>JADBJO010000016.1:1372500-1410000 GCA_016801955.1 Conus betulinus
AACAAAGTGTTTCCTTAGATAGAGCGGGGTTTTCTTCAACGTCCTGCATTCCTTCATACACGACTTTCGCGGAGGATTCTTTAGTGCCCGGTGAACAAGGTGAGGATGACAAGAAGCACCGCCTCGTGAAGGAGACGGGAGGAAGCCGTCAGGTGACAGTCATCATCATTCAGCTGGCCAGTGAGTGGTCTATGGTTGACGTGACTCGTGCAGCGCTTCAACCACAGAGCGGCGGGGGATGGGGGAGATGCGTGAGGAGGAGGTGGAGGTGGCGGTGAAGGTGGTGGTGGTGGGGAACGGAGCGGTGGGCAAGTCGTCCATGATCCAGCGCTACTGCAAAGGAATCTTCACCAGGGACTACAAGAAGACCATCGGCGTCGACTTCCTCGAGAGACAGATCGAGTGAGTAGTTCTTCTGTCCCCTTTGCGTTTTGTTCCCTAGATTGGTTTATATCGCCTAGTTCTTTCCACTTACATTTAAAAAAAATCTAAACTGGTACCACGGGGATATGCGTTATTTGGTTTTGAGGTCGGATGGTGATCACCTTTTCATTTTCTTCCACAATACGATCCTGTTTTAACATAATATATCCACGGTATGTCAGTGTCCCCAACAGGTTTTGTCTACCACTCTATGCGTGTACAACGGCAGCAATGCAAATATGTGTAGTTCATCTCCCTGTTTTCATAAGGTGTAAGGTAAGGTAAGGTGTAAGTTTCTTGCTTGTTTGGACAAGTGTGCGTGATGAGTTTTTATGTGTGAATGTATGTGCGTGCATACGAGCGTGTATGTGCGTGTGGGTATATGTGTATTAGAGAGAGGGAAGGGTGTCATAGTTTTTTTTTCCTCATGTTTACACGTTCGTGTGTGTGTGTGTGTGTGTGTGTGTGTGTGTGTGTGTGTGTGTGTGAGAGAGAGAGAGAGAGAGAGAGAGAGAGAGAGAGAGAGAGAGAGAGAAAAAATAATATAAAAAAAAAAAAACATTATGTTTGTGTTTACAAAATTAACGTAACAAATAGATATTCATGTTCACTCTACCCGTCTAACCCCGTCTAAAGACTTTTGACTCATGAATTCGGAATGGTTTGTCGTTCACACAACTTCATTCACCGCATATTTCCTTTGGATCAAAGGCTATCACCGACGATCATCAGGGCTGATCAGTTGCCTGACGTGAAAGCCAATACACCAGGGTAATCTTCTATGTATACCTTTGCCTGTTCCAATGTTCATGCTTGTTCCATGACCCTTGACATGGTGAGAAACCCAACCCCACTAGTTTTTTTTTCCTTTTTTTTTCTTTTCTTTTTAACCTTTGAATGCCGACACACACAGTAGCACCGAACCCGCCATGCTAATCCACACGGTATACACCAGCTGGGCTCCGGAAATTGGGAAATTGTTTGAACGGCACAGGTATGGTGTGAACAATGCCTGCGCACGCACCGGCTTCCATTAACACTTATTGTCTAGCACAAAAGGTACTCAACGATTTAGTACCATCCCCTGACTGATCGCCGAGCAGTGTGAAGTGCTAGCCAACAGATTTCGAAAGGAAGCTTTGTTCCTGTCTTGTATACATCCGAAGACTGGACATTTTGGGTTACAGAAACTGCCACAGTACAGACAGATATACTCAGACAGGTTTAAGGTAATGCCGTTTTCCATAGTGCGGATAGACGGCCAGGACTGAAGTGAAGATGATGTCTCCTTTACTGTGTGCGCGCGCGCGCGCGCGCGCGCACACACACACACACACACACACACACACACACACAGAGAGACAGAGACACCCAAAACATTGATGAGGGTAATGTCCTTCACTACAGTGCAGACATAGAGACTAAAGAGATGATAGACAGAACCCCAAAATATTGATGAGGGTAATGTCCTTCACTACAGTGCAGACATACAGGACTAAAGATAATGTCCTTACTATACAGTGCAGATACATAGACAGAACTGAAGATAATGCCCTTCACCACAGTACAGACCGACAGAACTAAAGATAATGCCTTTCAATACAGTACAGACAGACAGAACTGAAGATAATGCCCTTCTACACGGTACAGACCGACAGTGCTGAAGGTAATGCCCTTCTACACAGTACAGTCAGACAGAACTGAAGATTATGGCCTTCACCATAATACAGATAGACACTACTGAAGATAATGTCCTTCACCACAGTACAGATAGACAGTACTGAAGATAATGCCCTTCACCATAATACAAACAGACAGTACTGAAGATAATACTCTTCACAACAGTACCGACAGACAGGACTCAAGATAATGCCCTTCACCATAGTACATACAGACAGAACGGAAGATAATGCTCTTCAACACAGTACAGACAGAACTGAAGATAAAACTCTTCACCACAGTACAGTACAGTACAGACAGACAGAACTGAAGATAATACCCATCATCCTTCACTAGAGTACAGACAGACAGGACTGAAGATAATGCCCTTCTACACAGTACATACAGACAGAACTGAAGATAATGCCCTTCAACACACTACAGACAGGACTGACGATAATGCCCTTCTACACAGTACAGACAGAACTGAAGATAATGCCCTTCACCACAGTACAGATAAACAGAACGGAAGATAATGCCTTTCACCACAGTGAAGACAGACAGAACTGAAGATAATGGCCTTCACCACTCTACAGACATACAGGACTGAAGATAATGCCCTTCTACACATACAGACAGACAGAAGTGAAGATGATGCCTTTCACCACAGTGCAGACAGACAGAAGTGAAGATAATGCCCTTCTACACGGTGCAGACCGACAGTGCTGAAGATAAATGCCCTACACAGTGCAGATAGGTAGACCTGACGGAAGATGATGTCCTCCTCTACAGTGCAGAGAGACGGACAGGACTGAAAATAATGCCGTATACCAAAGTACATATAGACCGGACTGAAGGCCATGCCTTCTCCACAGTGCAGACAGACAGACGCACAGACAGGACTGGGCATGGTATTTTGCGTCATATACCGTGCCATGATTTGGATCCCAATTTTCTATTGGAATGAACAAAAGTGTCAAGGCGGCTGACACATTGTACATACATTTGCTGGTGTCAGTAATCAAAGACCGAATGCTTTGAGCCGTCTTAAAACCTGTGGGAATGAACGCAGGCGTAACACAAGCTGATACATCGAAACTGTCTGTGTTAATAAACCAACGGCCGTGTGACGGGGGACAAAGAACAATAGACCCGTATCGACCGCCACGCTTCGCGGGCCGCCAGCTGATTCCTTAAAATGAACAGTGCGGTGCAGTGGTGAGCACTGCGCAGAGAAAGAGATCGATTGATCAGCTAGTTAGTATCAGTGGTGCGGAGAGTGCTCTGAGGTCCAGCGTGAATCAGACTGGCAAGAGGGAACGTTTAGATCAGTCGTGCGTGACATTGAGAACTGCTCATACACAAACTCCGCAGAATTGTTTTGTTTGTTTTTCTGTCGTTGCCTGTATGAGACTGAGACAACAACGAAGCGAGTATGGTTATCACGAACAACGCGAGCAGTCGTAATTTCATCCATAAGAAAATCTGTATGATGAATTGAACCAGAACAGTTAGCGTGGTTTTTTTTTTCAGTTACTATGAACAACATGATCCACTGTTTCGTTTTCAGTTACTATGAAAAGCATGATCCCACATGATGCGTGTGTTATTTGCATCTCCTTTTGTATTCTCTGCCTCACCGAATGATTTTGACATAATAGCGTATGCTGTGGACACAGAAACATGGATAAGCAGTACATGTATATGTCAAACAGTTGTAAACGGTCCGTTTGATCCGGCCTCTTCGGCGAAAACATATACATGGAACTTTGAACAGTGTATCAGAACCTGGCATTTATCGACCGATGATTGATAAATGCGAGGTTCTGATGAATTGAATTAACGATCAATAGTGTGTGTGTGTGTGTGTGTGTGTGTGTGTGTGTGTGTGCGTGCGTGCGTGCGTGCGTGCGTGCGCGCGCGCGCGCTCCAACAAGTACAATCAATTTCTTTTCGCATCCAAATTCGCTTAAGGCAAGTGTGTGAAGCAAGGATTTAATTTTGTGCTCCTGAAAAAAAACGTCCTGATATTTCGGGTTTGCAAAAAAATAGCCGGATATGTTTGCGTATATGAAGAATTGTCATGAGTATATTTGGCATAAAAACGTTTATTTGGTATGTAACTCTGGTACATTTTGCAATGCACCATCAACAAACGCTGCTTTCTGTAGGCAGTCTAACAAGAGTCGTGACAAGACAGGGAGAAGTTTTTAAGTCTTTACATCGAGTCTGAAATACACGATGGAATAGGATTTGGGAAAGAACAACATGTATGTTAATTAAAGACGTCTTCAATAATCGTTCCTAGCAACCGTCTCCTCGTGTGCGATGAACACAGCAGGTTCCGAAATTTTAGAAGATAGACCCCCACTGAAACGAGCATAGAATCGGAACATGCACTGTGGAGATTTCCGGCATAAATTGGAAACAACAGTAGTCTGCAGGTGGTATATTTTCGGCCACAGGCGTATAAATGGCCGAAGCTATTTAACCTCAGTCGGCCGGCCATTCTGTTCCCGAGCATATCCCGAGCATAGGCTTGGCCAGGGATGTCTCCAAACCCATTACATCCCTACATCAGTAAGGATATGGCCAGGCAACAGCTGTCCCGGAATCGGGGGTGTCTCTCTTTAACCTTATGAAGGCGGCTCTATCTACAAAGCTGTTCATGCTGCTTTGCTTGATGATACACAGCTAAAGCCACTGAGCTGTGACATGTCTGTTGATCGCATTGATCATTCACATGCACAGCATTCTCATCACTGTTGCCCTAGGGGTGATAAACATGCAGTGATATTCTAAGAGTACAGGTTTTAACTTCCTGTTTCACACGTTTCAGTTACCGATACATCTGAAGCTGGTCCTGTGAAAATCAATCTTAGTCTACAAACGTGATTTAATTGAAGAACATGGTGCTGTATCTTTACTGCCGAACTATTTGTGATCACGGCGGCGTAGAAGCATCAGCTGATGTCTGCCATCCTGAAAGGCTCTGAAGACCAGAGTATCGTTGTAGTGATCGTATTATTGAGTATAATGGCTCTGAAGATCAGAGTATCGTTGAGCGAGTTGAATGGCAGACGGCACACACACACACACACACACACACACACACACACACACACACACACACACACACACACACACACACTCACTTACACTCACTCACACACACGCACACACACACAGAGGCGCACGCATGAACACACACACACACGACGCGCGCATGTTCGCGCACATACACATACAGTCATACACACAACTGCGCGCGCACGCACGTACATGCAAGCACGCAAGCACTGAAACACACACACGTACGTGCACACGCGCTTGCTTGCTTGCACGCATAGGCATACGGGCACAGTCACACACACACACACACACACACACACACACACACACACACACACACACACACACACACACACACGCATACACACACAAAACAAAACACACACGTAAAACGTCAAGTCAGTCTTCTACTATGCGGCAAACAGTGACCATATGAATGATGAACAAAGGCAGCGTGCAGCCCACAATTCCTGTTGACGCTGTCTTGTATTCCCTACCAATGTAAGCGGAGCTCTTTTTCGTCTGATTGATTGGCGCTTAGTCGCCCTATCGCTTCATTCGAACAGGTGCTACCGCCATTTAGGGCTATCATTTGCTTTCATTGCAACAGATGTGTGTGAGGTTTGACGAGGCTACCGTTGCCTTTATTATGACAGCCGAGATATGGCCCTTTGCGGTCGGCTGGGCATGAGCATGATGAACTGAATTGAGTTTAGGAGCAGTTAAAGCCCGTCAGTATGTGATACAGATATGACTCAGATTGTATCATTTTAAGCCTGGTTATGACTCAGATTGTATCGTTTTAAACCTGGTTATTTTGACACGGATCCTGTTCGTGCTTAAGAACACATTTTATTCGTTACGTGTTGGCCTAGCTGACGATGCTGGCTTTCTGAATGATGGCAAAGACCATACACAGTAGGATGTCTGACCCCACACAATGGGTGCGTTTTACAGGGGGGGGGGGGGGGGGGGGGGGGGGGGAGAGAGACAGACAGAGAACACACACACACACAAACACACACACACACACACACACACACACACACACACACACACACACACACACACACAGAGCTTGGGAAGAGCTGGGGAACTAATATACAGGAACTTAAGACTGATGTACTGTGTTGGCGCTTCCTTTTATCAGTGAAATAGAGACAGACAGGCGCGAAGACATTGTGTTAATAACCCGGCCAACAGTGGTAATTGGACATTCCCTAACAACCAGAAGAGTCTAGTGGACAATGAAGCTCTTACACACACACACACACACACACACACACACACACACACACACACCCAACACCTTGATGTGGGTCAAAGAAAACTGAATTTAATGAATGCTTTGATTTTGTTAGTTCCTGTGTTAAGCCAGATGCACTTGACACAAAGACAAGAGGAAGACAGATCTCACACACACACACACACACACACACACACACACACACACACACACACACACACACACACACACACAAACTCCTAAGGTGTACAGATTGCCCCCAAGCAAGGCAGGAAACCCAGAACACACACTGTGTGTTAAATTACAGAAAGAGACCTTCAGGTCTGCTGGCTCTGTCACCTGTGTTCTGCACAAGATTTGCCAGGTGACAATACCTCATCCACCTCCAAACTTCCACCCCACCCCACCCAAACACCGCCCCCGAAAAAAAAAAAAAAAAAAAAAAAAAAAAAACTGAGACATTTCATGTGTTTAACTTTAGTTGTAGAGTTACAATGGAAAAAAAAGGTGTGGCCTAGAAGAGGCTATAAACAAGGGGGGGGGGGATCACGAAAGATCAATAGCTCAGGCATTTCATAGAAGACAGACAAGAAGAAAGACAAACAGAAAACGGATATAGATCAGGTGCGTACTTCTAAAGAGATTAAACTGAAGGAGGGGGCGGGTGCATGATATACAGGGGGACGGAAACAAAACGCAGTGTCAAACAGTGCACACATCGGTTCAGCTAATTTGAATTGCGGGAGTGACTGCAGTGGGAAGGCAGAGCCTTTGAGTGAAAATGTACAGGTTTACTTTTATCAGTAAGTGTTAGCCACATCTGCGCTGGAATCGCGCACAGTAACATGATCTGTGCATTGTTTCTTTCTACTACTTTTTTTTTTTTCTGTCTCATCTTCAGAGTTCTCAAGAGGCACTATTCCCACGTCGCTCGTTCCGGCTCCCCCCTCCCTCCCCCCCTCCACACAGCCACAGCCTGGTTTGTCTTGTGGCAGCCTCATACCTCATACGCAGCTCGCCGAATGCAGTCAGTATCAAGTCGTGACGAGGCAACCCACGGGAGGAGACACAGCACTATATCGCTACGATGATGTTCATTAATGCCTGTTCTAATCCAACACACGCAGGACGCCATCTGCTGAGCTTCCAACTGACAAGAAGAATAGCTTCATCGCGGAGCTACCATATGCAAACTTACCGACCCGAAAACCCCGGCACAAATTCACAAACAGGCCACATCGAGAACAGGCAAAAAAAAAAAGGCCACCGGAGAGGACACATATTATGATAGTCAGTGAGGCTAGTCAAGATGGTGCTACAGAGTTCATGAAGGATAGAAGCCGGCCGGAGTATGGACAATTACTACGAAATGCATAGCGCCTCTGATTCGACTTCATGGCCTCCCGGCTGGCATTTGACAATGTTAACCATGCACAGGTCTACAGCGGCTGGCTCAGTCATGTGAATTGTAGTGCAGTCTCCCCAACAGTCTTTGGTGCGATCCCCAAGCAAGGGAATATTGCTTTATATGACCCCGAGATGGTAATTTCCTATGTTAGTATAACTGAATTCGGGAATCTAGTTCACTTTCCGTGATCTCGCTCATTTGATTATAGACATACCGAAATGAATTGCACACAGCGTCTTTTCGTTCAGCATGAAAATCAATTGAGTCGTCGTTTCTATAAAAAAAAAAGATCAAGGTCGATTGGATCATTTATTGAACAGTACTTGCCTAATATTTGACTGCAAGATTTCTTTCACACGAGTGAACTTCTAATTTGGGTGTCCAAGATGGCGACAATTGAGAAATGGAGCGTGAAAAAAAAAAAGGATAACGTTATGAATCATTCAGTTGTACTGAAGTTCGCTGTTTGCGACAAGCTGTCTCCAAACAAGAGAAACACAAAGCCGTTCGAAGACATCCCGAATGTAGTATGTAGTATTGGCATTTTTAAACAGGAAATCGCCCACGAAGTAAGCTTAATTTCATGTCAAACTGATGTGTCTAGCAATAGAACTGTGCAAATCCATCGTATAACGTTTCCTTGACCTGAAAAAGAGAGTGCTGTCATGATTTCCAGACTGGCGATGCCTGATACAGTGGCCGCGTTGAACACCTGCAACATTGTTCCGGCCGCCACGACCGCGGAGTCTATCAAATCCCCCCGCTTGAGCCGTGTGTTGATAGCTCTTGAGGCAGGGGTGGGCAGTGAGCGAGTGTCTGGCGTTATGATAACCTCATCGCCGGTCCATCAGGGGAGAGCGAGCACTTTATTATAGCGACTCTCGTAACGTTCCCTTAATCACGTCGGCCCCGAGAAGTTGCCACCGTAAATCCCGCTATTGAAGAACTAAGCAGCAGGGACTTCCAGCGCCATGACCGGCACACACAAGGGAGACTGCTGCTTGAGCTGATTTGGGGGCTTACTTCTCTCCCGTGCCCACAGGGGACCGTAAGCCGGTGTCAAACAGGAGAGGCTAAGCGTTCAGATTGACTTGCCAGTTGATAAGTGACACCGGCCAGTTTCCACACCCAGCTTTTCTGACTGGTCAGTTTGCTCCAGCCTGCCGACGTTTGACGCCAGCATCGTTGTCCAAGAAGACTTAGGGAGCGAGCGAAATAATCAATGCTTGCGCTGTTTTGACGAGACGGTCAACAGTTTCTAGGATTAACCATCACATCCCCCCCCCCCCCCCCCCCCCCCCCCCCTCGTTTTGTGGTTGTGTCCTGCTCTGGGTGTGTGGTATGTATTGTTTTATGGCCCTGTATTTCTGCTAGACTGTCGAAGTTAATACAAACCGGCAATAAACGAAAACAAACCAGGTATCAAAACAAAACCAACCATATAGGGAGGTGAGTGTAGATGTTTAGCTACACTACCTGGGACATTTCTCACCATTGTCTGTACCTGTGTCTGTTGATCGGTGATATTTTTACCGACGGCCAAAATCACTAGGAAATACGAAATCCAAGGTCTGTCTAAGCTCTGAGTTCCGTGTATCCACCTTCGAACATTGACAGGTGAAATGATCGCTATCTCACCCCTTTCTCTTCCTTACCCAGCTCTCTCTCCCCCTCCTTATCCCCATCCTCTGTGTGTGTGTGTGTGTGTGTGTGTGTGTGCGCGCGCGCGCGCGCGCGCGCGCGTGCCTGGACCAGTAGAAGGCCTATTCAAATGCCTTATAACCATGAAAACGTCTATCAGTGCTTGTAAACCGTATGCCGACTTCCTGAAGATAAAAAAAGGAAAACATTACGACTGCATTGGGGAGGAGGGGAAGGTGCAGTGGATGCTAGGGAAAGGACACCACCACCACCACCACCACCACCACCAACACCAACAACAAAAACGAAAGTACTTCAGAGCAATTTATTTCGCATAGCAAAAACATAACATTTATATTGTGCTGCTTTAAAATATATTTTCACGTTTTCATCCAGATTTCGTGTTACTGGTGGACAAAAATCAGGGATTGGGAGTGAGATTCTGAAAATTTCCATCCGAAAAAAAAAAAAAAAAAAAAGGGAAATCAGCTGAAAAAGAAAAGAGGAAATGAGTTGAAAGTGATGAAATCAAATGAGAGGACAGTTGACATGCCTGGGAAAAACCATGAGCCCAGTTGTACAAGATGCACCATCCGGCAGACGGAAGGAGCAGTTACAGGCCCTGTTCAGCAATCACACACGATTTTTATGAAGCGGATAAACAAATAAGAGCGAGCGGTTTTTTTTTTTTTTTTTGATATGAAATACGTACAAGAATGACTGACTTATGTAAATACTAGGGAAGAAAAATCACGGTGGGTTATGAGAGCACAATTAAAGGATAGTTGTGGCCCCCACAAAGGCATAACACATTCTAAAAAATCAGGAATATAATCAGTGTAATTCATGATTGAATCCAGTTTATGCTGTACTAAAATGTGATTCACACATGCGCGCGCGCGCACACACACACGCACACACACACACACACACACACACACACACACACACACACACACACACACATATACACACGCACACATACACACACACTCTCTCACTCACTCACTCACACACATTTGGTCTGAAACTCAGAATGTTAAGTGTACAGAAAGTGCAGAGTTCAAGTATTTGTTCTCTGGGTAGATCAAATCGGCAGGTGTCGGAATTGAACGGCCGCACCACCTTGCTCGAGTAGTGGCCAGAACGCACACCTAGGGTGTCTCATCCCAGTCACAGATCTTGAGAGCAGACGGCGAGACTAGAAAGAACAATGATCAAAGGCCTTTGAAATTGTATTACTGATGTCGACAGTTGTCGAGAGTGGACTGACGTATTCGCGCCATCAGGACTGTCATGCGGAACATCGGGAGCATTTCGGGTGCAGACTTGCTTTACAGTTTTTGTAATCAAAAAGAGAGAGAGAGAGAGAGAGAGAGAGAGAGAGAGGTTGTATGTGTGTGGTTGTTCTTCAGTTTAACGTCTTTTCAGTAGGAGTGATATTAGACGGAGGAAGAAAGTGACTGCATGGGTGAAGAGGTGTGTGTGTGTTGTTGTTCCTCAGTTTAACGTCTTCTCACTAAAAGTGATATCAGACGATGTGTTAAT
Organism: Conus betulinus; assembly: GCA_016801955.1. NCBI lineage: Eukaryota > Metazoa > Mollusca > Gastropoda > Neogastropoda > Conidae > Conus > Conus betulinus. The sequence goes on from JADBJO010000016.1 coordinate 1,383,498, forward strand.
AGTGTTTGTGGTATGCGGATGTGTGCTTATGAAAAGAATGGTGGAGGGATTTGGGGGGAAAGCGTGTACAATTGAAAAATACTACTACTAAAAAAAAATAAATAAATAAATAAAAAAAAAAAAAAAAAAAAAAAGCCTTAAGTAAAACCAATTAAAGAAAAATGCCAACTGGACTCTGTAAGAAACTTTGACTAACTAATCTGAGAAACGAATAATCATTCAACATTTTAGAGTGTGATGACGTCGATCTATCGGAAGTATTACCACCAGCCATGATAATCAAGTTCTTTGTTTTTGGGGCAATGGATTACAAATGTGAAACACTTAGTGCATTTCCACACATACATGTAACATTTCTACTGAATTTTGTTTTCAGTGAATTTAAACGTAATCTGTGGATTAAGCTTCTTACATCTCTAGGTATATGAGTTACATAAGTTTTTGCTGTTTTATTCTGTTCCAGAACTGTATGCAATACAGTTATGATAGTACTGAGAATCCGAGTTCTTTAAGGACTGCTGGAAGCTTTTTTCAGTCTGTTTGTCAATTAAGGAATAGCATTCTGAAAGATCTAAAGGTATATTAAGTGAAGTTGTGCTTTCCATATTTCTAGCTGCTCTTTTTGCTGCGTGATCAACCTTTTCATTTGATACAATTCCACTGTGAGATGGTACCCAATAAAACGTAACAGTGATCCCTTTAAGTGATAAAAGGTGAATGACATGGTTAATTTCTAATATAATCTCAAGTCGAATTTTTGAATTTTGGGCCTGGAGGGCACCCAGAACCGATCTGCTATCAGTACACACCAAAATTCGACAAGAATTTAGGGGGAAATGTAAAATGAATTCCAAAGACATCAAAATGACAATGAGCTCTGCACTAAATATGGACAGATTTTTACCAAGATTATAGAGTTTCTCTACATTCAAATCTGGAATAATAAAAGCAGCACCTGCTATGTTATCGTCTAAAATTGAGCCATCAGTGAAAATCTTCATATAATTTCTGTAATTTTCATCCAGATGAATATTGACAAATTCTTTATATAATGGGATCTCTTTTTTTTGATATTTCATTGGAACTGATATCAAAAGAGGCTTTGTTTTGTTCCCACCTGGGAATTGGTGAAAAGGATGGTTTAGAAGCAATGTTAGTGATTTCAGAGTCTATGTTTTGATTGGAAATATAAGACTCAATAGTTTTTAATGACTGGATTTCTCGCGCTCGTTTAGCAAAATCTACTTCGGATTTTAAAGATACCTCGTTTGTACAGAAATTATTCAAGGTAAGACTCTTTAAAGTAAATTTTGAGGCAGATGCTTTTCTTAACTCTTCAAGAGGTAGTATTCAGCTTCACTGTAAGTTCTAAGTTAGATGCATGTGTGTGGAACACCTAGAGCAAGTTTATAAGCCTTGCAGTCAATACTTTGTGATTTATTCAAAAGATATTGGGGCGCGCTAAAAAAGACTTCTTGGGCATACGTAAGCCGTGAACGCACGAGAGCCGTTGCTAGAGCATTAAAGTTGTTGTATCTTGTCCCCACTTTTGTTTAGTCACGATCTTCAGAAAGTTTAAACTTTTTCTTGCTTTGTTTGTGATATAATCAATGTGATGATTCCAAGAAAGTTTAGAATTTATATATACACCTAAAAACTTTACAGATTTCACATACTGTAAGATAGAACCATTTATAGTAAACACAGGAAGATTTCTGGGTCGTACCCTGAATTGAATAGTATAATATTTTTGTTTTTTCAACAGAAAGAGATAGTTCATTTTCTAGTAGAAAACTATTGATTTTATTTAGTTCGTGTTGATATTTGATGCGTATATAATTAAGTGATCGTGAAGGGGTTTTTCGCTTCATGGTAACATTCATCCATAAACAAATGTCGTCCGCGAATTGCGCCAATACACATCTTTAGATAAATCTTTTGGTAAATCAGCCATTAGAATATTAAACAAGATTGGCGAAATCACAGATCCTTGGGGTAATCCCATTCTAACATCCTTGGGGTTGAATATGTGTGTTTAATTCTTGTTTGAATTGATCTTTTTTCTAAAAAAAAGTTTGAATATAATTACATGTTACCGTTTATACCAATATTATTTAGTTTTATACAAAAGTCTTTTATGTCTCACGTTCGTACGCTTTTCTTAAATCAAAAAAGGTTGCTAGGATATTTTTTCGGCGTGCAAATTGTTGTTTGACATGAGTTGTTAGTTTCACTAAGTGTTCTATTGTAGTTCTATCTGTTTGAAATCCAGCTTGGTTTTTTTGGAATGATCTGATGTTTTTTACAGTAATGGATTAATCTGTTTTACGATGCGTTCCATTAGTTTACCTGTGTGGGACGTAAGAGCAATGGGTCGATAATTATTAATGTCACTCCGGCCTTTTCCATGTTTGTGAATGGGAACTATGATTGAACGTTTCCACACTTGGGGCAATTTGCCATCACGCCAGCACTTATGAATAAAACAATGAAGAAAACATAAGACATTAGACGGAGATGTCGTAGCATGTCACTAGACACTCCATCTAGCCCTACAGACGTTTTCTTAGCGCCCAGTTTTGATATACATTCTTGCACTTCACCAAATGTTATGGGGGCATTCAGATACAAATCGGTCTCTTGGATTGCTCTCCCGCAGGTAAGCTCTTTTTCTTCATTATCTTTGTTTGCATTAGTCTGTGCAGACAAACTATCCAAACTACTGTTTCTGGCGAAAATGTCAACAAAGGCTTCAGATTTTTCTGAATTTGTTGGAAATTTGCAATTGTTGAATTTGATAGGGTATTGAGGCAGATTTACTCCATGTTTCATTGTTTTCATTCTTCCCCATACTTTTTGTATGTCTTTGTAACTGAATACTTCATTATTGCAAAAGGACGACCAGTATTGCCTTTTAGCAAAAGCAATGGTTCTGTTAAATTTATTTTTTGCTTTTTTTTTCTCAAGAAGTTTTTTCAGCGCGCCCAGTCCCCTTACTACGTAAGTAATCTTTTAGTTGCATATTTTTCTCCTTTTTGGCCTCTTCGCAAGCCTCATTCCACCAGCCATTACCCAATGTTTTTTAGACGGTACAGGCTTTATCGTTGGTATCGATTGCCTTGCGGCAGTTATCAAAGCATTTTGAAACTGGTCATATAACTCATCGACATCTTTGTTATCTACATCATAAGGATCTATGTAAAATGCTTTTAGTAAAATGGCAAATTTATTCCAGTCTGCAAATTTGTAGTTAAATTTTGGAATTCTATCTTTAATTCGATTCAGTTGGATAAGTGTAGGTCTTACGGTTTCTAGTTCAGTTACAATAGGTAGATGATCGCTGTTGAGCGTATCGATTAGCGGATTCCAGTCACATAGTGGCGCTAGATCTGGAGAAATAAAGGTTAGATCTATTGCGCTTGGCTTATGATTAGGATTGTCAGGGATACGCGTTATTCTACCGTCATTCAAAAGGTAGAGGGACGAATCAACTACATTTTCTACAAAGCGGTTGCTAGTTATTTTATTACTTTCTTTTTTTCCCAAAATGGAGAATGGCGTTAAAATCCCCTGCAATTATAAATTTATTATCAGAATCTAAACTACGAAGCCATTCTGTATTCAGGTCATTGGGGCCTTGCGGTAGGTAAATAGAGACACTATATATTGATGGTGGTCATGTTAGCGTTGACCTGAACTTTGACCGCACATGAATGAGCTCCTGTGATATCTGGTGGAACAGGACTTTGGCAGAGAAGATATTTTTTCACCTTCACGGATATATATTGCTACATTGATTTTATCGTAATCCCCCCACATTTTGGGTAATGGGGGGATAGTAAAAGCCCTTGAGTTTGGGCAACTTGTCTCTTCTGACATTAAGTGACTGCAAGGCTAGTGCATGGTATGTTTCCTGTCCAAGATGTTGACTCAATTGGTCAAGGCCAGTGGTGATAGACGACGACAGTTCCACTGGAAGACCCTGAAGGATTCTAGGGTGGACATAAACTCTCTAAAAAATCAACAAAAAATATGTCACTTAAGACTTAACACTTAGTTAATAAACAGGTAACCTTGATGAGTAAACAAGGTTGTGTCAACTTGACAGTCAATAAATGGGAATTAGGGGAAAGCGTCCAAATGAAATCTGATTACTCAGACACTAAACAGTCAAGTAATTTGGTTGCCTAGTAACACAAGTGGTGGGTGTAATGAACATACAATCAGGATTCCTGCTTAAATTTCTTGAAAGTTCCCCATCACCAATTATGGAAAGCACCAAACGGGTTTCTCCAGGGGTGAAGACTGTAGGAAGCGTCGACTGCAAAGTGTTGGGGGAGCCTGGACGGGTGGAAGCGGGGTCGTCTGCCTCCTTTTCTTGCAGTGGTCCACAGCAGTCTTCTGATGTGACGTCCCATATTTCTGGCAAGAATGCTGGCTCCACGGTGGGTGGGATGAAAGTTGTCAGTAAGATGCCAGGTGTCCACAGGTAAGTTGTGGTGGTTGATGAAGGTCACTTTCTTTTCTTCGCTGAGACTGGACGTCACCAGAGCATTGTACAGTTCTCTCTTCACATTGAGTTGGGAGTCTCTAACGGGCGATATCTTGCTAATGACTATGTTTAGGGCAGGATGCTCTTTTCTGATTTCCTTGACGCATGAAACCAGTGTGATCACGTGATGTCGAGGGGAAGTAGATCTTAAATCGTTCACCCCAGTATGAATGAGCACGGCGTCGAATGGTTTCTCATTGGATTGAATAGCTGTTTTGAAGGATGATCGGATTTCCTTGATCGTGTGGGCTTTGATGGACTGGGCGTAGAAGTCATAGGAATGACCCAACCGTTTGCCGTTGACTTTGTTGGTCACCGAGTCGTACAGAATGAGTACACGCGGTAGATCTGGATCTTGATTTTTCTTTTTTTCCATGAAATCTGGCTTGCTACGTAATGGTTGGTGATTTTCCTTCGCGTGGTTGGCTTTGACGACGTCATCGGAAGGTTTTGGTGTTCGAATTGCCGATTTTTCTTTTTCTTTACAGTTTCGGGACCATTCGGGCGTTGCACTGGTTGTGCGGTGGTGTTGGGCTGCTTTACGGCCGGTGGAAACGATCCGGAACTTGCCACTTGTGCGTAGGAACCGTAGGCTGATTTTCCGTTTGGGTTCCCACGCTGACCTTGGTCAACTTACTTGTCCCAGAAAGATTTTACTTTGTTCTCGGACAGTATTTTCAAGGCTGCAGATCCGGTCCGAAAGTTTTAAAATGATCGAGTGTAAGTCAGCTAATGTTGGACTTACGGTAAGTAGCCCTCCCCTGCCTGGATCCGTGTCGGCGGGGCTCGTTGTCTTGTGACTGCTGGTCGCCTTCTCTGTGGCAACCATACGTCCAGCTCCATTCAAAGCGGTTGGAGGTGCTTTGGCCTTCGATTTCACATTTTCAGGGGGTTTGTTAGTCCCAGTCAGCACACGAATAGCTGATGAACCATTCACTCTGGCTCTAACCTTGTTCCACCTGTTCATGTTAGGGAACTTTGCAAAGGAATTCAGCAGGCGTCGTTATTAAAAACTGATCGTATCCGCCATCTTGTGTGTGTGTGTGTGTATGTGTGCGTGTGTGTGAGTGTGTGTTTTTGTGTGTGTGTGTGTGTGTGTGAGAGAGAGAGAGAGAGAGTGTGTGTGTGTGTGTGTGTGAGGGATCGTTAACTGTGTTAGGGAATTTTCTTAACTTCATTTTAAAACAATAGTAAAACTTAACAGTAAGCTGTAAAACGGCATTTGAAAAAAAAAACCACATCAAAATGATGAAAACGTAACATTATGTTGCTAGTAAAGGACTGTGACTTAAAGGATACCAATAATAAAATGTGGGGAACGCATAACAATGTGTGTGTATCTTTCTCTGTGTGTGTGTGTGTGTGTGTGTGTGTGTGTGCTTGCCAGCATGAAGAGGAGGTAGGACAAAAAATCCTTGGAGGCATTAGGGGATGGGAGTGAGAGAGAAATTAACTGACAAAGTATTTAACATAACAATGAACGGGAGTTTCCGTAGTGAAGTACCGAAAATGGAATTAGGTGATGAGTACCGATCAAAGAAACACGCCATCAAGGCTTTCAATGAAACATGCTGCAAGCGTGTCAGTAAGTGAACTGTTATTCAATATTTCATAGAGAGGTGAGGATGTTATCGAGAACTGATTTCCCAGTCGTTTTGAAACAAGTTCTTTTGTTTTCGGACAGCGTAAAAGTACTTGGGGAACTGATAGCTATTTTTCGCATTGACATTTTGCGTTTTTTGCTGAACTTAGGCTAGTACGAAGGGCGTTCAGGCGAAATCTGTACACGAGACTTCTGATCCGTCTAAAACGACACATGGATGGGTTTTTAAACCGGAGAGTTTGTTGGTTCGATTGTTTTGATTTCTTATACAGTACCGACTGTACTGGGTATGTGAGTTTTTTAAGTCTCTCGTAGAACATAGCATAGGCTGTTAACTTTAAAAGTTTAAAACCTCTCTCTCTCTCTCTCTCTCTCTCTCTCTCTCTCTCTGTGTGTGTGTGTGTGTGTGTGTGTGTGTGTGTGTGTGTGTGTGTGTGTAAGCTGTATGATATGGGAGAAAACGAGTGGAGATTCAAAGGTGGCATTTTTTTTTTTTATCCAATTTTATTTCTAAGTGCACACACCAGCGCGACAAACAGGCTAGTCTGTGAAGCGATGCTTGACGGTCGTGAAGGGTTCTCTATCTGCTGCAGGTTCCGGACTATGGTCCAAACCCGCCAGACCGTTTTATGGTGCCAGATGATATGGAGCACATCGGCTCGCTCTTTAGTGACCTGCTCATTTGTGCATGTCTTCATGCGTGCGTTTAAGTGGTGGAGCATTACATCATTGTCCATGGTGACCCTACAGAGACCCGGCCTGGATCTGCTGTGTTTAGTCCAAAGTACTGACAGTTACCACGATGGCCGGGGTTTTTAGCGTGTGAACGCCTTACTTCAGCGGTTAGCGCTTAGCCAGTTCTAGTGGTTTTCTTGTGACCCGCATAGCGTGAACAGTCTTGTGGTGTGGAAATAATGCCTAAGCGTTTTCAGACCTGATGCATCATGATAAAAGTCAAATCGATACCGTGATGATCGCGCCTGTCCCATGGATTGTAATGGACTGAAACTTGTTCCAGAAGTCTGCGCTACCGGTTTTACTTTTCAAAGAAAGCGTTCCCCGTCCTTCCCCACCTCCCACCCCTACTTCTAGAGAGAGAGAGAGAGAGAGAGAGAGAGAGAGAGAGAGAGAGAGAGAGAGACTGACACATTAAATATGTGCTGTTAATGATCACAACAATGCAGCGGAAATGTCTAGCATTGTACATTTGCTTCACAGATACAATGCATACAGACTCAGATCCTCAGATGACACTTTCTGGGGTGCCTGGGATCATGAAATAAAGAAAGCATCATAATACATTCCATGCTAAGACTTCAAAATCAGCACACCTTTACGAAAGAATCGAAACTTGACACCATTTTATCCACACGTAATCAACATTTACCGCACAAAAGGTCCTTCCAAAATCAGGCAGTGGAAACCACCACTCACCCCTCCCCTTTCTACTATTGAGTGTGCGTAGAAGCGGATTATGTGGAAGTACATGAGTTCCAGGAGCCCACCCCCATCTCTCTTCGCCCTCACCTTCACCCACCCCTCGTTCCCCCACCCCTTCTCTAGATCCCTGCGGTGGTAGTAGTATTGATATTAGTAACATTTGCAGTTTTTGGCAAACTGGCTACAGTGGTATTTTTTTTACATCATTTTCTCTCTCTCTCTCTCTCTCTCTCTCTCTCTCTCTCTCTGTATATCTCTCTCATCTGTATATAATACATCTGTAATACATAATCCTTGCTACTATTGAACTGCTGTATGACAATGAAGAACTCTTGCAACAGAAGGAGGGAGAGTGGGACGACCGGAGGGGAGAGGTTGAGGTGGGGTTTGGGAGTAAAGAATGCGGTTTTTTCGCTGAAGCTTTGGCCATCAAGTCCCACCAAGAGGAGTTACTGAGCACTAAGCACAAAGTGTTCTGGATTAGCTTGTCTACATATATTCCTTCCGCAGTTATTCTCAACACACCTGTGCAGCTGTACTTGTCAAAATAAATTTAAAAAAAAAAAAAAAAGGGGGGGGGGGGGGGGGGGGGGGGGGGGGCGCTAGTTTTTCTTATACACGTCAAACTCACATCTCCACCACTTAAATCATCTAAAACAGGAATGCAAACTTTTTTTCCCCTGGCTCCGTCTGTCCCATCTGCCTTTCTTCGTGTGTCTGTCTGTCTGCTCCTGTTCCTCTGGCTGGCTGTCTCTGTCTCTCTCCGTCTCTTTATGTCTGTCTGCCTCTCTCTCTCTTTCACTTCCTTCCTCCCTTCTCTCTCACTCTCTCTTTTTTCCCCCAAATTAATTGACTGTGATGACGATGACAATGACTTCTGTGAACATAATGTGGTGTTGTCTTAAACAATTGATTACAATAGTAGTAGAGCAAATGATGATGATCAAGCCTGATGGTAATGGGGAACTTATGATCCCAAATGTTGGTGACTGTTGAAGACGGCAACAATGGTAATATTGATGTATACAATACTGATGATGACTTCAGAGTATGTGTGTGTCGTGCAGAGTGGGAGGGGAGGATGTTCGCCTGATGCTGTGGGACACGGCAGGGCAGGAGGAGTTTGACGCCATCACCAAGGCCTACTACAGAGGTACAACCCAACGTGGCTATCAACACCTCGGAAAGTTTGACCCTAAACGAATAGGGAGTCTTGGTTGGGGACGGGGTACAGGTGGGGGCAAATTCTGTGTAGTGAAGAAGATAAAAATTGCCTTTGTGGAAGTTTCGCCGCACGTCGATGGTGATTCTCACAGACATCAACAACAGACTGACTAATGGAATGGTGACGTCTGATCGTTTTGGACTTGTTGGATACCATCAGGCTGTGTGGGTGTGTGTGCGCGCGCGCGCGCCCGTGTGTGTGTGTGTGTGTGTGTGTGCGTGTGCGTGCGCGCGCGTGTGTGTGTGTGTGTGTGTAAAAAGAAACAGGCAAACAAAGCAAAGAAATCCTCAATTAAGCAACAAAGGAAGTTAGGTTTTGTTTTGTTTGTTTTTAAGTGCCAGAGCAAATTTACTTATTTCAACGGATGTGCTTGAGTCACGGCAGAAGATTTATGGGAAAGGGGATGAAAGGCGTAAGGCAAGTCCGGGACAACTGGGGAAGGAGAGAGGCATGTAGAGTGTGTTTGTGTTACGACGATCAAGAGCATTCAAACAGCCATCGAACGCAGCCGTGATGAAAGAGATGAGGGCGGTTGGGACAGTCAGAGCGTTAGCTGCCGACAGCCTGGGACTTTCCATTTCCGGTGGGAAAACAGGATGGCGAGTGAAGGAGAGTGGGAGGAGGGGTGGTTAGGGCAAGGGGGGGGGGGGGGGGGGGGGGGGGGGGAAGGCTTTTCCGCAAGAGACTTCCTCTGCTGCCCGGCCGCCACCATGTCTCACACCAAAGAAAGTTCACACATCCCTCCAGCTGACTCCCCCCCCCCCCCCCCCCCCCGTCATGACCCTGCTTATCTCCCCATCATCCCAGTCATGTCGTGACAGGAAATGCCAGTCAGCACACTTTTATGTGTGGAAAGGAAGGACATAGACAGGTGGAAAGACGACACAAACAGGGAGAGTATTTTGAGTGGTTGATTGAAATCAAGACAGATGGACAGACACAGCTGGCAGGGAAAAGGGGAAAAAGAAAGAAGAAGAAAGACAGAAAGAAGAAAAGAACAAATAACCTTGAAAATGTTCAGAAATAGCGGACAGCACAGCGTAAACCTGAGTTGACTTGGTAGAAGTGGAACTACAGGCAGATGAAATTCGTAATCGTGAATACATTTCATGTTGGTGGAGACAGGCATGTTTACATGGGTATGTCCATATTACATTTCAGAAACTGAGTAAGTATGTTGATGATAAAGGTTTGCAAACACATTCACATCACTGGCATGATTACCTGATTCTGTACACATAATGCAGATCAGGTGTGTGTCTTTTGATGGTCTTACACACACACACACGCATGTATGTACACACACACACACACACACACACACACACACACACACACACACACACACAGGCACATATCCCAAAAACTTCATATTCTTTGCGTTTTATCCCATATACCATTTTTTTTTTCCTTTCTCTTTTTGTGTTACTCATCTTTAGCTTTGTGCTACTTCTATCCAACATTTTAGCTGTTTTCACAGCATTTCTTCCATTGTCTATTTGTTGTGTTTTTTTTCTCCAGCCCCACTGCACCCTCACCCTACCCTTCAACTCCACCCCACTCTCCTGGTTTTTGTTGTTGTTGTTGTTACTTGGATTCTGTGATTTCCCTCCTCTGTTTTTTCCCTACTCCTAACACTCTTCTCTCTGTTCTCCCAGTGTCTCTGCCTGGGTCTGCCCCTCTGTTCATCTGTCCCACCTCTGTGTTACGTTTCTCTAGCTCCTGAGGTTCAGTGCAATGCACACTGTCAATTCAAGCGGTTCCCATATTTCAGCGTATTGAATGGGTGTCATTATGTACAGGGGCACAGGCGTGTGTGCTTGCTTTTTCTACTGTGGACAGAGACTCCTTTGAGGCCATTGAGACCTGGAAACAAAAAGTGAGTATTCCTAGTACTTTGTAGCTGTTTTCTCTCTCTCTTTGTGTCTCTGTCCGTCTTTCTGCCTGCCAGCCTGTCTGTCTGCCAGCCTGTCTGTCTGTCTCTCTCTCCCTCCCTCCCCCCTCTCTCTTTCTCTGTGAAGTGTATCCATTTTTCTCTCTGTGTCTTTGTCTGTGTGTCTGTCTTCTGTCCGCCTGTGTGTGTGTGTGTGTGTGTGTGTGTGTGTGTGTGTGTGTTCACACGCACGCGTGTGTGTATATATATATGTGTGTGTGTGTGTGTGTGTGTGCACACTGATGTATGTGCATGTGTATAGGTGTGTGCATGTGTATATGTGCTTGTGTGTGTATGTGTGTGTGTGCACATGTGTGTGTGTGTGCCTGTTTGTGCCCATACACGTTTTGTGTGTGTGTGTGTGTGTGTGTGCGCGTGTGTGTCCGTACCTGTGCATGTGTATGTGTGTGTGTGTGTGTGTTTGTGAGTGTGGGAGAGAGAATGTGTGTGTGTGTGTGTGTGTGTGTGGACATGCATGTGTGCGTAAGAGTGTATAGGTGAATTTTTGCATTGGTGTGCGTGCGCACGCGTGTGTGTTTGTGTGTGTGTGCTTGTCTGTGTGTGTGTGGTAGTGTATGGGTTTGGTTGAGATAGAATGTGTGTGAAGGGTCTTAAATAAAAACTTGGACATGTTCCGAATGTGACGATGCACAAATAGTTGCATACTTGTTGCAGACCCTGAGGAAGCCTCATGGAGGCCAAAGTTTGGTCTAAATAAAAGACTTCACAAGCTGAGAGCAAATGCAAGGTTTTATGTTCAACATATATAAATAAATATAAATATATATATATATGTGTATGTGTGTGTGTGTGTGTGTGTGTATTGAACAATTTAATTCGTTGAACAATTTAGTATGTATATGTATATATTGAACATAAAACTCTGCAAAGGAGTGAACATACATATATCTCTGTGTGTGTGTATGTGTGTGTGTATGCGCATATGTGTGTGTATGCACATGTGTGTGGGCTTGTATGTGTGTGTGTGAACATCCCTTTTCATTCTCTTTTATTATTTTGGTTCTTTTTTCTGTAATTCAGGTAGAAGATGAAGTGGGTGAAATCACCATGGTGATTGTACAGAATAAAATCGATCTCATCGATGATGCAGTGGTACGGACGTAAGTACAAATTTGACCCATTTCTGAGCATGTTACAATAATGCTAGCTGATACTCAAACTTTCAACCATCACATTTGAGGTAACTCGGGTCAGATTCCTATAATTTACATTGAAACAGCTGGATTACACACAATACTGAATATATTTGATTTTTTTGTGTGTGTGATATACATGAATTTATGTCTGCTTGTATCAGTAGTAGAAAAAGGTCTTTTGGTGTCTGTGTGGTAACAGAATAGCTCTTTTTTTTTTTTTTTTTTTTGCATGGAATGTACTTAACTTTGGGATTGAATCAGCATTTCAACTTTTTGACAGAAACTTACAGAATAGGCCAGAACAGCTGCCTTGGTAAAATGCAGGACCCATGATGTTTCAGTGCAGGGGTATTTTTACCTTGGATTTACATTGCTTGCTCCACTTCCCAAAAAGTCCTTTAAACCCTCTTGCATATGTTTCGCCTGTGTCCAGCCGCTTGTTTGTCACCCCCTGGTGTTTGTTATGGCGGCAACCGGCCGCATGTGCTGCATTACTTTCCCTCAGTCACTGCAACCTGTTTTATGTCAAGGCCGGCCAAAATAAATAGACATTCCTGAGAGGTGTCCAGTGAAATCTTAGCAGTAGTATGGGGTGTGGGAAATGATTTTCACAAGACTAGGGTCATGAACTGACTGCATTCCACTGATTTCTCACAAAAAAATATAAATACTAGGAGCAGTTTTGGGCTGAAAAATGCAAGTTGCAAGAGGATTAAATGAGATTGTAATCCAAGGTTACCTGTATGAATACATGTTTGACATCTTGCACCCGTAAAATCCCATCACCAACTTTCAGAAGAGAAGGGCAGTTTGGTGGTACCGATGACGTGATTACACTTAACGATCACTGAAAGGATCAAAATATGAATGAAGAACTGTTTGACTGACAGAGTAAATGATGTGGGAAGTGACTGGATGTAGCTCTAGCAGGCAGCTCTTCAGTCGGCTGTGCTCTGGTGGGAGTCCATTGTGTAAAGGAGAATGGAGATTGTAAAACGCCTCTACTCTTAACAGTGAAAATAATAATCCTGTTAAATTTAGTGTGCCATGAATATTCTGTAGCGAAGAATACGATGTAATAAGCCATTGTCGTTAATAAAAATAAGGAATGAAAATGTTTTGGACTGTGGACAGTCCTTGTCATGGTCGCTTAAAATATTAATGTCCCCTCTACAGGGAAGAAGCTGAAAACTTGGCAAAGAAACTGCGGCTTCGATTCTACAGGACATCAGTGAAGGAAAATCTGAACGTGGATGAAGGTTAATCACTTTTTTTTCTTTTTGTAAGATTTTTTTTGTGTGTTCTTCAATCTAACTAATTACATTTGTGGTTTGTGTGCTGTTTGTGTGTGTGTGTGTGTGTGTGTGTGTGTGTGTGTGTGGAGAGAGAGAAAAAGAGGGGGGAAGGGTCAGAGAGGGGGCAGGAGGAAGAGAGGGGGAGTGAGAAAAAGAGAGAGAGAGAGAGACAGAGCTAAAAGGAAAAGAAATGCTGACTCGGTTTAGCAAAATTTATGAAACAAGGACAGAATGTCTAAGATCATTAATGTATTTCAGTGGTAGAGTTGTTTGTAAGATGTGTTCACTGTTGTGTTCAGTCTGTTAAAACATGTCGTGCCCAACCCATTTAGGATAGGACCTACCCTCTCATACAGAAGGAGTCAGGAACTCACAGAGAAAGTTTAACACCACAGAGAAAATTTTATTAACTAATTAGCAACACATAACAAACAACAATATATATAAAAAAAAATATACATATAGGGATAAGCGATGATATGAGGGATATGAAATGAGAGTAATCAGAATGAAATGAACACTGGAGGTGACACCCGGACCTGTTGCTCAGCTGCAGTAATAACAATGATAACAAAAAAAGGGCAATAGTGACAAAATGTTACTGTAATGATTGCATGGGGGATGAAAATATCAAATTACAACACCCAAATAACAAAGCCAGTACATACATCAACCATACACCAATAGAGCACCCAATATGTCCAACTTTAGCGAGCACAAAACTTATTTAGGAACTGGCGCTGCTTAATGGTTTATATATATAATAGACCGGCCAGGGTAGGTAGCTCTTGATTCTGGTCACACACTGTACTGACAAAAATCATGTAGCAGTGGTTCCTTCCCCCACAGCACATTCACAAATTGCTGATGTCACAAGGATACGCACAGACAATGGGATGATGATCTCCCTTGACTACCCGCACCATAAGCGTAGAATGGCAATGAGGGCTGAATCAAGAGAAGGCGATGGATGATGATGGGTGATCGTTTACGATGCGATGATCTCCCCTTTGACACCCTTAACCGCAGGCAGTAGAGCGGTGTCGTAGGAAGGGCAAGGCTAGGGGAATGATAAAAGAAGTAGGCTAGAAGGGAGAATCGCTCCAGTCTGAGTGGTGAAGGTGCAGGCAGGGCGAGGAAGATTCCACCCTCTCCCCTCTGCGGAATGCCACCGGACACCCCCAACAGCAACCCGGATGTAGAAGCACCGATCAGCAACAGCTGACTCCAGTGACACAAGGACCCCCGCGTTCCCGCTTGCATGGCTCCGGTCCGCAGTCTGGTGGTGAGATGCTGGCTGCTATTTGCCGACCCAGGCAGCAAATCCGCACACAGAAAACGTCAGGCATGGAAGGCACCACTTCCCCTGATGACTGTGTGCAAACCCCACACAAAGTGCGGCAAAGATTCTGAGTAACAAAATAGTTACTACCATATGGTACATCCAACAGGATGTCACATGTCCAAGCTCATCATTGCATCTGACAAATCCAGGGGCCTCCCCGGTTCAACATGCACAGAGCACCGCCGCGGGATGAACACAACGCGCACTGCACAAAATTTCAAACAGTACACTAAACCGGCGGCACGCTACTCAGCACAACACACACACAGCGCTATGAAAAGTCTCCCAGATCTAACATAGATCCAAGACAAAATATGTGTCGCGACACATGTCCACTGCATTGTATTCACCGTGGCCCAAATAGAGGTCAAAGGAGAAGAATCTGGAGTGTTGTATGTATGAAGATCTTTCCACAGGATTATTAAAAAAAAACAAACAGTATTCATGCATAAGTTGGAAGTTGTCTGTAATAGCCAGGGATGAGACAACCCTGCACAAGAAAATTAATGTACACTCTCTTTTGTCATTAAAGACGGGAACTGTCTGAACAGCTCTGAACAGAATTGTCAAAGAAGACCCTTTTTTAGCCTATCCATGGATGAGAATGTTGATTAGGGGAGAAAACTGAGTCTGTATTTATGGTTAATCTTTAAAACAGAAAAACATCTAGTTTGGACATTTCCCTGCGTTATGTAAAACTGCGCGTCTTTCTTGTAGTGTATTACCACAGAAGGATCGTGATCTGTCCACATCTCCATGAAGGCAGTAGACATCAATGGACTCATGTTTGGCCTCGGTTACAAAATGGTCCAGTGTAAGGCCCCACCTAGTTTGGTGGTGAACATTCTCATAAACCAGCTACACATGACTTGAAGCTGACTTCAGAAAGCTGTTATTTTCCTGAGATGACTGGATCATTTCTGGTAATAATTCAGTAACAGTTTTGTTGATGGCAACTAGGTGATGGTAGATCTGCCCAAGACTGGGGGATGAAGTGCATGCTTCATCGGGACAGGGGATAGTAGTGTCATGTGATATATAAACACCCAAATCACCACTTCAGTTCTGATGGAAAGAAAGAAACACACACACACACACACACACACACACACACACACACACATGCACATGCATACTCATGTGTCCATGCATGCATGCACACATACACTCATGCAAGAGTTCGGCCACAGCTCCTTGATTGTGTTTGCTTTGAAGGCCATCGTACTTTATACTAGGCCAGGTTTGCACTGTAATATTGTTTTTAGGACTGACATTTTCTCTTCGTTAATGTTTATTTATTTTTTTCTTTGGAAAGTTCTTCATCACTATGTGTGTGTGAGAGAGAGAGAGAGAGAGAGAGAGAGAGAGAGAGAATATATGTGTGTATGAAAGTGTGTGTGTGTGTGTGTGTGTGTGTGTGTGTGTGTGTGTGTGTGTGTGTGTGTGTGTGTGTGTGTGTGTGTGTGTGTGTGTGTGTGTGTCTGTGTGCATTTCGTTCACATTTGAACTCAAACTGATCTTGTAAAAAAAATGAATGTTGATAAATGAATTCATTGTTGTGTGCACTCTGTGTATGTTTCAGTGTTTCGGTACTTGGCAGACAAATATTTAGAACAGCTGAACAATGTAGCTGATGAATCGCCATCATCTCCACAGAAAATTGGTCAAGGTGTGTACAGAATCATTGCCTCTTTTCCTTTACCACTGTCTCCTTGCATTTCTTGCCTCACTTCACTTTGTTTCTTTGCTGATAGTTCTTGCGCTCTCTCTCTCTGTCTCTCTCGCTCTCTCTCTCTCTCTCTCTCTCTCTTTCTGTCTGTCTCTCTCTCTCTTTGCATGTTCTAAATACACTTTTGTTTTCTGTTTGTTTGGTTGTTTTTTTGTTGTTGTTTTTTTTTAACTACTAAAAACAGGTCTAAAATTGGACTTTTTCATTACATTTTTTCTTCAAAATATTTTGCCTGACCCCACTAGTGAATTCAGGCTACTTATTTCAGTGATTCAGGAAAATAGAAAATCAATGGAGAGATTTTACTTCTGCTAGAAAATGTCTCGTAAGATCATTATATTTCATGGCACCAGGGTAATGTTAACACACAGAGGTGCGGAGCGGTATCATGTTATTCATTCATATGACATTGTCAGTGGAAAAGACGGTTTGAGCGTATCAGAATTAGAAAGAAAAGAGACAACCAGTGATGTACTGATTCAGCTGATTTTGTCTGTGCCCCATTCGGTGGTGACCCTCAGTGACCTTTTGTCCCAGACCACAGCAGACTGGGATCCTTGTATCCCCATGTCGCAGGATCTTTCCTCAATCTACCATTCTTGATTAGATGTTAGCTGGCTTTACGCTGCTGTCATCTTTTCCCACAGGAGAAGTCTCTCACAGAATCTGTGCAGGCACATGCACATGTGTGTTTGGGAAAACCCATCGTTGCCTTCAGCACAAGGAGCTGAATGGCCTGTGCTTTCAAGGGAAGTTACTCTTGCATTATCAGTGTTTTGGAGGCCAAAACTGTCTTGAGGGTAGTTTGGGTTTGTTTTTTTTGTTGTTGTTGCTTTTTTGTTTGTTTTTGGGGGGGGGGGATGGGGGTGGGGGGGTTGGGGGGTCATGTACTTCAAGGCAAGAATATCACAGTCTGTGCAGACAACTCCATGGTTGTGGCATACATCAGGAACCAGGTTGGTGCTCCCTCGCTTCCTCATAACAGTTGGTTTACCTCCCTTCTCAATTGTTGCATGTCACTCCAGCTTTTCCCTTTAGCCACATTCTGGGGAAGCTGAATATTTTCACAGAGTCTCTTTCCAGGCAGAGTCAGATTCACCTCTCACAATGGGCCCTAAGAATTGTGATTTTTCAGTAAATTTGTCATGTTTGGAGGACTTTTGTTTCTTTTACACATTTCAAACCAAATGGAAGAATCTGCTACCAGTATTTGTTTTCCCGCCATCCCAGACAAAAAAACACACACACACATATAGTGGATTCTTCTCTATCTGCTCAAGGGCATGTTTGCTTATGCTTGTCATCCTTTCTGCTGATTTTGTTTGTCTGGGTTTGAAAAACCAATGGTGTGCATGATTTTCAGTTCATAATTCAGCTTTACAGAGTAGTTGGTTTCAGTTTTAAGTTTGCAGTTTGTGAGGAATTGTTCGCTAGATTCTGTGTGGAGATGCTACACAGAGGTGGTTTGGAATGTTACTAGGCAGAGTGGATGCCCAAGGAAGTGAGGAGGTCTTGCAGGTCCATAACCACATGATTGTAGTCTAAGTTTGAACAGAGGAGGGCACTGTGTAGGCAGAAGAGTGTTTTACATCCCGGAACCATGTCTGTGTTCGTTGTTACATCCAGCTTCTGCTTGTGAATGTCAGACAGGGTCAAACTGACAAGGCTTGGAAAGTTATATTGTTCAGAAAATTTTCCATGAAAATAGGGAGATGACTGCAGAAACCCGTATTGCAAAGATAGACTGAATTTGGCTTTAAAGCCAGATTCCCTCAGCAGCTGGCTAGACTGCGTATTTCCCAGTTTTGTAGATGTGAGCTTGGTCCTCATGCTTCCGACTTTGTCTCTTCCAGGATTAATGCAGACAGAAATCCAAGAACCACGCGAAGGAGAAATCAGGGAAGCACAACATGACAGTGGCACCATCAGTCTTCAGCCCAGCAAGCGCAGGACACATGGCAAGAAATCTCTGATATCATCCAAGTGTGACTTGTTATAGCAGCAGTGTGTATGTGGTCCTCTCATATCTCAGTGAGAGTGGAGCTTCATGGTCATGAATGTTTTGGTGAGTGAGTGGATTCCCAGCCAGCAATTTATTTTTCAAAATGTCATTTTATTTGCTTGCCACAACGGAACATTCATGCTTAGTTGTTTGTTTGTTTGTTTCTGTTCAAATTGGGGCTATGTGGAAAGTACTGGGGGGTCTGTTGTGTGTTGATTGATCTGATGGTTTGTCATGCTACGTTATATATATTTTTTTTTTATTATGAACCAAGTGGTCAGTTTTAATGGGTCCCTCATGTTAAAAGAAAGAGACCCACAGTCAAATAGTCAGAACACTTGCCTGTGGAGAGTTAACGGTCAAGAGTTTGAACCACTCATGGGGTCATTTTTTTTTCCCACCTTGAAAACCTTCTCTTTCCTCCCAGCAGTAAATAGTATGTGACTCAGTTCAGGGAACATTAAAGGTGGCAGAAAGAGAGGGATAGGCTCTGCTTTCCATAATGCCATGCCCTAGATATGGTGAATCTCTGACTGTTCACTGCCCCTACTGTCAACAGGCTATGGGGAACTTGAACCTTTAACCAACCGTTTTGAGCATGTGTAGACTGAAGGTGCTTGGTACACACAAAAGGGTGCCACCATGAAGAGCTGTATTCTTCATGTTATCTTGGTCTGGGATCAGTGCAGCTGGAACGAGAGTATGACATGGCATTGTGGTCATGTGTTACGGTGCTCAGGAAGGTCATAACAGCATCAGCTCTCTTGTTTACACGAAGATTTCATACATCAGAACAAAATGCAAGGATGGTCTAGTTGATGAACAACATTCACATCATTGGGGTAGGTCATTTCTTCATCTGAGATGAATAGGATGTGGCACGTAAGTGCTGATAATGTTGGGCCTGAACGATTTTAGGCACTGGCGCTCATATTGGTGGACAGAGCTAGTCTGCATCCTAAGCAAAAAATGTGTCGAAAATGTGTAAGAACAAGATGATGCAAAGGTGACAGTCCATGCTGTCCTCACATAGTGACAATGTTGTGCACTGCATAGACAGGCACAATATATAGTTGAATTGTTTGTAAAGTAAAGCTTTCACCTGAATCATGTCATGTTCTTCTCCGACTGGCTCCTAGCTGTTGGGGGAGTTGAGTTTTTCAAACTACATGTGGGTGCCTGTGAAATACACACTTCTTGGTGATACCACTCCATGATGAGGGGCACCTCCAGAGGTGCATGAACAACAGCGCTGTTGTTGTCTGACTTCACAGTAAGTCAGTGAGTAAAGGGGAGTGCCTGGTGTATCCATCATTCGTCCATGTATAGTTTGTGAACCCTGGGTATTTTTCATGATGTAGGATCCATTGTACCCTGACCTTAATACAGTATCTCCTCCTATGTTGATAGGGGGATGGGAACAATTCCGCCTTGGGCTCTGTCCAGAAATGAATCCAGACCCTTCTGATTGAGAATCCAGAGTTTAAGCTCTTTACATCACACCCATGTTGTTTGACAGCTGCTGAACCATGTGAGCTTTTTGTGGATTATGAAAATAACAGGAAAAAGTAATATGCACTGTCCTCAGTCAAAGAGGATGGCTGTTGTAATATTGTAACTTGTAACAGAAATGAAGACAAATAAAAGTGGGGGAAAAAAAGACATTCATGTGAAAGGCAGTTATTAGATAACCCCTCCATAGAGAAAAAAAGTTGTTAACAGGAACAAAGACATATACAAAGGGGGGGGGGGGGGGGGGGGGGACATTCATGTCAAAGATAATCAATTATCATAATTTTGCTCCTCTTCTTTTTTTTCACCAACATGCACTGGCATAAATGATGCTATGGTGTTAAAAACTTGTACAGTGTGTACGCAGTGATATATTAATTGGTTTGATGTAGAAGAAATGGATAAAGACTTGCCTTTGGTCCAAATATGTGTCTGTGTTTGTTTATTAAAGTAAATAAATGGTCTTGCGTTTCTTGCTTTGAAGTTTTTTTTTTTTTCCGACTGTTCTAGTGGTAAAAATTACATAGAGTGATAATGAGAAGCCTTATGTCTGTCAGTATTTGTGTTTTTCATGGAATTTTGGATAACATCTGAATGTCTTACTATATTGTTAAAACTCCACTGCATAAAGTTGGACTGAATATTTGACAGAGATGCTTTATGTAGATTTTAGCACTTTTTTGTGATGCAACTAGTAGGTTTAGAGAGGGTTTTTTTTGCTTGTCTTTTTTAAAAAAACTGGTTTTAGACTTAACTGAATATATTTTCTTGTTACACATGCAATATAGGATATGGTGTGGTACCATTGCTGCAGATGTCAGGTTTAGTTTTATCTACAAGTTGGATTTTTACTTTATGGAATGTATGTTGTCATACTTTAGTCTTCTCATGCTCTTGTTTATTTTTCATTTAGGCTTGAAGATCTAAAGACTACCATAATCTCCAGGCTAAGAACTGATACATTTTCCCTCAACTTTCACCCCCTGCTGTTACTGAGCAGGAGTGGATTTTTCTCCACCTAAGAACCAACTCTTGAAATTGGACTGTTTTTCTTTGTCAGTTGCAGTTTCACCTTTGAGTTGATGTGGCTAGATCACCAATTTTTGAAAGCTGGCAACAGCGAATCACAGAGATTTTCAAGTCAACAAAGTCCGCATTGTCAGTGTTGACCTGCAATGTGTGTTTTTCTTGTACACATGTTATTTCTTTACAAAAGTCACAGTAAAAATCACCTTATCACTCCATTACTACTCATATTTCCAAACTTGGCCAATATTTGTGTGATATTTGTGGCAATACTGCTGCTTTCACTGCTTGACAAAAATTCCCGTCCACCATTTATCAAGACAGGTTTGTTTTTATCTTAAAAAACGTTCCGCCAAAGTCATTTTTGCGCTTACCCCTGGCAGCTTCATATCAAAATATTACTGAATCATTGCGTAGCTTATGTTTCTCATTTCCCAGAGTGTAAAATACTTTTTTTTTATGTTGTGTTGCACTGCTCTTTGGATTGATGAGTTTTTAGTACTATTTTGTTAGAGCTAGTCAGCCAGTTGCAGCTGTTGGGGTTGTTTGTTTATGAAACATTTTGAAAAGAAGATAGGTATGGCTTGCATACTGGTGTGGTTTATAGCCAAGAGCTATGGATTGTCAACAATTATTCATATGTTCTTTGTTGTTTTTTGTGCTGAAAATTGAAGAGCAGCCAGAGAAGGCTAAAATAATGTAGCAGATATATATACACAGAAGTGCTACATACAGGGGGTTGTTACAAAGTTGGAAATGATGCATTGTTGGGTATAACTGAGTAGATCTACTCAGAGAGAGAACTATTACAGGTAATCATTGCATGCAAGTAGACATCTATGGGTATAACTGAGTAGATATACACATCTACAGGCTGACAGATAAGGAGAAGATTGCCATGAAGTGGGACATATCTGAGGAGATTTGCACACAAAGAACTCTTTTTTTTTTTTTTTTTTTTAATAGGGATTGACATGTAACTGAACGTTTCTGAGAAGATATACATAGAGCTGTTACAAAGCAATGACTGCTGTATAACTTGACATGTCTGAATTAGCGTGCAGGCAGAAAGCCATACTGAAAACTGTTGTTTAACTAAGTGGGCACACAGGGGAAGATCAACACATTTCCCCATTTTATTTCCCCTGTGATACTCAGGCCCATATGTGCAATGTGATTGGACTGACTTTATTGTCGTTTGGTTCATATTTCACAGAATGTTGATACTTAATGGACATCTTTGACTTGTGCTAACTGTTTTTCCAGTGAAAATGAAAACTGAATTATTAAAAATAAAAGCTTACTACATGGAAAAGAAAGTACAGAATAATGTTGTCTTTAACAAACAAGAATTACCTAACAGTGACAAATCATGTCTGGAGTTTATCTGCATGTGTAAGTAAAAGTTAGGTTATGTATTTCATCACAATTTTATCTTTTGTGTTTATGTAATTTATCTATCATTGTATAGGAAGTAAAAGATACAACTGACGTAAGATGTTGGTATACATGAAAATACAAAACAAAAGCAATGGATTATTGCTTTTTCCACTGCTACTATTCAGAAAGTTGATTTACTAAATCAGAAATATTTCAGTGAATTTCATTGCTGTATACTATGTATTCAGTTACTTTTTTTACATTCTGTAAGATATTTGATACATAAATCCAGGTCTTCTTAAAAGCCTCTGAAGGGCATGTATTTGACTTGCTAGGGCATTTGGCTGTAGAACTGATAGTCATGGGATAAGTCACACATGGGGTTGAATTTCTTTATGACTTGAAACCCTCTCTGTTCATCCAGCATTAAACTGAAACCTGATTCGGTTCAGGGAAGGTGAAGTCAGCAGAAGAAGGATGGGCTTTGTCTTCCATAAGGCCATGCCCTTAATAGGGTGAAGCTCTGACAATGCGCTGCCCCACAGGCCTTAACTGTGGAGTGCTCCATTTTTGTATCATCGTTTGAAAGGTCAGTCAATACTGGTCAAATTTCTTTTTTTTAAATTCAGATTAATACAAGTAGTTTTCTTCTGTCAAACAGACAACAGAATTCCACTTTAACATTGTTCTTCTACATTAAATTTGGTATAATTTATGGACCTACACACACACACACACACACACACACACACACACACACACACACACACTCGTACACAATGCACACAAGCACACACACACACGCACATTATAATGCAGCCTTCTTTTTTTTTTTGTTTTGTTTTGTTGCTGTTTAGCAAGTGATTTGACTGAGGTGAAGATAAGTCCATTAGTACCCCTCGTTCCTTCCCACTCTCTCCACTGCCTTCTTCCAGCTCTACAGTGCGTGTTGTTGTGAGCTCAGATGTAGGAGTGTGCACTGTGTTACTGTAAGGTGTTTTGAGGGTATCACAAAGGGTTACCATGTATCTTATTACTGCATTTATCATTGCCAAGATAAACAAGCATCGATTGACTTAATGTTATGAATGATTCATTTGTATTTCAGTGGGTTTTTTTTTAAGGTTGTCATATATTTTATTCTAGTGGTCAGTTTCTGAATGCAGTGTAATATGTGAAGTGAAACTTTTTCAGCAACACATTAAACATGTGTTTGAAAAGACAGTTGCCACCATCTGCTCTTGATCATAAGGGGACAGGTGACATTTTGCAAGGTATGGTACTTCAGAATGTGTGTGTGTGTGTTGAGAGTGGGTTTTTTTTTTTCCCTCATATTTTTCTGCAGTTGTTCAGTTAACTTTGTACTGTCAATCTTTTATGCAATAAAGAACAGCAAGATTAAAGCAAGGTATTTCTTTAAAACAGAAATCATGCAACTAATGCATGTTACATTCCGCTGAGATATTTATGCATTGTGATAACGAATCTGATGACTTCCATGAAAGGGATGAACGACAACTGCCAGATTGCTGACTGAAACATATCATACTGGTTCCAAGCATATGATGTGGGTACAGAATTACCCGTTGTCTTTCCACTGAATGTGTACAGCTGGTATGAGCATGTCTTGACATATTTCGTTTGCTACACTTCCTCGTGACGTGAAGTAGATGAAGTGTAATAGTCATCATCACAGTTGATTTGGATATTGTCCACATGATTGCGGATACTTTTGTGTGTACCAAATTGATTACTGTTTTCTAGTTCACTGTAAGATGGATGACATTAGCCCTGTAGTCAGTTGCTTTGTTTCATTTACATCAACTTTTTGTGACAACACTGTCTCCAACATGTTCAACATGCAGTGAGAGATTAATTTTGAACCATGCCATTTTGTTCCAAATGATTTGTATTATCTGATGATTCTTGGAGCTTGGAGTGTTTTTTCTTGAGATTCTGATTAGTGAGTATTGACGTAAAAGTATGATGACAATGCCTGAGGATAAGTGAGAAATGAATGTGGGGGACTACATACCCACAACATGTAGCAAAGGTGGAGTTCAGTAAGGAAGATGTTGCAGCACTGATATGGGTGTGTAAATTGTTTGACTTTCAATGATTTTTTTTCTTTTTTCGCTATATACTTGAAGGATATTGATGCAGTTGAGCTGGATTATAATGTCAAAACTTAGTAAGGAAGAGATGCTGAAGCACTGATATTGGTGTGTAAATCTTGGTCTTTCCATTATTTTTTCTTTCTTTCTTTCTTTTTTTTTTTTTTTTTGGTGTATACACTTGAAGGATTTTGATGCAGTTGAGGTGGTTTATATATCAAAACTTTGTAATAAAAATTTGCCAATTTGATCATGACATAGACTCAAAATCGCAAATTAAAAATGTATGTATGTGTGAAGGTAAGTGTGTATGTGTGTGTGTGTGTGTGTGTGTGTGTGTGTTCGTTAAACATGTGTTTCGAAGTAGATTCATGATAAATATGGATAAAAGTGCACTACAACTTGTTTTCAAAATTAGATTAGTTTCCTGGGTGACCTTGACCAAATGTCAATCTCAAAGGGAACGAACTGTCTGTAGACACCCTGCTGTGCTGTATCAGTATTGTTCAGGCTGATCAAAGCTGATTTGAAAATTGAAATGTGGATCGAGAAACTCCATGGATTTTTTTTCTCATAACATTTGCTGCAGGGGAACTATATGGCAGATGTTTGAAAGACAAGCTTCAGTGTCAGAATAAATACTTCTGTCACTGAGATTGTTTACTGTCTTTAATATTTGTATTAGAATCAGCTGCACTGCCAGATTTCAGTGATCGAATGAAAATATATTAAATAAAACGGCACTGAAAAGACAAAACTTATGAACAACGACTCCAACCGCATCGGCGCGCTAACATCGCTCTCAAGGGAGAAAAAAGCTAGAGACAGTTCAGAGCTTCAAGTACTTCAGGGCAATTGTTTCACTTTTGGGTTCAAATCCTGAAGTGCTCTACGGAGTTGCACAAACAACAGCAGCACTAGCCAGACTAAAACCCATCTGGAACGACAGAAACATCACAATTAGTTTCAAGATCAGACTGATGTGCTCCCTTGTCATTGCCATATTTCTTTGTGCCTGTGAGACGTGGACTCTTGACAGCTGAACTTGAGAGGTTTCGGGCATTAGAGATGAGATGCTTCCACAAGATCCTTGGCATCTCATACAAAAGACCACATTACCAACTTGGAGGTCCAGACCAAAGTAAGGCAAGCGAGTGGACCATATGAAAAGAAGGAAATTGAGATGGTATAGTCAAGTGCCAAGTTAACAGGACTTGCTGAAACCATTCTACAAGAAACGGTGTGATGAGGCAGAAGGAGAGGAAGACAGAGAAAGAGATGGAAGGACAACATCAGTAACGGACTGGCCTCACACTCAGTAACTGCCTAAGAGCGTCTGAGAACCGGGAGGAGTGGAGGAAGATGGTTGTGAAGTCTTCTGTAGTGCTCCATCGGTCTTCAAGACTCCAGGATAGGTGAGGTGAAGTGAGGGAAACATCATACAATAGAATATGGAGAAAACGAAATCAGATTTTAGTGGGCATTGATCCCTCATCATTTTTTCCAATTTTTCCTAACCTGACGTTTTATGTTATACGCCTTTCACAAACCAAAATGCATGTGTACGCACGCGCGCACACGCACACCCACACCCACACACATGCACACACACACACACACTCTCTCTCTCTCTCTTACTCACAAATGTGTGCACACACACACACTTTCATCCAAAATCATTTTGTGTGTAAAATCGCTGTAAGTAAAGTTTGAAGAATGAACACACACATGTACACAGAGGATGTTAAATTCATACATATATTCACATTTGTTTTGCCAAATGATTGCCAAGAATTCTTTATATATGTCTCTCTGTTAATGATACATTTTGACACAGAACAAAGTTTTGGGGTTTTTTTAGTAAAAGTTTAACATGTTATGAAATGTTCTGGTGTGTTTTGTGTCAGTGTCAGTGATGTACACCATTCTGCTGTGTTTTAGCATTTACATCATCCCACTTCCATAACTTTTTTGCATTGCAGCCTTTGCATGTAATCAGCTATGTACTTATCTAATTAGTATCTAATTCCTGTCAGTTAAATCAGCTGCCTTCATCTTCTTATGCACGTGTAGCATACTTTCTTTTTCATAATTTCTATTAGAAAATTAATCTGTTGTTTGTATATCAGATCAGAGTCTCCCTTCATGAGGGTTGGGTTCATACTCTTATGATGGTCAAAGCAGGTTTAT
>JADBJO010000016.1:1415000-1427500 GCA_016801955.1 Conus betulinus
TGGGCAGCTGCACCCAGTGTGATTGAAGACCTGCAACACTATCCCGAGGAAATCTTCTAAGTTAGTAAGAATTCAAAATGAAACAATGAGATTGGTTTTTCACAAACTACACAGAACACACACATGGAAATGCTGCGCTGGCTGCTTGACCTTCTTTCAATGCAGATAAGACGCAAGTTAGAACAACTGAAGGCATACTTTAGAGCACTTTAAAATCCCCAAAACGCACTACATGAGGCAGTCAAGGAAATAATTTAAGCACTCATCTGGGACGTGGAAAATCATGAATGAGACAAGCAGAAAAGAGTTTACAGTTTGTGTGCCAGTTATCAGAACTCAAAGAAACTAAAGAATGGGAAAAAATATACTGACCACTTTAGACATCTCCACCAAACTGCCATTGTTCTAGAGCTCGGAAGATACGATCAAAAATCGCCAGAGAGCAAAACCAACGCAAGTGGAATATCTCGGCAAAAGAGAAGACATCGTGATATAAACTGACAGTTCAGTTACTAAAGCGAAGTCGGGCTGGGGATACACGGTGAAGCAACATGCCCAACAATCCAGGCGCAAGCCTGCAATGGCGCATACAGTTTGATGTAAAGGCAGCGCTCCATTGACTTTCATCCACAGACAAGTTTCGAACTCGACAAACCATGATCCTGACTGACTCCAAGAGCCTGCTTCAACACGTGGAAATGAAACGAGAAGTGCTGATTGTCATTTAATGATATGCAGTCTTTCAGTAGTAGTAACAACCCATATAGATATATGGATGCATTGCCCAAGATATGTTGGAGTCAAAGGAAATAAGAGAGTAGGCACAGTTGCGAAAAAAAAAAAGGCAATAACAATAACTGGTTACAGCTTAGCCGATCTGATGTGATAAAGAAACCCAACAATCACCCCAACAAGCAAGATCGAAGCCCTTATACCATGGACAATATTGCTGAACTCGATATAAGGAGAAGTGACCGCACAGCCAGAGTAAATGGAAGATCCAAGAAACATCAGCAATCAAACAACAATTTTAAAAAAAATCTTAAAACGAGCACCACGAAGAGTCATAAAATGGGGGAGGGGGAAGGTGTGTGTGTGTGTGTGTGTGTGGGGGGGGGGGGGGGGGGGGGGGGGGGGGGGGGGGGGGAGGGATTCGTAGGCCTACTGAGTTTTTTCCAGTGGCAGACACAAATGACTATGCACATACTAACCGAGGTAACAGGCTGTGATTGTATCACAATCCCTTGTTTTATTCACTCTAAATGCATGTGGTGCAATGGTGAGTATGCACATATGAAGTGATGCAGGTATATAATGAGGAGTATCCATAGAACTCTCTCTGTCCCTTCCTTCCCTCACTTCCTCTGTGTGTGTGTGTGTGTGTGTGTGTGTGTGCGCGCGCGCGCGCAAAAATTGTTATTATTAAGTGCTTTTATTAACGGGTGATACACATTGCGTATGTCACAGATTCATGGGCCCCCATGAAACAGCTTGGTAACCGTAGGATTTTGATGCCCGTGTGGATGGGTGCTGGTGGTCTTGAGCACGACCCACAGGCACGCGTGTTTCGTGTGGGAAGGGTGGGTATTGTGACAGGAGTGCGCGGATGTGGGGTTGTGTGTTACACGTACAGTAGTGAAAGGATGCTGGAGGACGGGGAGGGGTAGTTTGATAAAGAGTGATGTGTGTCTGTACATCCACTGATTTACGGAATTGTGTGTGTCCTGCCTTTCCTTTTTGTAAGTCAGTTTTTATTTTCATTTCACTGTTATTTGTATGGAATATGTTTTTTTTTAAAAAATTCAGTCATAGCCTTAATTCAGTCATAGCCTATTTCACGTCTTTCCCAGTAATGATGATGATGATGATGATGATGATGGTGATGATGATAATGCTGTGTTTATGCTTGCTCTGCCGTTGGTGCTCTCAAAGTATTAGATATTTTCACTAATTGTTTCCAGCGCATGTTCGACATTTTTAGGATCTCCTCTCCATACTAAGTCCTGGGAACTGAAACGAATTGTACCTGATTTCCTTCTAACAGTCTCTCTGATTCATTCAACTCATCATATAACCTACTGCACCTTTATTCTGTGTTGTGCCATATGTGGTCAACAACAATAACAGTATCCACAACAGCAACAACAACACATACACATCCATGTGCATATACATATACCTACACATCCATGTGCTCCTCTACATATAAACGCACATAAAACATCAAAACAACAGACTCTCGTGCGTTATTCCCAATATTTCGACCTCATTAAGGTCTTCCTCAGGACTGTAATGGCAAGAATGAAGCCAGGTATCCAATCAGTCAGCAACTCATGACAACAAGTTAAAGATATTCTCACTCTCTCACCCCCCCCCCCTCTTTCCCCAACTTCTATACGCCCATCACATCACAATAACCATGTACTGTCCATCCCCCCATCCCCCATCCCTGAGCCCTCAACCACCCCGACGCTTCAGTCTCCTTCTCCTTTCCCTTATCTCCTCCATATATATGTCCTTGTCCGCCACTTCCAATTTCATCCACACTCATAGATATCCCGTGAAATGCCATTTTTCCATTTTTTCTCTGCTCCGTGATTAGGTTCCTGGGGCACGAGCTTCCTCAAGTAAAGATAGAAATGCATGTCCCTCTCAACACCAAATAATCAAATATGATAATAAATATCCATATATATTTATCTGTATATTTTTTTCTAAATACGTTTAAAGGATCTCGGAACTGAATTACTATTTGAGTCTGAGATGGGAACAAAGCTAAAAAGGAATAGCGACACTACACACACCCCGGTTTGAGGTATTCACTTTAGACGACGATTTGCTCCAAACAGATTCAGCGAGCAACTGTTGCTTTTGCTGCATCATTTCTTGAAATATGAGTGGACTGGTAAGTTGAAGATTTAAAACATTGTTCTAGACCTATGGCAGTTGCACCGTGCAGACTTGCTCAGTTTGTATGCTTAAAAATCTGTGTAATTTCAGCGACAAGCAGGGTATGGAATTGTGGGAGACCAAACGCCATCTTAGTTCATGAGCAGAAAGTTTACCAACCTATCGAACGCTAACGCAAAGAGCAAGTTGAGACTTCGGATTTTCCGTATTTATGAACTATGACTTACAGAGCCGTGAAAGATCAGTAAAAACTGTTATGATACATACTTGAACGAGGCAACGGAAGCTAGACGTGGGAAACCGAGTGTTTCAAGACGGTGCTGAGTGCAGCAGACGGCTGCAAATCGATTCTCAACTTTCGTAAACATTGCGCCGGCTGCAGTTTGGTGACATTCTCGTTGAACATTGTTATGGTGCAGTTTTCATGAAGGCCTAACAGATTCATCAGTTTCAAAGTTGTTACTTTGACGAACTACTAATGTGAGTAATATAACGTATGCGTTCAAATCTGCTGAACCGGTGGAAAACCGTGCATGCTGCAGACACGACGGACCTGTAAAGTAAGTAATTTCAGCTGTGCACAGACAAAACTGGCTGGCAAAATGTAACAGCAGCATCAGATACCGTGCACAAATCTCTTGTATTTCACCTTAGTTCATATGTGACGATTGAAAAAAAAAGAAGCTTAAAATGCGATAGGTGATCTAGCGCAAGGTTACTCGTGCTGACAATTATGGGAGAGCTGGTGGTGAGTGTGCAGTGACATTGTGAATCTTGCTATGAAATCGAAAGCAGAACGGTACGGCGGATGTTTTAGGGCCTACATCAAGTTCTAACTGTGCGCAGCATTCGGACGACCAGCACTGGAAACCCATACTTCTACTGTGATTTGTTGAAAATAAGTTTCTGCTGTTTTGGTATTTTCTCGTGCAGTGCGTTGCACATGTCTCCAGCAGTGCCTTTTGAGAGAAAAAAAAAATTAATATTTCTGAATAACGATGCTGCATAACGAATAGTTAATGTGTTGGAAACATCATGGTTATCAAAATGACTTTTTGACAAAGTTTTTGAAGATCAGATAATGTTCAGTTAATCTTGTGCCTTTTTTTTTTTTTTTTTTTGCAAGACGAAAAAGCCTGAGACTGTCATGGATCATGGAACTGCATTCATGCTTTGAATGAACAGTAGACCAGTGCGTGTGAAATGACACTAAACCCAAGGAGACAGCGCAGCTGACTGTTGTCCTTTTGCAAAGGTAAAATGTGTGTGTGTGTGTGTGTGTGTGTGTGTGTGTGTGTGTTTTAAAGAATGTCTAATTATTGAAATAAGCATGCAGCATGCTGAAACTTGTATAGTGAAACCAAGCGAACACACACACACACACACACACACACACACACACACACACACACACACACACACACACACACATTCATTCATTCACCCACAGTCACACACACACACACCAGTTTTGTTTCTGTTTCATTCAGATTTTGAGCTGCAAGTGGCCCAAAAGGATGTCATGACTTAATTCTAGATTTCACTTTTCGGGTGGAGGAGAAAAAATATTCGGAAAGGACAATCAGAAACATTTGGGAATCTTGTCCAAACTGTAGCATTTTCAAGATCAACATTATTATGAATTCTTACAAGACCATACATCTGTTTCCAGTATTTTACAATGATTTGTTACAATTTGAAACTATTTGCATAGTCCAGCCTGCATATATATGTTTTGTGCGTATTGGAAAAAAGTTGTTGCATTGGTATGTTAAAAAAATGTTAGAATGATGTGTAAAAACCTTACACTAGTTACAGTGGCAAACTTATTTTGAGTCTAGACTGAAACCTCTACAGCAAATGAAAAAGAAAAATCAGTTGTGGCAAGAAATAACTTGCTGGTTGCCCCCACCCCCCAAAAGATTAGTTTAAATAGAAAAAAGTGTGTGTGTGTGTGTGTGTGTGTGTGTGTGTGTGTGTGCACGTTTGTGTGTGTAGTTTTCAGTTTTTGTAATGGGCAACATAAGCGATGACTGACACTCAGTGGACAGTGTTCAATTCTGTGTCATATAAAAAGGCTATATGTTTGATTCATTATCTGTTTTTGTCAAAAAAAAAATTCTTCCAGCAGTTGTTGTTAAACTTTGAAACTTCATGGTTCAAACTGACTGTTACCTTGTGTTGTCTGAGTCCAAGTAATTTTTCTTTTGTTTTGAATCTTCAAAGAGGTTTGTAATAAGGTGTTCAGTTTTCATTTAGATTGCTTAAGATTTACCCCTGATATATAACTTATTATTTATATGCTTTCTTCCATTCCCATGTTCCATCCTCTACTGCCCCCCTTAGGAGTTCTTTGAATTGTGAGCTTTTACATGCAGCATGGGAAATGCAAAAAAAACGTTGAGTGTTGTTGGGAGACGGTCAGAACTACTGAAGACCCTGCACATTGAGTTCTCCTCGTTCTTTGCACAAAGAGGACTTTGAGCAAGCATATGTACATGGCTGTGTTGAAAAAAAAAATGGAAAGTGGATTTAAATGACTCCCAGTGCTGCCAGAGAAGGATTTAATGTAACAGTTTTACTTGAGTTCAGTGTCCTTTTTTTTAATCCCATCTGTCACATTTTACCCTCCCCGACTGTCAGTTGTAGGCCATGATTTAATGTGAATCCTTGGAATTTGTTGCTTTATTTATGTGCGCCTGTAAATTGATAAACAAAGCAGATCTGTGACCATCACAATGGTCATTCAAGATCGGCAAAAATGTTGGAACTATTTATTTTTCTGCAGCATATGTGGAAAAACTACTAGTCTTGCCTTGTATGTGATAGGCAGGTTACAGTGTTCACCATATGCCTTATGCAATTGATTTGCCTGCCCCAGGCTGTCTTGCAGTTGTTGCTGTCCAGCCATATATATATGCATCCAGTTTGGATTCTCAGTTACGCGTCATTCAAAGCTAGATGGTCTGGTCTTTCTGAATTTGCTAATAGTAATGACTACCAAATTTACTCAGAAATACAGACATTCTAGATATTGGTCAGGAATTTGAGCATCTCTCTCTCAGAGGCATCTGTTAAAAGGAAGAAATTCAACTGTGATTCCAGCCTTCTTTTGTGCCAATAGCTCAAGGAGTGGATCATCATCAGGACTGAACAAATTCTCTGAGATAAATGCATGTGAATGTGATGGGACTCGAACAGGGGTCAAATTTTGAGTCAGAATGCCTACCCATCAAGTTGTATGTGACAAATCTTTTTGCTGTCATGTTGAACTGCTGTTTCACATGTCTGTCAGGCAACCATTTTTGACTGGGTGAGTGAAATGGTGACCTAGCACTAGCAGTCGGCTTGAGTAGAGACCGATCCAAGTACTGTCCTCCTCTCAGACAAGGCACGCGTATGATATGTACCCTATTATTATATGTGTCAGTAGCATGCACGAACTGCATCTGATTAGTACGAGAACATTGATCTAACCCCTTGATTCTCCCTCTCAGGCAACATCATCTGTGTGCAGAAAATGCCAGCCACAGGCGCATGTTATTGACTTTGGAATATTTCATCATTTTGGCTAGTTCTTTCTTGCTCTGGATTTCGAGAACTGTTCAGAGAAAAAAAAGGAATCAGAGATTTTAGCAAAAAAAGGAATCAGAGATTTTAGCAGAGGAAAAGATGAGGGGAAAAAAGAAATATGACCAAGACTGATAAGGAAAGCAATATTTTAGAAATAGCAGTAAAAAAGAAAATTGTGACTGATTGTTCTACAATTAATTTAGAAAGAATAAAACCATTGCACTGCAGCTGGTGTTCTGAGCATTAGTATGCTGCTGAGTCAAATCCATGGCCAGCATTTCACATAGGCTCATCATCTCTCCGATAAAATGAATTGTCATAGTTAGAATTGCACTGCTGGCAAGCTTAATGTTTTTTGTTCAGTGTATGTTTTCTTAGAGAGGACAGCAGAAATATGACGGGACATATAGATTTTTGTAGTTACCTATCCGCCCAGGACAAATGAAAATGTTTGGGGAATTTCTAGCCCAGTCGAACTTCCAACTTCCATCCTACATTGTGTCTGGCCACTTTCACGGTCCAGCTGCTGCTAAGAAGCAACTGTTTCCATCATACAAACTAATTCTGTCACCGATTCTTATGTTGTCTGAATTTCTCGCTTACATTGCGAAACGGTCGGTCGGGGTTCTTTTTCCTATCTGGCATCCTCCTTGTTAATCTTTCTTACTTACTTAGTGTGATGTTTATATTCTTTATCATCTGCCAAAACATTTTTCTTCCCAGTTCAGACACCATTAACAGAATTGCTGGCGGTTTTGCTACTGTTTCTATCCTTGATCATTCCCTTTTCTTTCCTCTGTGTGTGTGTGTGTGTGTGTGTGTGTGTGTGTGTGTGTGTGTGTGTGTGTGTGTGTGCGTGCGTGCACGTGCGGGCATGCATGCACGCACGCACACATATGTGATGTGTGAGAATGTTTGAGAGGGAGAGACAGAGAGAGAGAAAGAAAGAGATTGTGAGCACAAGTGGGAATTTGGTAAGATTAAATGAAAGACATACATTATTGTCGAGTTGTTGTTAATGGTACTTTTGTGTGGCACAATGACTTTTTATGCTTTAGAAATATTGCTCTGATGATTCACTTTATTTTTTATTGGTCATGGTGAAATTATGTGTGAATCAAATCATGAAGAAGACTTCTCGCAGTGAACGAGAGAAAGAATGGTTATAAAATTAAAAAATTCAAAGGAATCTTGGTCAGTCCATTTGTCTGCACACTCTTTTTCTCACTCACTGTCTCTCTTTTTTCTTGCTTACACATGGGATAATTATTTTACATGGGAGCTACTCCAGCTGACTGATGATGTGCTAAAAATTGTTAAAAATGGGCTTAACGTAAGTATGTTTGTAACACTTGTATAGGCATTGCTTTGTCATGTTTTCAGTTTGCAAGAAATGTAGGCATAGTGATGGCTGCAAGCAACGCACCAAAGCATGACTTTGCTCCATCGTGGCTCAAGATTCCAAATTCTAGTGAGAACACGGTGAGTAGCTTTGTCACCATTGATCTTTAGGCACCTCCTTATACCCTTCTCATTTCAAGCATGCATCTCGACAAGAACCCGTTTCACAACAGAAAAATTGAAAATGACTGATACTGTTCATCATTAAGAGAAATGCACTGCTATTATTTTTTATAATGCCATAGTCTTGGATGAAACCACATGTCCAGAAACTGGAATTTGACCTCGCAGTATGTCCAGAGAAATGCTGAAATCATGAAATGTCCAGGTCGATTTTGTTTTTCTTCTTGGACATTTTGGTAAAACTTGCATGTTGATAACTTCATCCGATCCAAGTTTTTCTCTTTCCAAACTGATCGTTCCTTCGCCATTTTGCAGAGAAAGTGTTGTCAAAATGTTGCTTCGGCCAGTAGTCACAAAGCTGATCATTGAGCCAAATGAAGATAAATAGTCCATCAATGCCAGTGTTGTGAACAAGTTTTGTATTCACATGCCATCATACAGCAGAAGGTTCTTCTGGGTAGTAACCGCCTAATCTTTCATTAACAACTCTGAAATATTCTTTTCAACACAAATTACTTTCAAACCTGATATTCATTAGCATAGTTTAGCATGGACTCATGCTCCCTTGCTGATTTTTTTTTTTCAGTGTTTCTCAGCATATTGTCAGAAATTTGACACAGCCTGATGTTATTTTGTATGCAGAAATTAACAAGACTTGTTGCTCTTTGGTTTCCCTTTCTACAGCTAGAGTCTGCAAGTGCAGTTACCACTCAAGAATCTCATCTCTTTATTTTTTTTGCCCTGAATTTTTTTTTTTTTTAATGAAAAGTTAGTCATATTTGTCCTGCTTTTGCTAATCATGGGAAATGAGTATGCAATTCAGTGATGATTTGTTGCCAAGAGATGTACCATGTCAGTGAAGTTAGTGAATTAGGTAGGATAAGATAATGTTGCTTATAGCCCAGCCGACTGCAAAAAGGGCCATATCAGGGTCGTCACCATGTTAAAATCAACTCACAAGTCTTTCATTCACACAATTTTTTAAGATACATCATCTAAAAACTCGTCTAAAAGTTTGTTAAAAAAAACACAAAACTTTCTACTGTAAAACCTCAGATCGGATGAAAAATGTTAACCTCTTTCAAGAACTCAAAGATCGCATCAGGCGGAACATCTTTGAACAAGGTTTTCATGGAATCTGCTGCTGTAAATGTTTGTGTCTCACATCATGCAAGTCCCAACACTCTCAAAGAACATGTTTCATTGTGAGTAGCATGTGACATGGAATGCACCATGGAGCTTCTTCACTCTTTAAAAGGTATGAATGGGTAAAATACGAATGGCCGGTGTGCAGCCGGCACAGAACTGTTTCTTCTTTACGACCACCAGACATAGATGAGAGGAACTCCTTAAGGTTTGGATGGATCTGAAAGAGTTTGTTATCCGTCTGTGTATTCAGTCCTCCTGCTAGAGGTCTCTGACATAATCGTTAATTTTGGGTTTCAGATCTGAGCAGGGGATATTTATGTTGGACAGTTTCTCTGTTGTGGCATTCTTGGTCAAATGATCAACTATTTCATTCCCTCCAGTGCCAACATGACCAGGAACCCAAGCCCAAATAATGTTGTATTAATGTTTTTATATTTCTTCTGGAAACTATTAGACCTGTTCCAGAAATGAAAGAAATGGAGAAAAGATCATTCCTGTTTCTCCGTTGCAAGTACAGGTCAAGTAAATAAACCTGCAGAGTCATATGTTTGATTTGAAGCACCTGCCAGGGTAATTGTCGGGATGTTGATTATCTCAGCTGTCTGCATTACAGATACACCGTTTTCACACCAACGTTTTGGCATTTTCTCTCTCTCTGTTGAACCTGACAAGTGGGTAGATATTGCTTTGACAGTGCCCACCAGTGGCATCTGTCCCATGAAAACGGCATAGTCACTCTCAATGAATGCAACTGTAATACAGTTACATCCCTTGCAGATTTCCAGACATGGTCCGGGGGGGGGGGGGGGGGGGGGGGGGGGGGGGGGGGGGGGGGTGGGGTGGGGGGGAGGGATATGCCCTGATTGTAGGCCAGGAACTTTGAGAATGAATAATATAATTTAACATTATAACTGTTAAAATTCCAAAAGCATCAAGGAAAACCCTTACAGAAGTCTGTCTTCAGATTTCATTACTTTTTTTCTTTTAGAAGACCATAACTATACTTTTGTTTAGATTGTGTTTTGTTTAATCTCTTAACCTTGAAATGATGTAGCTGATGCGTCCTCATCTTTGCAGTTATGCTTTTGTTTAGGGTGTGTTTAATGCAGTTTCTTAACATTGGAATGATTTATCTGATGCATCCAGCTATGATCTAGAGAGAAATGTTTGAACATGCATTCATATTTTAACAGAGACCTGTTGGATCCAGAAATTCCCACACCCAAGATCGTAGTCGCCAGCGTCATGATGATGGCCTTTACAATCGCTACATTTCTGGAGACTATCCGAGACCGCTCAACAGACAGAAGAACTCATTTGACATGTATGATGGTAAGTGCAAATAAATGTGCCAAATGTGTTTACAAAATTTTGACAGTTTAAAAAAAAGAAAAATCTGTTTAAAAAAAAAAAAGGTATATGATGATTGTGATGTTATTTCTGTAAAAGCAAAATATTTTGTGTTCGGTTTTTGATTTTCGTGTCATGCAAGCCTACTGTATCTAAATGCAAACTGTATCCAGCTTTCAAACTTACTCTGGCCGAATTTCACTGGTATCTCAGAAGTAAGATGTGTGCTACAGCAGTCTCCAGGTTTTCTGTTTAATGTGTGCTTCAATTTATGTCCCTCATTCTGGGGTCAGGTTATGTGTGTGATCTCCCTGTACATATTGATTCTGTTTTGTTTTACCTTGTCTTCTTTCCTCTACCATTTCTGCTCATGCACCACCATCAAGGTCATGCCTCATTTCCCAAATGACAGTGCAGGGGCTAGTGTGATCCCATTCACAAGATAAATTCCTCTTGTCTTCTGGATGTCTTCCTCTTCTCAAAAGTCACCAAGTGGGGTAGTACATTGTGGATTGGAGAAGTAGTGAGGCAAGAAAATGAAAGTATGTGGACAAGGGAGACTGCGTAGGCTTTTCTTCTTCCTCAGTTGTTATGCAGACAAATGGTCTCGATTGGGCATGGAGGAGAATTAGGATGTATCCAACGCTGAATCAGCCTTTGACCATGCTGTAACTTAAGTGAGCAACCACATAACAGCCTCTTTGTGCAAGTGGAGCTTGACACATCCTGCATCTTCTCAGCTTCAGCTCGAATTGGGGTGATTGCAGAGAACAAGACATGTCCACAGGTGAATGACTCGACACACATCAGCCCACAGTGGTGACTATCTGGAGTTGGCTAGCACAGCTGGCTTGTGTGCCAGGTCTGTTCACCGCTACTCTATCTTAGTTTCAGACTACTTCCCTCCAAGTTGCACTGTCAGTGTGCAGCATTCCCGGCAGCTAGTGTATCTAAATCTGTCCTCGCATCAAGCCCAGTGTAATTCAGCTGACCCATAGTGAATCAAAGCTGGTAATCAGTGGAATCAGTGTTTGGCCAGTTTGTGAATCGATCTTGCTTCAGAACCTCTTTGGCTTTTTATTTGAAAATTGTTGAGGTCAGTTGTTTTTCACGAGAAGAAGCAATTGCAGGCATTTATTATTTTGACTTTCTGTTGAAAAATCTTGATTCTGCAAGTGTTTAGTTCTTATTTGGAACTTGATAGTCATCTTTATGGTCTTGTAAAATGCAGAGAATTTTAAACAATCTACAACGATACTCAAAATTTGTCTCCAAATTGAACAGTCCATTATGTTTGCTCTCTTCAGTCAAACAAAGCTGCTTTGGTTGGCAATTTTAGCAATTGGATGGATAGGAGTTCGTCACAAACTTCATTGATGTGATCTACACACATCTTTCCTATAATGAATTCGGTTTTGTATTTAAGTCGCAATGAAACACCTCAACATTTCCCCATTATTGATATTTTAGAAGTGAAACACAGTTTGCTTTCAGTTAATGCCAATACTGGTACTTTTGGACCTCGACAAAACTTCAGGGTCAGCTGTTGGGACTGACAGATCAGTACAGTTTTATGCCAGTTTCAGAGATGTGGACAGCTAAAATGTGTGATGTATGTAACGGCCTCACTTCTCATGTGAATAGATATGCTGATGCGGTAGGTGTATATGGTTAGAAACACAGCGAACAGTGACTGGCTGTGATAGAATGCAGAGAACAGTGATTGGCTCTGATGGAACCCCAGCGAACAGTGATTAGCTCTGATTCTTACATATAATTGCATGTTCCATCAGGTTGTGGCCCCATCGTGGCACATAACCAGTCATTACTTTTTTCTTTCTTTTTATTTTTTTCCCCTACTGTCTTCAGGTTCTGTCTTCCACCCCAAGTTTCCTTCGGTCCAGCAGTTCTCTTTAGTGCAACTTAGTTTGGGGCTATCTTGTGAAGGAAAGCGTAATTACAATTCATTTCAGAATAAAAAAAAAAAAAAAAAA
>JADBJO010000016.1:1430000-1492500 GCA_016801955.1 Conus betulinus
CATCTATCAGTGTGTGAAATGTTCTCAAGACAATAATGCGGTTGGCAGGGTGTGTGTGTGTGTGTGTGTGTGTGGGTGTGTGTGTGTGTGTGTGTGTGTGTGTGTGTGTGTGAGAGAGAGAGAGAGAGGGAGAGAGACCTATAGCGACATTAAATGCTTCTTGGCTAGATATTTATTGCCATGGATATCTGTTGTCAAAACTGTGTGTACGGCATGAGAATGGGGCATTTGTGGCCCAACCTGGACCCCTTAGCCTTGGTAAGACCTAAGAACTACTATGCATATTCATGTCTGGCTAAAAGATGCTGTTCTTGCATGCATTAACACAAGCTTGTATATATATATATATTCACTTGCAGTGTTAATGCATGCATTACACATGGCCAGAAAATGAAACGAACATTCTGAAACATACACACAGAGACTCAAAGGTTTCATTGAATTCAGAATTTCTCTTGGAAGAATCAGATTTTGTTGGTGGTGGTGTTTTTGTGGTGGTGCTGTTTTTTGCACAGTTTCTGCCTTGTTACCCTTCCATATTTGAATTGCATATCATTCGAAAAATCTGGCTTTTAGGGGTGTGTGTTTGTGTATATTTGTGGTTTATTTTGTGATTTTCATCAGTAACAGAAACGCTCTAACATTTCAGCCAAACACTGTTTTGATTGCAGGTCAATGGCAGCTACAATGGATTTGGAGGATTTTGTGATTTTTTCCCCCCTGGTGAAGGTTTCAGCAGTTATGGCCTTGGTGGCCATACCAAGCGATCTCAGTATTCCCGGGATGGGCGGGCTGAATCTAAAGAGAGCCGAGACAGTGATCGTTCTCAGAAAGATGAGGAAGAGAAGGACAACACATTCAACGATGAATTTGTGAGTTTGGGATGACTGATTTTTTTTTTTCATGTTTACCTAAAAGCCCATGGAAATTTTCTCAAAATGAATCATTTGTGGCTTTCAGAAGGTAGAAGCCGTGTTCTCTGTTTAATCCACATTTGAGTGGATATACTTGTGTAGGGATTACAGCTGATAGGAGGTGAAAAAGTAGATAAGGAGCTCAAACTTTGGGACGTATTCACAAGTGATGCATGTGCCACTTACTTTAGCTAACTGCATCATTAGAAACAGCAGTTATTCAACAATATTTTGGAAGTTGCCCAGATGTAAGAGAAAGTGAATTTGATTTGATGATTTTAAAAGGAAGGAGGAGAAAAGCCTGTTGATCACATGGTGTGTGCCAAAGCTTTTCCCAGCTGTGACTGCTCTGTTTAAGTACTTTTGAAGTTTCTGTAATTATATTCTGTGTATTGTGTGTGCGTGTGTGTGTGTGTGTGTGTGTGTGTGTGTGTGTGTGTGTTCATCTTATTTTAGTGTGCTTGCTTGTGTGTGTGTGCAGCCATCCCTGAATGGAATAGACGAGGATGGAGAAGGGAAGACATCTAAGAATGCCAGCAGTGGTGGAGTGTGGGGTAAGTTGGTTTGTCTCTTCATTGAATCATGTTAATAAGCTGTTTTTTTGGAACATGCAAAAATATGTTCTAATTAATAAAAAATTAAGAAGCAACATAGAAATAGCTAGAAATGGTAGCCATTCCATTGTTAAAAGAAAAGAAAGTTCTGTCCATACCGTGGACTTGAATAGGAAAATTGCAACCTGATAGTTCAGGTTTATCAACTATATGGAGGCATCCCATTGTCTATTGCTGAAATTTCCATCTTGCATTGGCATTGGAATCCTGTGTACCAGGTTGATGTTTAAGATATATTGTGGGAGAAGGTGTGTATTCTCACTCTAGTGTTCTGGAATTGGATGCCCTATTTGGGAAGTTTTTTGTGGCAAGCTTTAGCAGGGCAATCAAGACACTGACATCATCAGTTCTCACAATTATTGACGTTGATTGCATATTTGGAAAAATATGATTGTCACAGAGGAATTAAGGTGTCCAAGAGTTATCTATCTTGCAAAGTTTGTGCATACAGTGTTGCATTCTGTTTGTTGGCTAAATGAAGGTGCGATCAAGCATGAAATTTTTCAAAAAGAGCAGCTAATGGGCTGGAAAATTGAACCTAACAATACTCGAGGAAACAAACTGCCTACCATATTTAGCATGGGATGCTTGAAAGGAGAGATGCATGTTAAAAATGGCGTAAGATGCATGAAAGAAGAGACCATGAAAGTGGTAGTGGACTGAAGTCTGTGGAAGAGAGGATACTTGTACAGAGGGAAAATCTGCTGGAAAAAACATTTAGGGATTTACTTGGCGGCAAAGGTAGTTACATGATTTGCAGAAACTTGGTTAATGTAAAAGTAAAGACAGTGTGTCTTGAATTATGGATTTTTTTTCTCCAGGAAGAGTCTGCATGTGTCTGTGTATGGGATGGTTGTAATGAGTGGTGTTAGAGTGAAAGCATTAGGGAGCATGGAAAATGAGAAAGCAAGACATTCACACATACACGCGCGCACGCGCGCACACACACACACACACACACACACACACACACACACACACACACACACACACACTGAGATAAATACTTGCAAAGACCTGTAAGATTACTTCGGTTCCAGCCGTTCTGGTCTTTTTAAATCCATAATTCAGCAGTTTTGACAACTCTGTAAATAAAGATTATCTGGCCTAAGACTGACTGGACTTTCCCAGTGGTAATGTTTTCAGATTTTTTTCCTTATCCTTTAATACTTGTATTTGTACTTCACAGGTACATTAAAGAACATTGATATAAGTAGCAGTTCAATGATGGACGATACATGTCATCCGATAGCTCATTTCCTTCACAGTAGCAAGAGAATTTGTCGTTTTAGGCCAGCTTTTTGGTTGACAAGCTAACTTTTCTTTTTATCTGTTTTATTTTATGAAAAACAAACAGATCATTTTTTGTGCTGAGGGTGAATGCCTGACAACCCGTAACAAGGCTCTTAACACTGGGCTTTTTTTTTTTTTTT
The DNA here is from genome assembly GCA_016801955.1 of Conus betulinus. Lineage (NCBI taxonomy): Eukaryota > Metazoa > Mollusca > Gastropoda > Neogastropoda > Conidae > Conus > Conus betulinus. The sequence continues at coordinate 1,432,962 of JADBJO010000016.1, forward strand.
CTTCAAAGCTTTAATGTTTATTGCTAAGCTTGGATTCATTTTTGGCATCTTTGACCAGAAAGTTGTCTTCATTGACTAACAATTTCTCATCTACTGTCAAGGAAATTTTGTGTCCTGATGCAGATGCCCATTTTTTTTTTTTTCCTGTTTCACCAGTCCTCCTGTAACAAGACATGACAGATTACAAGAAGTTTTTCATGGGACAATTGACATAATTCATCAACTTTGTAGAAAAGGCATATGATAAGAACAGAAATCTTAACATTGATGTTCATTCATCATCGTAGCATGCATTGCAGATCTTTTTCAAAGGTATATGAAGGTTCATGGTGAAATATGCAAGAGATTTCCTGTGCAGTAGCATGAACTGGCATGAGGATTTGCTGCTTCTCAGAACTTTGGATCCAGTGTTTTATTTCAGTCGGTTTTTATTTATTATATGTTTTTTTTTTTTTCCAGATAATCCACCACGGCCCAAGTCTGAAGAATCATCTGATTCAAAGGACTTCACAGCTGGATCTAGTCTGCTCAAGGTTATGCCAACTAAAGTAAGTTTGTCATTAAATTTTGTTCTCCTCTTGGGAAGATCACCACACCCAGATCTTAGTCAATCAGTCAGATTTCCTCTTTGAGAACTGAGGGGAAAAGGGAGAGGTGGGGTGGAGGTGGGGGTGGGAAAGGGAGAGGGTGTTGATGCCATTGGTTGCAGTCATAAATAAAAAAAATTTGGGAGTTTGGTCTTGAAATGCAGATATGTTATGTATAAAAATGCCTAGAACATGTCCATCATGTCATAAAATGTCCTTTTTTGAAATGGTGTGAACACACATATGCAAACAAGTTAGTGCCTTCCTGGTTTGTTGTTGTTGTTTTTTGCATGCAGATTTTGGCACTTTCACCTAGCTACTATATTAAGGTGACCACAGTTTCTGTGTACCACATTTCTTCATGGGTTACCTGTCCAAAGCTACGTCTCTGCTTCTCTTCAACATTCAGACATTTGTTGGGACAGGAAATAAGGAAACAGAATTTTATGTCTAAAATTACTTTCAAGGAATACCCATTAAGTCACCAAGAAACCCTGCTAAGATCCTGCTTGGAGAGAAAACGGAGCAACTGATTTCACTGTAGGAAGTGACCGGGGGGGGGGGGGGGGGGGGGGGGGGGGGGGGGGGGGTCATTGGGGGTAACTAATCTTGTCTCTTTATGCTCTAATATTTGAATGTTTTTTTTTTATTGGGGTTCCTGATTATGAGGCATTGAGTTACAATGCCCAGGTAGACTTATGCATTTGTTTGGGCTGCTAAGTATTTTGTAAAACGACTTCCTTTGGTTTCCTTACGGGCACTGTCTACTCTCCCTTCACTCCTTCCTCTCCCTTGCCCTCTAGAGGTTCTGTGCAAGAAATGGCCGGTTTTCTGTCATTCCTTCTGACACTGCCCTTTTCTTCTTTGATTTCCTTTACTGTGTACATTTTCTGTCATAATAATTTCCTGAACATCTGGTGTTCAGATTTGGTGCATGACATTCATTTCCAAATTTTCAAGGGGTCATAGGTTTTCACTGCTGGAAAATGTACTCACCACACACCACACACACACACACACACACACACACACACACGCACACACACACAGTGTGATTAGAAATCATTTTGTTACTCACAGAAAGCATCGAATATAAGGAGCCATCACAATTTATTGGCAAATGAAATGCTTATGCAGATCTAGACTTATGGCTGATTATCAGATGGCATCGGATTCTTTCAGGCAGGAAGCACCTGTAAGAACAGTCGTGATGGTAAACGTGTTAGTGGGAACGTAAGAGAGGGGTCCCCTTTGGCAGCTACAAAGCCTAGGCCCAGCAAAGAAGTGAGTGACTGTTTAGTGTAACTGTAATCCTTTACAGATACAGATTGGCAGTGTCATCAGCAAGAACCATTACTCTCAAAAGTCAGAACAAAGTGGTGGTTGCTTGATTTTTTGTTGTTGCAGTCTTGATATGATGTTGTTCTCTCTTTTTTTTTTTTTTTTTATCATTTTGCAGAGTAAATGCCTCTGGAGAGAGAGAGAGAGAGGGAGAGAGTGTATGTGTGCATGATTTTTTTCTTAAGGGTTTTTTATTTTTGTTGTTGTTTGTATGAGAAAAGGTTGAGCCATGAGCTTCGTAAAAGTTCAGTCATGTTGCTCAACTTTGAAGATGATTTATTCAAGGTTTTACTGACCATCTTAACGGGCCCTTCTTATGTGCCAGATCTGAGGTTATAATGCTTGTTTCAGCTGGCACAGTTTGTTCTTTCTTCTGACGCATGTCTAGATCAAAAAGTAAGCTATGGAGTGCCAGTTATGTTACTATATTTTTCTGAGTATCTGCCAGTGGTGTGATAATTCTTGAAAATGATGTTTTCAGTAGAACTGGCGTGGCTATCCTAGCAATTTTCCCCCATGTTGAACAGGGCTGTCAGTTTCATGACCAAGCTGTGCCCTGTTACCTGCTTTTGTGTATCTGCACAGCTTACATGATTGGTAAGCCACATGCCACAATCGGGAACTATGCACCAGGTCACTATAATCATACATGAAATGTTGAGTCATAGCATAATTTTTTGCTACAGTTTGATATGAAATTGATTATAGATCATAGGAACAACCTCTTCCCTCATCTCCCTCTCCAATCTTGTCATGTGTTTTTAAGGATTTTCTACTGATGCTATCATTCATAGATATATGTGAGCTACCCTTTAGGTGGCATCATTTTTCAGGGCTCTGCACTCAATCGTGACCCTATCTTCATGCCAACTGGTCAATCCGAAATAGTCCCATTCCTTTTATTTTCATCCGTATGTTTGGAATACATACACCTGCAGTGTTGGTCAGGTGGCTTTAGCAACATTCTCAGAGACGCATCCATCAAGTGGATGAAACTCGACTATGTGGTCCCAGTCTCCCACCAGAGCCTGTAGCAAAGTGAACTCTGGATAGGAGCTGGTCAGGACAGAAAAATCCCACATGGCTGTGTTGGGGAATTGAACCCACGATCTCCCAGCCAGGAGTCTGCGATGCAAACCACTTAGCCACGCTGACTGGTCTCATTCATAGTGTTTACTTTGGCATTGTGAAAGCCAGTTCTCATTCAAGAGAACTAACTGTAATGGTGTATTCCAAATAATGTCAACACGAGAAACAAGTAAAAGTTGTGCTCGGGCTGTGAATGTTCAGTGTTTGATCTCAGAGGACAGGTGGGAGTGAAGTAAAACACAAGTTCTCTGGGTTCACACATCAGGACAAAGGAAAATAGTCACCAGCTGTGAACATTAACTACATATGTGAAAATCCAGTCGGTATCAGCAGACCAGGTCAATATAATTAGATTAAAAAAAATTAACTTTCAGAGCTATCTCTTCAGTTACAAAATATCATTTCGAAAAGCGTTTTGATTTATTTTAGTTCTCTATATCTTAGCAGTTATTCTCCATGTTTTGTTTTCTTTCTTCAATTTTTGTTTTGTTTTTTTTTTTTAAATGGAATTGCGTCATAGTTAAAAATATTCCCAAGCATCAAGACACTTTATTCTGTAGATTCCAAAATATTCTTTTGATTTTACACTTTGTTCTATAGATTTCCAAAATATCCTTTTGATTTGCCTTCATCAAGGACACGTTTCTCACGCTTTTGATTTCTCAGATGAAACATGCTTGCTTGATCTTATATTAGAATTCACATTGATTGACAAATCAATTGATTGAGAAAAGAAACATTTTATTTGAATTGAAGTATGTGTGCACTCATGAAAGAATGTGCAAAATAGTGCTAAGCTGATACAGAATACAAAACAAACAGATTAATGCTTTATGTTTATATCTTCAAGCATTCTCCTGCTGATGCCTATATGGGGGAGTAATGTTTTGGGGAGGTTTTTTTTTTTTTGTCTTTTAATCTTGAAAACTGAGGAGGACATTTGTCAAAAACTGGCTTGTCAGTTTCCTGTTGTTAATGAAATGAATGTTACTTGCCATTTTTTGTGTGTGTTTATTTGTATTCTGGCTTCAGTACTGCTTCAGTCCGTTTCAATGTCGTGTTGATGAATGTGACCGGACTGCTGAAGAGGAGAAATCAAGGTTGCACATCTAGAAGTGGAAAGACTATTACAGAGAGCAAAATAGCAGTACCCTTATTTTGTTGTTCGTCTGTTGAATCGATTGGGACCACTTCAGTTATCTAGGGATGAGGTGGGGGTTGGGGGGTGAATTTGTGGCTACGCAGGTGGCTGATCATACCTTTATTTTGCCTACTCAGGGAAAAGAGATTCTTTTGCTTTCTGCTTGGCATGCAGAATTAACATTTCTTTCAGCTCTGAAGGTGCATATGGGTTAGGCAGATATGTCAAGGCAAAGAACAATCTCCAGTATAGACGGTGAGAAAGTGTATAGCTTTGCAACAGTAAGTTTGGGTGAAGATTGATGGACGTGATGGTTACAGTCTTTCACCATATCACACCACCTTTGGAGTACTGTGTAATTTCACTGTTTATTTCTAATGTGAAAGCAAAAAGTAAAGCTCTAATTTTGGGGGGGAAGGGGTGGGTGGTGGTGGGGGGAGGGGGGTTGAAAATACCAATCCGTTCCCTCTGAGGTTGCAACATTGCCATGGTCAGAGGACTTGCTCCATCCAATGATCCCTTGGGCTCTGCTGACAGGGACATCATCAGAACTTTCATATAAGGCTGGCCCAGGCTATTCCTGGTAAGGGCTGGGTCAAGACGGGCAGTTTCCTGGCTGGCCAAGGTTAAACCCTGTAGTGTTCAGCTCTCTGACCCCGGGACTTGAGCATGATCAGGGGGGCATAGGGTTGGTGGGCTTTTTGTTTGTCATATATCCCTCGTGAAGCCTGGACGGGGGTCATGACTGTGATTCTTGGCCCTAGCCCCTTAGTTGGATTCCATGGTAAGTAGGTAAGGAAGGGATGAAATAAAAACAAAACAAAAATGGCTTCTTCACTGAAAGGTTTCTATACCCCTCCGGAGGGAGAGCTCACTCACGCCGGCTCCGCGACTAAGCAATTATTGTCGTCATTATTGTCGTCAGTAGTAGAGGATGTCCTGCATATGTTAGATCAGAACAGGCGCCACTGAACACCACCGAGGTGACTCAGCAGCAGTGCAGTGTCTCCTCTGGTGGGTTGCCTCATGATGACTTGACATTGACTGTTCCCTGTGGATTACTGGTGCCGGGGCTGCGGCGGGGCCGACCGGGCTGTGGCTGAGGACAGGGTGTCGGAATGAGCGATGTGGGTGCACTGCCTCTTAGGTGGCGCAGAGGTTGGAACAGCAAAAAAAGAAAGAAAAAAGTTTCTAAACCCATACAGGACTCCAATATTGATAGCGACTTGTATATAGAAAGTAGAAAGAGAAAAGGGTTCTGAGATTCTGATTGGTTGTGGAAGGAACTGAAGAGGTGAAAGCCATGTCAGCATCAAGTCCTCTTAGCATTGCTTGTGACCCTAAATCAATTAGAAGACTCTGTAATAGCTCATTCCTCATTGAGTTCAAGTCCAAATGCCAAGCAGAACAGCTTCAAAGTGCTAAAAAGCAGGGGGATCAGGGCGACTCCTTACAAACAACTTAACCCAAATGCTGCATGTATTGCATTTCTGTGACCAGGCGGGCTCACCGCCGGCGTCTCCACCATCCAACAGAACTCCTTATCTTCAAGTAAATCTGCAGCCTTTTTAAGAAACAAACAAATCAGAGAGAAATCCTCATACAGTTTCACATCAGGACAACTCTGAAGCCTACAATCTTCCTTTTTCAATCGATGAACTAAAATCAGCTTTGCAAACCTGCAGTGTTTCTGCCCCTGGTCTGGATGACATTCATTATCAGGTTTTGAAACATCTTCCAGAAAGCTGTCTCCAGACCCTTCTTAAAGTCTACAATCATATCTGGACCACAGGGTGCCTTCCACCCTCCTGGCGGAAAGCCCTGATCATTCCAATACCTAAGCCTGGAAAGGACTTTACCAACCCTTCAAATTATTGCCCAATAGCTCTGACCAGCTGCCTCTGTAAGCTGATGGAAAAGATGGTCAACTCCCATCTGATGTGGAAGCTGGAAACCGATGGCCTTTTGGCCAGTGAACAATGCGGGTTCCAGAGGTACCACTCGACAGTTTGACCATTTAGTCCGTCAGGAAACCACCATCTGCAATGCCTTCATCAATAAACAGCATGTGGTTGCTCTCTCTTTTTTTACTTAGAAAAAGCATATATGACACCATGTGAAATCAGGAATCCTTTATGGATCTGCATAAACTTGGTTTTCGTGGTCATCTGTCTCTGTTTATTCAAAACTTTCTGGCTGATTGACAGTTCCAGGTGCGTGTTGGCACCACACTCTCTGACATCCATGGACAGGAGTTGGGTGCACCTCAAGGGAGCATCCTTTCTCCTGCTCTTTTCCAGCATTAAAATCATCGACACATTGTGAAATCGGTAAGCCAGAGTTCTGAGTCCTCTCTGTTCGTAGGCGACTTCATGCTGTATGCAGTTGGAGCTTCTTACGCCCAGCGTACAGCATCGACTCAACTTTGTGTCAACAAGATCCAACAATGGGCTGAGGAAAATGGGTTTACCTTCTCAAGTACCAAAACTCAGTTAATCCATTTCCACAATTTTCGTCAGTTCTTTGCTGATTCTGAAATTCGTCTGGACAAGTCCACCATTCCAGCTGAAAAAGAAGCCGAATTTCTGGGTGTTATTTTCGATCAAAAACTGAACTTTAGAAGTCATATCCAATACTTAAAAATTGCATGTCAGAAAGCACTGAACATTCTGCGGGTTGTGGTGCACACAGATTGGGGCGCTGTTAGGGAAAAACTCCTCCATCTTTACACAGGGTTCTGATCCGCTCCAAGCTGGACTATGGACTATGGATGTATAGTGTACGGCTCTGCCAGACCGTCCTACCTGAAAAGTCTAGACCCTATCCACCATCAAGGGCTTCGATTGTGTCTGGGTGTGTTCTGCACCACCACCCCTGTTATAGCTTGTATGCCGAGGCAGGAGAACCATTCCTCTCAAATCGCCGACTAAAACTTGCCTTGAATTACTGTCTGAGTCTCTCGTCTGAACCTCAAAACCCTGCATATGACTGTGTTTTTGACCCTAAATTCCAGAAGAAATTTGATGACCATCCCAGTTCCATTCTACCCATGGGTATTCGTATTCTTCCCCATCTTAACAAAGCGGGTATAGACCTTGGAGTAGTAAATGATTTCTCCAAGTTTCCTGACAACCTTCCCATGGACTTTCTTCACACCAGAGGTCCGGTTTGATTTAACCTCATACTGGAAAGATTCCACTAGTTCCTTGGCATACAAGTCCCTTTTTGCTGAACTGTGCTCCAAGTTTCCATCTTTTAAAGAAATTTCACTGATGGTTCCAAATCTGAGGGGGAAGTTGCCTCTGCTGTGTTTTGTGCAGTAGATCCCCCTCAGAGGTGTACCGTACACATTCCTACCAACAGCTCCATCAACACTGCTGAGCTGACAGCCTTGGTCCTGACACTTCAGATGATCTCCAAATCGAACATAAAGATTTCCTAATTTTATCACTCCCTTTCTGCTTTGGAGGCCATTGCTGGCTGTAATCTGAAGCACCCTCAGTTGCTGAAAATTTTTTTAACTGTACACTTCCCTAAAAGCAAACGGACACACCATAGTGTTTGCTTGGGTTCCCAGCCATGTGGGCATTCGAGGCAATGAGAGGGTTGACAGCTTGCCAAGAATGCCACACAGGGAAAAGTTGAGCAGGTTGTCTGTTTCCTCACACTGACCCTGAAACCCAAAACACAGGCCTGTGTCAAAGACCTCTGGCAGGAGGAATGGTCCTTGCAGACGGATAACAAACTGTACAAAATCCGACCAAACTGCAACGAGTTTTTACCTTGTTCCAGAGACAGTCATAAAGAAGAAACAGTCCTGTGCCGCTTGCACACAAGCCACTCGTTTTATACCCATTCTTATCTTTTAAAAGGTGAAGAAGCTCTGTGGTGTATTCCATGTCATGTTCCACTCACACTGCATATTCTTTTAGATTGTTGGGGCATGCACAATGTGAGAGATGTGAGAGCTGAGTCCATGAAAACCCTGTTCAGAGATGTCCCACCTGACGTGATCTTTGAGTTTCTGAAAGAGATAACATTTATTTGATTTAAGATTTTTACGGAAAAAAGAATTTTAAGGAAGTTTCTGGTGCGTTTTTAGAGATGTGTTAAAGGTTTTTTTTTTTCTTTTTTTTTTTTTTTTTTGATGACTTGTGAGTTGATTTAACATGGTGAAAGCCCTGATAGGCCCTTTGCGGTTGGTTGGGCTATAAGCAACCTTACCTTACCTTACGCCGACCTCGCCGAAATGTGATCAACAGGGTTACCTAACTCCTGATACTCTCACTCTCCAATTTGATGAGATAGAAAGCCAGCTATAAGTGTCATGGTTGGGGGATTCCCTGACCTGTGCCTAACAGCCATTTGTTTCGTCAGAGTGCTGTTCAGTTATGTGTTTTTATTGATTTATACTGATTGTTGTTCCATTCACTATGACGCACAACCAAGCGCTTCACGTACTCGGCCTCGCCGTACATTTACCATAGATTGGGTGTTGGAAATATTGACCGTCAGTTGATCTTGATTCAGATGAAGAACACCCAGATGGTGACCAGGAAACATTATGGGATAGTGAGAGCTTGACTGAATTACTGCAGAGTGAGGCGTTGGACGCGTGCCAAGTGGAGGGGGACGACGAGACACAGACCAGTGTGCTATCACCCAGTGTGTTGGCTTTGAGCCAACTAGCAGTGACTAAAAGCAGTATTAATTAGACAGTTGAAAGTGCATTGTGAAGGGGCGACCAACACAAAGGGCTAAGAGACAAAGAACTGTAACCACAGCTGGCTTGCAACTGGGTCAAGGTCAAAAGGGGCGTGGCTGACTGACGTGTCAGAGGTAGGAATTGAATCATTTGTCGCCGTCATTCTGTCTGAAAATTAAACCCTGGACATAACCACAAATCTGTCACTTTCTTGTCTATTGTGTACTGCCATCGCCAGTTTTCTGCTATTGGTGTTTTTGAATTTATGGCTGCTTTTTTTTTTTTTTTCAAATTTTTCTGTGGGATATTACATGCTTTCTGGTCTTCATTTGGTGAGTTGAGTATTTTATTTTTCCTTCCTTGGTGAAAGTTTGTTGGCATGCTTTCTTCTTTTTTATGTTGAGAAGAAAGATAACATTCATTTTTTTTATTTTGCTTTTATTTTTTGCATTTGAAATTACTAGAAATTTGAAATTGTTGTTGACTAACCATTACTAACATATTATGATATAACAAAAATGCATGTATCTCCTCCATATTACAAAAAAAAACAGCACGAGAATTGGTTGCTTAGTTCCGGAGACATCCGAGTTTCACACAGGCTGGTATGACATAAGAGTTTGTTTGTTTTTTTGTTTTTTTTTTAAATGGCTGGTGATGGGGATTTAAACAAAAACAACACATCTGGCGGTGAAAGGAATTATAAGATGTCCAGATCTCAAAGGCATCTCAGAGGCAGAGATTAACCCTTACACTGGTGTTAAAAACATGTACTATAAAGTATGTTGCCTGGTGAATTAACAGAAGGAAAGCTTAAAAAAAATAGTAATATTTGTATTATATGCATAACTAGTATTTGAACATGACATGCAGAAGGAAACTTGTTAGTTATTGAATAAAGAATAAAAATAAAACAGAACTGGTGTGCTTGTGAGTGTTTGATCAGGTGCTTGCTTGTCTAGAATGTGAAAAATACAGGTGAAAACAGGTGGCACATCCTGTTTGTCATTCTCAAGACCTTTTTCACAAATAATCCAGTCGATGATAATCCACAGTATCTAGAAATAAGTTGTACAGCCTTTTTCAAAGGAAAGTCGGTGTGGATTATACCCGTCTTTCATGCAGGTAATCCAGGTAAGAATGAATAAGGTAGGTACAGTTCAGTTTCACAGTAAAAATCATGTGCTGATAAAACACACACAAAAAATGGTCACTATCAACAAATGTAACAGTTAGCCCACACTGTCGTCATTTACGTTTGAAAGGTTTAGGATTTGGAAGCGCTACACTGAGTTTTTTCTTCCCCACTGAGTGGAATCTTGAGATTCCCCTCATCCTTAGGCACTCATCATCATTGTCATTGTTGATCTCAAAATTGCGAATACATGGTGCTTGATCTAAATCACAACTAAACCCATCACACCAAGTTCATTCAAAATGTCCATAACTTCTTACCTACTTTTTCTGCAAGAAATTCAGCAAAAAATCTTCAAATTCCATATTCTATCACATTCCCCTTTGGGTGCCGCCACCCAGATATGGCCCTTTGCGGCTGGTTGGGCTATAAGCAACATTCTCTCTCTCTTTCTCTCTAGTTGCATAATTTCTGTTTTTGAATAATCTAGTTGCAAAGTGAAATGACTGCAGGCGGAAATCTAAACAAATCTTAAATAAATGTCAGCAAACCGCCCAAAGAAACATGGACAAACGAGTCACAAGACAACACACAGTCTTGTGACTCGTTTGTCCATGTTTCTCTGGACGGTTCGCTGACATTTATTTAAGATTTGTTCTGTTTTTAAGTTCATAATAGCTATCTCTCTGTCACACACGCATGCACGCACACACGCATGTGTATGTTCATTGTACACACACACACTCGCACACACAAACATGTATATGTGTATAGTGTATCGCTGGTTTTGTCATGTACATCAGTTGGGATTACAGATCCAATGGCTTCTTTCACTCAGACACAGGCACTGTAGGAGCTGATCTTAAAGGATTCTTAAAAAATACATTTGTTTGCTTTCTTTGATGAATTTTGCACATAGTTTGTAAAAAAAAGTCTCCAGTTTAAGGGGAGGGGCTCTGTCCCTGACCTGCGGGGGGGGGGGGGGGGGGGGGGTAGGGGGGGGGGGCATTGCTCTTGGGTTCCCTTAGGGGGTCAGTGGTGGCCACCAGATTCTTGGCTTCTCTATATCATTTTGAAAATGTGCAGGTTTGAGAACAGTTGCAAAGGAAACTTACGTGTAACAATAGTTTTGACTCACTAAATTCTGTCAGGATTCAGGATCAAAGAAGAAAGAAGGTGTCTCTTATTAAAACACGAGATTGTGAAACTTGCTGTTCATCTAAGTCGCCTATATTACCACATCATGTTAAAAGTATTTTTCACAATTGGTACATAGGGAACTGCTTCACAGTATTCCATTTGTCTGCTAGCGAACAGGCTGCCCCTCCCTACATGTACGTCAGGTGATAGGATAGTGATGCTTTTTGAGAACCTAGTATAACTGATGAACGGTTCAGTGAAAATGTCTTTTTTGTTTTAGATATACAGAGAGACATTTTTTTTTTTGTGTTAGACAATTAATTTTCTTTCCAGTTGTAATCTTGCCAGTTCAGAATGGTCTCAAACTGCCTTTGCTGTAGTTTGAAACAAGACTTTTTAGTATTGCTTGTCAATTGCCATTGCTGTATTTAGATTAGTTTCTCATTATTTAGCACAGGCAGATTAGTGATAGTTCTCAGTGTATTGCACCTGATGAATTTTGCTTTCTGACAACAACTCACCTCAGTTTTAGGGTCACACACACAGGATTGGTCCATGGGAAGAGGAGGAGAAGGATGGGGAGAGAGGAGGAAGGGGGAACGGTGATGAACTCTAGTCAGTAAATATTTACCAGTAGGTCAGGAAGAAACTGATCTCCACTGGGTGCCATTAAAGTGCTGTGTGCAAGTCCTACATGTACTTGTCAAATGATTTTTTTATTTGCCATCTGAACTGGTTCATTTGTCCTGAGTCCAACTCTGGAATGGAGCTGTATATTGTAAGTTAAACTTTTATTTAGGTTTTCTCATAAACATGTACCTCCAAGAGAAGATAATGTAGTCCACTGAATGAAGCCTTCTGACTAATTCTTCGGCTTCTCTCTGTCAGTTGATTATCTTTAAAAGAGGTATTAGTTAATGAGAAACCTTTAATAAGTATGTGCAGTCATGTTTGATCTATCCATTTAGCCTTGTTTACATATTATGACCTGTACAAGTTTTGCTTATAATTTTCTTCATGTTGAGGAGATGTTACTTTGATGGTCTGTCTTGTTTGTGATATGACTTTTTTCCCCAGTGTGAGTTCAACAGGCTTGAAGAGGCTGTGAGTGGTTCGCAGGACTATGATAAAAACTTTGTACATGAAACGCTGCATTGCTTTGTTGTGATTCCTTTGGATTCAACAGCTTTTTATAAATTTTGATTTTGTTAGCCTTTCAGAAGGATTTTCTTTCCCATCTTACTGTACCAGTAACATTGCTCAAGGGTGAGATGTGGAAGATTATTTCCACAAGTATAGGAAGAAAAACAAATTGTGAAGCATTAAGTAGATTCTGATAGTAACACAGACTGTCAGGCTAAGTACAAGGGAAAGGATGACAGAACGTCATTTAATGGTGAAATCTTTAGAAGCATGTATACGTGCAGATAACTTTGTAGGGAGCACACAGGGCCTGGAAAGGAATTCCTTACTTGGCAAAGGTGCAGCATGGTTTTCTCCTTGCAGCAGTTGCACATCTACTGTTCCAGGCTAGAAAAGTGGCTGAGAATAGGCTGAACGAAAAAGGGGACGGGATGGGAGGAGTTGGTACTAAATTGCATTTTAAAAAAAATTCTCTTGTTTCCTTTCCTTCTTGCTTCCTTTCGATTAAATCCTACCAAACTGCTTTCTTTCCATTATTATTATTATTATTTTTTTCAAACAAGAAGCCTATACAGTAGTAAGGATATGCTTCTGGCCTGGAAACCAATTCTATTTTGAGAACCCATTTTCATCAGTTTTCCAACCTGGTTACTTAGATTATATCACATCTGTATGTATTTATGATACTGGTATAATGTGAAACATCTTATTATGAAAAGTCCATATAGCCTGTTCTGAAAATTAAGAAGTTTGAAACAGTGATTAGTTTTATACTGCTTCAGTTATTTGCCTGTTTGGTATAATTTCTTTCACCCTTCTGCAGTGAAGTGTGGAGTCCGATCACTCAGTCTGTATGAATGGTTCTGTCTTGAAGATGGGTTACAATGGTCCCTGTATGCTGCGAGTGATACAGTGGTCCCTATATGCTGCTAGTGATGCAATGCCCCTGTATGCTGCTAGTGATGCAATGGCCCCTGTATGCTGCTAGTGATACAATGGCCCCTGATATGCCCCTGTGCTAGTGATACAATGCCCCCTATATGCTGCTAGTAAATGGGAGTTTATATTCATAATGTATATTTCCCTGATCTTTCATTCTCTCTATCCCCTCCCCCCCCCCCCACCCCCCTCCCCCCCCCCTCTTAAATCTTTGCCAAGTCATTAAAAATTGTCGTTGGGCAGAAGAATTGTTTTCCCCACTACTAAATTAACACACACACACACACACACACACACACACACACACACATATATATATATATATATATATATGTGTGTGTGTGTGTGTGTGTGTGTATATATATATATGTACATATATATATAGAGAGAGAGTAAGATCTGTGTATACACACCACCCACCCACATACACACCTACACACACACTCTTACGCTAAATATACCATGCATGTGTATATACACACACACGCACACACCTTTATCATAACTAAAGTCCACTAATGCAGAGTTTAGACGCAATGGTTTGAAATCATAGATAAAGTTGTGTTAATTTAGGTGTCGTATGTAGAATACTCAAACTGCCACCTTGGTAAACTGAAATGGTGACAAAATGGACTCCTGTCTCTTGTTTAAACAAGTTTCATAGAAAGACAACATTTTGCACAGTTTAATTTTGACTTGATACGATATACCAAACAGAATTCAGATACGATATACCAAACAAAATTCATGGACATGCTTGTCATCAGTAACTTGCTTGCCATCAGTATTTAAAAAGGAAAACACTTGACACATTATTTTGACATGTGTGTGTGTGGGCGCATGCTTCGTCTTTTTGTAAAACTTGATGATTGGCCTACATGTAAGAAGTAATAACTCTGAAGAAAATTGAGCTGAATTATGTCATTTGCAGTAAAGCAAGAAAAGAAAAGGAGTACTTGCTAAATGAATTTAAATGCTTTTGAAGAGTATTACTACAATGATGGCTAATGTCGTTCTCAGTAAAGATGGTCTCTGTTTGGTCTGTGTGTGGGAAGTTCACCCGTAAAAAAGCAGCCTATCGGCAATTAAAAAAGGACTTTTCTATCACCCTTTCTGTGGTCAAATTAAGGGTAATGCAAAACTGAAGTTTAAAACTGGTGTAATGTTTGTTCGGTGAATAATTGAAGTTGGCTGATTATCCCAAGTCATTTTCTTACCAAAAAAACACACACACACACAAACTGTTTATGGAATGCAGATGATTCACTGAAGCTTTGTTCAGAGTGAAAAGATCTTTTTGAATATATGGAAATGCTCTTTGCTTGGGAAGACCTACTAATCATAAAATAAAGCATTTCCTTTCATTTCCTGCGTTTTCGTCAAGATAAACTGAAAGTGGGAAAAATGTGGAAAGTCTCTTAACAGGCACATTCTGATTCGCTGAAATGTTATTTAATGTTGAATCTGTGTGTATGTTAGTGCATAAACACAAATGCAGTTTGCAATTCTAAAACAGCAGATCCTGTTGAGATAAACACCGCCTGAGCTTGTACTATGTTTGATGAGCAGTTTTCTGTTGCTGTATGCATGTGTGAGTAATAGTGTATCATTACAGCCATACATAAACACACACACACGCACGATAAAAGTCACATGGTTGGATGACGAAAGACAGGTTGTGTAAACATAGGAAGAAGTGAAAAAGAGTAACTGCTGCTGTTATACAAAATTTGATTGAAGATTATATGAAAACCAAGTCTCAGTAGAGATCAGTTTGTTCAGGTTTTGCATATCCCATTCCCACTTAGTCTCGAGGCAACTTCCTATGGAAATCTCCTTCGGAGGGAAGTAACTCCGCAGATGATTTTCACATATTTTACAAAGAACTTTATTTTAAAAAGTTTTCAGTCATCTTAAATCAGAAAATTGATGAAAAAAATCCAGCAACCCTTACTTTATCAAAACAACAGTCCAAAATGGTAATTTGAAACAAAATGTTTAAAAAAAAAAAAGTTCAAATTTTCTCTTTATTTCATTTCTTCTACACTGACCACTGTTATTGTAGCTTTAAATAAACAAATTTTCACTCATATTATTGATCAAAAACATGGTATCACCACTGCATAATCATGTAACTGTAAATGTGTTTGCGTTTTTTTCCCCATATGTTTTGTACCAGCTAAACAAGAAAAAAATAGAAACGGGCGTTTGGTCCTAAGGCAGGTACCATGGAAAGATGTTGGCAAGAAATGACAAAAATGAAACAGAAAGAAATGCAACAGTTTTCCACTGCTGTTTGTTTAGTGGGAATGTTACTGTTACTGCGAGTATGCCTGCACTTTTTGACTCTGTTGCTAATGAAACTGCACAAGACAGGTTCCCTTACAAAAATATACTTTGCATACCAGGCACCCGAACACACCCTTGACGATGTGACCCATGCCAGTGCGCACTTTCGTTTTCCGACACGCAAAAAGCAATTCTTCTTCGTGCTGGGAATACTTCAAAATCACTTTCTTCGTCTTCTTTTTCTTCCTTCACACGACCAACATCATTTTGCTGATGGTTTTGTCGTATTTTGGGGAGATTGCCGAAGATTGCGCTGTTGTGAGATTTGGAGAAAAAAAAAAGTGTGAGGGGGATGGGGGGATGGTGAATAAGTAGGGGGGGGGGGGGGGGGCGAGGAATAGAAAAGTGACTGGGAGGATGGGGGGGGGGGGGGGGGGGGGGGGGGTAGGGAATAGTGGTCAGGAGGAGGGTAAGGGGGGAGGGTTGGGGGGGGGTGATAGGAAGGGGGCGGGTGTGGTTGTTCCAGGTTGTAGAGATGGGAGGCTAGCCTGGACTTGAAGCAGTCCAGTGACTCAGCCGTCACATCTGTGTGTCCCATGACGCCGCCACTCCATGCTGCTCTGGGCAGCCATTTTCAATCGCTCTCAGATAAAACTCAGATAAAATTCTCACAACTTTCAAAAATTTCGTGTACAGAAACTTCTGAAGCGAATGACGCACTGTGAATTGCAATTGGCAGCTTGAAAACGGAAGTCTCGCGTGAAATCTCGTTCATTTGCATAAAAACAATGGTTTATGGGATAGTAAACCTGGTAATGGGTAACCCGAATCCCGATTTAGCGAGGATTCTCGAAGCGAACGCGCTGAGGGTTGCGGCGGGTCTTCCAAGTGGGGGTTTTAGGTAGAGCAGTGCAAACTGAGTGAGGCAATCTGCCCCAAATAATGTTGAACCCAGGATCTCAGGTGAGTCTTGGCAGCAAACTGATTAAACTTAGATTAGTTTATGGTAATCTCAGAACAGGAGATAGTGACTGAAATTGGCATCAGTTGGAGTAGGTGACCGAAACTCATTGAAGTCGCAGATCACAGATCCCTCAGTTCACACAATTTTTGTCAGTTTTCAAAAAATCATAAAAAAATCAACCACTTTACCAAGGAACATGAAACATACACCATTGGATAGAAGAAACAATATGATTATCAAAAATGCTTACCTTGAGTGAGGAATTCACATGATGTAAGTAATCCAAAATGAAACGCGTGCCACGGCCCCCTTTTCGATCCTGGTACAGTGGTAGTATTATAGTAAACACGAAAAATTTTTGCATTTTTCTGTTGTTTATTCTGTTTTTTTAAACCTGTTCATCAATGAAACCACTTCTAGTTTAGGCCATATTTTCGAAATTTTAAAGCTATGAACATTTTTCCCTCGGAAATTTGCTAGAGTTGGACAAAAAACTTTTGACAGTGAACGAGTCAACATGTCCGCCATCTTTGTTCTACACTTCTGGCTTCGTACTTCAGAACTTGTGATTGAGAAGTTACACCATGATCTCAGTCTACTTCACTACTTCCCTCCTACTGTTGTTGGTCTGGATCTGGATGCATGCGTCGCTGAAACCAGCTTGATTATATTGTGACGGAAACAGGGAGAGCGCAAAAACAACAACAACAACAACAACAAAACACCCTCTTTTCCATCATCATTTCTCTTCCCTTCTCTTTTTCTCTTAAAGACTAACTAGGTGTGGAGCTGCTGGATCGCTACTACTTTTCGATTTACACATACAGGCAAGCCTGTACATTACCGGCCCTGACTCTAGTCCCTACAGAAGGTAGTGCCAAGCCCCCCCCCCCCCAAAAAAAAAAAAACAAACAAAAAAAAAACCAAACCAAAGAAACAAACAAAAACCCCGACCCCTACCCATTCCCCACCTGCCCAACTTAACTAACAAATGTACAGCATGGGTTTAGTGGAGGACAGCAGAACTGCCCACTGCTGCTGTAAATGTGGCGACAGTACTGGCCTGGACTGTTGTTTCTTCCAGGTGGTTCCACTCCTCAGTGGTCTTGCAAAAAAAGGAGCATATTGCTCAGAAGTGCCATCTGAAATCTTTTAGCCCTTTGGTGTTATTGACAGCATGGTGATTCATGATGTTTGTGGTCTCGCAGTCCTTAAATGCTGTGGGGCGGATTTTCCTTCTAGTTCTATTTGCAGGGGTCAGGAATTTCTCTGGCGGCATTGCCTTGATGAGGCTGTGGCTGATTTTGTAGAGAGTGGTGAGCTCCCCCCCCCCCTTTAAAAAAACACACACAAAAAACCCAACTCGGGAATGTCAATAACTGGAAAACCAAGAGAAGAGAAAGAAATAACGGCCTATATTCAGTACTTGGGAGTTCATGATGCAACTTGACGTTGACATGGGGCTTTCTGTCAAGCTGAATCCAGAGGTCTGCAATCAACATTTGTTTAAGCTATGCTATAGTAATGTTATGTGAGTATTAAGCTTCTAGTAACTATCTTCAGTCTCCTGGAAAGGAAAAAAAGATGCCCTGAGAACAGAGAATGGGTGCTCAAGTGGTGAAGTAATATAAAAAGGCCCACACATACAGTCGTCTCATCCTGTGAAGTGTTCTCAGTGACTGCTGTGAATCGTGGAGGTAATACCAGGTGACCCTAGAGTAGTCAGATGGGGATTGCAGATCCAGAAAAAGAAAAAAAAAAAGGAAGAAATCATGTAACAGATGACTGAAACGTGCAATTTTTGCTATTGATTTCAGAGTCGTACATGTTTTCCATGTGATCATTGTATTGGGTAATGTATGTAAACATATTAATATGTAGGCATGCTCGATGTCATCATGTGTGAACATATCGATATGTAATTAGCAGTCTAGCAGAATACATTTGGAACACTTATTATGCTAAAGTGCAGTGTCTGTGAGAAAAGATTAAAACATGAAAATGTCAAAGAACCCACTGCTGATGAAGTCGGACGGATATCTGTCGAAAGCTCTAAGTAAGTTGCTTATTTCCCAGCTGAGTGACCTGTCTAAATCTGGTAGTCGTTAATCAAGGAAGGCTGTTTATGTGTATGCATGAGAAGGCATCCTTGCGCATATATATATACATATATATATATATATATATATATATATATACACACACACACACATATGAGTATATAACTATAAGAGAGCGCGTGTATGTGTGTGTTTGAGATAGAGAGGCAGAGATAATTTCTGAGTTTGTACATATTGCGATACTCCTCCACGGATGGTAATACAGTCTGGGAGTGTCTTTGACCAATTGTGTAAGTTTGTCAGTGTATCAATCGCTCAGTTTTGATGCAAATGGCATGCTGAAAATCGCAGCGGAAGTGACAGAATGTCCAGAACATTTCATCCGTTAGCATTCATGAAGGTAAAAACGTCTGGCACTGTTAAAATGAATAAACAGGTTGCAAAAGGCAGTTGTATTAATGGTGCATATCAGTGTGATCAATCCCGTGCATTCCCTGTTGCACTATTTTCTTTTTCAGGATGGCATTTTCGTTTACGCTTTGTGTACAGGCAGCTCTCTGACAGACATAGAAGTGATATATGATTAAAACATTTTTTTATCTGGCAGCAGAAATAGTTTGTGGCTGTGACTGAGGATTAGATATGGGTGTTGTCTGATTGGACGCAGGCCCAGGTGCAGAGCCCCACACAGCCCATTGAGATACTCGGCAAACGCCTGGTGCATTCTAAACCTGTGGACAAGAAGAGCGAGTTTCTCAAGATACTGCGCAAGGAGGCAGATGGTGGCACCTCACAAGATAGCTTTGGTGATGGTGATGAAGAAAACAGTCCTGGTACAGTTGGTAATTAAACTCTGTGCATCAGAGCTTCACATTGTTTGTGCACCTATACCAAATGACACACATTTTGAGTGTACATTCTGTGCATGACTGTTTAGATTAGCTATTGTATGTTACAGTAGTAGGTACTTTGAAGTTGTTTTACCTTGTTCAGACTGACAAGTAATGTTTGTGGCGAAATAGAGCTTGGTATCCTGAGCAGAGCTGGCACTAACTTCATTAAAATTAGTGAATATAGAAGATATGAATCAAAAAAAAAAAAATTGCTTGTCATTTATATACATTTATATACTTTTCACTTATCTTTGGAAAACAAAATGGCTGCTTTCATGAATCTCTTTCTCCCACTCGCTCACCATCCCCCCCAACTCCCTCCCCCAATTTTCTATATTCAGACCTGTTTACCCATAAGATTTGATTGTATTTTGTACAAGTTAAGCAGCAACGAAATGGAAAGGATGAACTGAAAAGAAGTATGCTAAAAAATAAATAAATCTAAAGACAAAATTCTTGAGTGGTAATTGCACTTGCAGTATGTAACTACTGTGTTAGTGTCCTGTGACCAAAAAGCGACAACCCTCGCAAACTCTTGTGGACAAAATCGCATCTGGCTATGTCAGTCTTTGATGACATGGTGGTGTGTTGGAACAACAGCAGGGATTACAGGCCCTGAAATATCAAGTAACTGATAAGTGAGCCTGCATTTGTACCTGGGAGAAACCGTTTCCACTGTAAGCTCTGGAAGATCTGGTATCTCTGTACCCTCTGCTGTGTGATGGTAGGTGAACATGAACAACAAAGAAAAAGAAACTTTTTTAAAGCCCGCCTCCCACGCCCCTCTGTCCAGCATTTACAGACATGTGGAAGATACGCACACATGAAAGAGTTCACAGCTGAAATGCTTGTCTGAAGGGGTTTTTCTTCTCTGAAGACCTGCTGTCAAGCTCTCCTTGAAATTTCTTCCTACATACACGGTGGAAAATGACTCATTTAAGTTGAAAAGTAAACCAGTAGAAGTTTTAGGGTAAACAAGAGTGTGTGTGAATTTTCTCAATGAAGCACAAACAATTCCTTGAAGAGTAAATTGTATTTAAAAATTGTGAAAATTGCACCTCCACAATGATCTTGTCCTTGCTTTGGGAAAAAAAGAACTTCACTCTTTACAACACTATGCACATGTGTAATAATAAGATAATCAGGAAGTCATTATCTTTTCGATTTTGCTGATTTAATTGTAACCTATTGCACTTTTGTACTGTGACATTCAGTAAATCAAGTAGTGCTCGGTGCAAGAGGATCTCTTTGTGGTTTCCAGACAAAAATGTCTTGCCATACACAATGCAATGACAGGTTATCCTGTAGCTAGGAGGGCCAGTGCAGAGTAGGCATCACAGACACAGATGTTGAGTTAGGGATGATGACTCTGTGCCTAACAATGCCAGGGGAGGGAGTAGGTCCCTGCTGTTCATAATATAAGTCAGTCACACCATTACCATCCGGCAGAGTCTCCTAAGAATATGGTTTGTGCAATTTGCTTAGCAGTAGGATATTGCAAAACAAAAAGTGCAGAAGAGGCTTCACGAAATGCAGGATGCCTGGTTCAGCAAAAAGGCCAATGAAATCCAGGGCTACGCAGTCAGTCACGACACCAAGCGTTTCTATGATGCTCTGAAGGCTGTGTATGGGACTCCAGTCCTCCGGCTCCTCCCCCCTCTTCAATGCAGATGGGACCCAGCTGTTGACAGAAAAGAAGTAGATTCTGGAGAGATGGGCAGAACACTTTAACCAGGTTCTCAACCGCCCTGCCTCAATCAAGGATGAGGCCATTGCATGCCTCAGCAGCCTGCCTCAAATGAAGATCAGGCAAGACCTTGACCCCCCCATCCCCCAACAGAAGAAGTAGTCAGAAAGGCATCAAACAAGTTTCCTGCGGCAAAGTGCCAGCATCCAATGCATCCTTGCAGAAGTTTACAAATCAGGAGGCCCATCCTTGACTCAGAAGCTGACGCAGCTCTTACAGTCCATGTGGAATGAAGAGAGGTTGTTCAAAATTTTTTTAGTTATTGCTTTTAAGCCTCTGATTTACACCTTTTTGAGTGCATACATGAAACAAATGAAGAAATGTAACTAAAACTTAACTGCTAGTTCAGAAGAAAGGGGATTAGTTACCACCAAGGACACAAAGTACAGGACAAAAGATAATGCATTTCAACCTCTTGGGTCTTCTTCATGCAAAAACAAGTAACATTTAGGACAGTGAAAAGAAGAATGAGAAACCACTCATCATCTTATGTTGATAAGTGGTTTCTTGTTCTTCATTTTCACTGTCCTAAATGTTGTTTTTGCCTGAAGAAGACCCAAGAGGTTGAAATGCATTGTCTTGTCCTGTACTTTGTTTGTCTATGCCCTTGGTGGTAACTAACCCCCTCTCTTTCTAAATTTTGCTTCATTTTCGGCCCTCAGTCACTCTGTTTCGAAACTTATCTGCTAGTTGTTGAAAATTTCTTTATTTATTGCTTTTAAACCTGATTTACACCTTTTTGAATGCACACAGGAAACAAATGAACAAATGGAAGTTAAAACTTATCTACTGGTTGTTAAAAAAAAAGAAAAGGACCCTCTGTTTTGTGTCCCAAAGGAGGCTGTGGAAGAGGAAGCCCAAGCCGTGATGAATGGGGTGGAAGACTTGCGCTTTGATCCTGATCCTGATCATCCTGTCATGGCAGCTCCAAGATTCTCTCCAGCTCCATTGAGGAGGAAATATCGTAGGTTCACTGCAGCTTCAGCACGTGAATGTGTGTGCACACATGTGTATGGATGTATGTGTGTACTTGGTTGGTTGTTTTATGTTTTGTGCTTACTGTGTGTGTCTGTTCTAATGTGTAGATTTTCGTTGTTTGCTTAGCCATATTTAATGTGTTTGTTACAATGTTTCTGTTTCCAGTACTTAAAATTTGTTCTTTGTTCTGTTAGTCATGGTATCTGTAATGGGTCATTTGCTATTTGTGTAAATTTTAAGTTGTTCTGAAATGGCATGACCATTTTGCAGGTTTATGCGTGCTTTGGGTTGGGACGAGACGGAAGAAACTGAAGAAATTACCGAGGATGAGAAGCGCGAGTTCTTCAAGAAGAATATGGTGAGTTGTCTGTACATTTGACTTAGAACATTATGTATATTTCTTCCTTTCATCTTGTACATATTTACATTTATGTCTTTCATCTAGAGATGGGGGTACCCATATGTATCATTAGCATCCCCACGTGGAAACTTTTTCAGTTCTGTCACTCTCTTTAACTCTTTTATTCCTACTTTTCTGTGAACCATTACTGTTGTTCCTAGATTTTTGTAATACAAGTATTCCCTTCATTCCTGGATTTAGAGAAAAAAAGAAGTGTAAATTGAGGACTGCCATGTATGCAGTAGCAAACTGGCCAGAACAGAGTGGCGACCGCTTTCCCACACTGTAGGGGCTGTCTGGCATCCATTCCATTCATAAACACTGCCCTGCAAGCAACTTGGTTGTGAGGCGTACCGATGACGCAACTCGAGCAAAGTTCAAAGTGCTTATCGTAAGAACCGATTTTCCGGGCTGCAGGAAGGAAAGGAGGGATTTTTTGTGCTGCCCGGTTTTCCGGGCTGCAGGAAGGAAGGGTACGATTTCTGCAAACCGGAAAACCGGGATGTAGGGATGAAAGAGTTAACTGTGGATTTTTTCTTGGACTGCTGTTGTGCATTGTTTTCTGCCCTTGTGTGGCCCATTCAGCTGTTAGTATTCTATGAACAACAGAAGGAATTAAAACCTTTTGAGGAAAAGTTCTTTAGCAGTAATTGCACTTGCAGAGTTTCACCGTGGTGGTGTCTTGATGATATTTGACCAAAAAGTATTAGTCTTGCATACAGAATCGTGACTACAAGGCCTTAAAATCTTTTCCACCGTACCCTCCCCCTCCCCCTTTAAAAAAAAAAAACAAAAAACAGAGGGCGTGAGAACATGAATTTGAGCCAAGCATGCTGATGAATTTGACCAAAAAGTAATTTGTATGTGAAGAATCTGTAGCAGCTACAACTCACATGTTTTTGAAATCAAAACACCCTCCACCGTCCTCCCCCCCCCCCCAAAAAAAACAAAAAAACAGAGGGCGTGAGAACATGAATTTGAGCCAAGCATGCTGATGAATTGGGTTTGAAAGTAATTTGTATGTGAAGAATCTGTAGCAGCTACAAGATCAAATGTTTTTGATCAACAAATGCTGCTGTGGCAGTTCAAGATCAGATATCCCTCGGCCTTCTGTTGTGTGAAGATCACCAGAGAAAAAGGACCCCTTTTTCAACACTCGCTACCCCAACGCCAGAATTTGGAAGATTGAATCATCCCTCCTCCTTCCCTCTTCCTCTGCTTTTACAACAGTAACAACAAGGAAGATTTATAGATATTCTTTGTAAATGAGGCACTGTTATTTTTGTTGAAAAGTAAACCAGTGGCAGTTTAAGTTGGACAAGTATGGGGAGTGTGTGGCTTATGCAGCTGCCAGTACAGGTACAGTGTATAGCTTGTCACTGTAACAACTTTTTGTGACAGGTCTCCTACAGTTCTATGGTTTTACCTGTACAGTCCGTTGCCAAGCAAAAATTCGTATTCCAAATCAGTATCTTGGTCTCTGGTGGATTGTCATCTGATGATGATGGTCGTTAAGCTAGGACTCCTTTTGCCTTCATACTAAACAAAGAAAAATCACTCCAGCATTCTAATTTCTTTTGTATTGACTTCATGCATCTAAAGGGATGTGTAAGACATTTTCAGGTACTACTATATTCAATATAGCTAAACCGGGAAATGAGCCTGTCTTGGTCTTGATTCATTTAATGATCAGTCTGTCTGTGCATTCATTGTGGTTTAAGAGCTAACATTTCTTCCATCGGTCACTTAGCAATAGCTCACCTCATAATCATCTTTGCAAGCTAGAATTATCACCAAACACAAACCATAGTCGTCAACGATTTTACACAATACATAAACACATTAAATTTAAATCAAATCTATCAAACATGAAGAGCAGTTTGTATTGATAAGATATTTGATGTGAGCGCAATCTATGGTGATACTTGCCACTTTCAATTGCAGCAGCGAACTCTGCGTGGCATGAACGGGCGAAGCAGTATCTTGAGCAAACCATGGAGCCCCCAGCACAAGGCACCCACCCCTGCCCAACCAACTGCTCTGAACGTGAACGAATCTGTGTCCTCCTCTGACACGGATTCTGATGAAGATGTGTGACCAGATGCCCACTCGCCTCGCCTGGTCTGTCTCCATGTTGTTGGTACACCACCTCGAGTGGTCTGCCTGCCAAAGCATTATCACTGACTGAATGGCCATTGTAGTTACAGACTTTTCCCTTTCTGCTGATTACGCAAATGCCTCGTCGTGTCAATTTGGGAGGGAGAAAAGAGAACTCTTCGCCTTCGGCAGCATGTCAGGTGGACAGCATTGCTGTTCACCTGGTCTTTATTCCGTGTCACTGATCGTCAGAGAGGAGGTGTTGATGCGGTGTGTATCTGGTCTGTATTCCATGTCGGTGATCTACAGCGTGAAAGAGTGGAATCTGTGCCCCTGCCAGTCAAGTTCATCACCGATGTCATTGCTCAAACGACTTCGGAGATGAAGCAGAGAAAAGCAGATTTTTTTTCATTATTCGCTGATTCATTTCTTGATTTGTTCTTTTTGTTTTAGATTGATTGATCAGTTTTTGTTTTATTTATGTTTGGTTATGGTGTGAAGCGTTCCTCCATGTTGATCTGAACCATGTATCAGTGCATAACTGCTTTTCTTTTCTCGTATTTTGCCTGCCTTTTTCTGTGACTGCGGATGAATTCTGTGCATAATTTGTTGGGGGCATATGTTTTGTCTTCTACATTTTTTGTCTCCAGTGGTAGTGGTGTACTTGGTTAAACAGACAACAGTTGTGTGTCGCTGCAAGTGTATTGCAGCTTGAAACATTTTTGTTGATGAAAGTCCAGAGTGGCAGTTCTGTTTATCATTATCAAGCTTTACTTTTTATGGCCATTTTTTGTGTTTTTTTTTTTTTTTTTTTTTTTTTTTTTGTTACAGTTATAAGCATGCTAGTTATTGTGCTTCCAAGATTAGTCTTTGTTAACATGTAGCTCAAGGGAATGGATGTCCAGTGTTTTAAGTTTTATGTGATTTACATTTATTAGCAAAAAAAAAAAAAAAAGGGGGCGGGGGTGGATTTGCGTTAGGAAAATTTATTATGCCAACCTTTTTATTTTCATTTTTTTGACAGAAATCTCACAGACCTGTATTTCAGCTGTATGCCAAAGATGCTGGAAATATATTTACTGATGATATTGAACACTGGCATTTGCACACACACAAAACAGCATGGCTCAAATGTGAACCAAGTTGGTCAGTATATTGTATGTATATATGTCCTCTAACTCCATCATCAAAACAGATTCCTGAAGATAAGATCCAAGTTGCTCTCCAGGGGGGGGGGGCGGGGGCCACATGATCACCGTGATACAACACCACTTTTCTCCATAACAGTAGACATGTGTTTTTTTATCTGACCTAAGTGGGTTGTCCTTTAGAATTTAGCTACAGGCAACATATTGGTGCCATTAGTTATATTACCTATGATGACTGGATACTGCACACAGGACCTACTGATTGTTAACAAAAAATGTTTTAACTCGTTCAAATTGAAAATCATTATACAGAATGATTGTATTGATGGTAAGGTTTGCTGTATCTCACCCCAGAAACCTGCCTCGTATTTCTCTCAGTTTTCAAATATTTACACACCACTGTTACCTGGAGATGGGAAAAAAAAAACAAAACGACCAAACCCTGGTGATGTATAAGACAGGCAATGGAAGAATGCTATTGCTAGCTTTAACTTTCTTTGTATTGCTTTCCAGTTGTAAAATGTTTTCATATTAATGAAAATGTTTTCATCTGAAAATACAGTTCATTTGATCAACATGCTATTTACTTGTTTGATGATTTTGAGGGAGGGGGAAAAGATATCAACAGGCATAGATTATGTGCGTTGGTTTGCATATAAATTGACTGACAGGTGATCTGTTTGTGCCATTGTAGCAAGAGTGTGACCTATGCAGATGATTTTGCATTAACAGTGTGATGTTAGCATATGGAAACTGCACTGCGATCTGAAATCTTTGACATGATGTTAGTTGTAATGTAAAAGTTCTGTTGTACCTGAAATGTGTTCCATTCATTCGCAAAGTATCTGTGGCACAAAAAGGACGCAACTGTGACATTAAAAGATGGGTCACAAATCTCTGTACTGGCAATATAAAACAAACTGTTAATTAATCAGATTCAGACCTGTTAGTTTCTGCTGCAAAAAAAAAAAAAAAAAAAGTAAAAAGTGTTAAAAATAACAAAAGGACAGTCGACAAGCTTAAGATTAGAGTGCAGTTTGTGCTTGTGGCCACAGCTCAAGTGAAATCAAGCCCAAAACAAATTTCAGTGATAAGTTCCCATCATTGTTAGGCATAACTGACACCATTGTCTAAAGGGTTACTATCCCCCTCCACTGTCAGCACCATCGCCCCATAATTTCAGTATACAACTCCAAATCTTGTCTTCTTGAAAGCGCTTAATATCTCATAGAATCCCTGCTAGCTTTACTTTAGTGTAACTGGCCAAATATGGCAAGTACTTTCCTCAGATGAAAGAGCATGCAATCACTCACTTGCACTATCCATTCATCCAGTAACACTGGCACTGTATTGAGAAAAACTTGGTGTCTGCTCCAAAGAGGTTAAGCTGCTGCTTGTCTCTAGTCGGATACAGATGGCATGTGATGGAAATGTACCATCATGCCTTGGGCACTCTGCATGGAAAAAGGACATTTACTGCCAAGCAGTTTTGATTGTTTTGAATGCTGGAGGCTCTAGCAGTCTGATTCATCGAAGCAGTTTTGATTGTTTTGAATGCAGGAGGCTCTAGCAGTCTGATTCATCGGCAGTAGTTCTTTGGGACTGAAACAAAAAGTGCTCACCACTGTCTTGCCTTCTGTGTCTTTTCGCTGCCCCGTCCAGTTTGTACTTTTAAGTGATGGGTTTTATTTGCATGTATGTTTAAAGCCTTGGCTGTTTTTGCCCTGAACAGCAAGCATTTATAGTCTGTCTACAGCGGCTTTGCACAAAACGAAGTACTTGCAATATCTTTAACCATCTAGAATCAGTATAAACTAGAAACTTGTGAACCCATAGCAATACCTTTAACCATCTGGAATCAGAATAAACTAGAAACTTAGTGAACCCGTTTTACCTATTATACATATACATACACAGACAAAAAACGCTTGGCGAGTTTTGTCCATCTGTTAGCTTTTGGAAGTATTGGTTAATTGAAATCCAGTAAATGTAAGATTCAGACAACTTGTAAAGTGAAAATCCACTAAAGTAGTCTAATGCATAAATAATTCTCAAAAGCAGGACAGTTAAATACATTTTTTTTACTGATATAGATTTGCAAATATAAAATCTAGCAAATGTTCCGATCAGTTAAAATACATTGTCCATGTTTGTGTAATTATCAATACGAAGAACTACAAGCTTATAAGAAATGTTAATTTAATGAACATTTTGACATTTTTTAATGGATTTTCAAAGATTCAAAAAGAAGAAGCAAAGGTACAGTTCCATAGAAATGTAGTAGAGTCTTTAGCATCATAGCTGTATTCATGTTCTGATAGCGAGTTAAGCAGTCATCTGATTTTTTCATCTCTCACTGTGTTAATTGACAGAAAGACTAAAGAAGATTTTTGCGGTTGCTGAAGTGGGAAACTAGAAACATGTCGGATGTTTGTTTCACACAGGTGCCGTGGGTTTGAACGGAGTTCTTACATAGGAAGATGGATGACTCTGACAAGTGTATGATCAGAATAGCGAACAGGAGCCTCAGTGGTGTGCTATTGTTTTAGCATGCTCAGCAGGGTTCTAAGATCTTTGATGTAATCGCATGTCAGTTTAGCCATGCTTCAGAGACGGGAAGGTTCTCTGTGACCAGGACTCCAGCATTGTCCCCCATGTTTTGCACTTGCTCTGCGCACACACTGTTTGACATTTATATATAGAATATGTGAAAGAAAGCAGCAGAACAAGCATGTACGTTGTACAAATAGGGAGCCTGTACCCATAAAAGATAACTCTTCAGTGTCCTTCCCTCAAGGGCAAGAGTTGCTCATCATACACAAGATCTCCGGTTACACAAGATCTCCGGTTTGAATGATGGGCCTTCAGGACAGAAATCTGAGCTCGCTTTACCTGGCTGGTTGGCTTACTTGGTTTGCCAAACATCGCTTCTGTCTACGTCTACTTTTCTCTGCAACAGTTGTTAGTATGCCTGTAATCCCTGCCTCTTTCCTCGTTTGCCTTCCCCTCTACCATGACCAGCACTGCTCTACCTCCCCTCCACTCGCAGACTTTCACCAGCCACAAACTTGGGCATCGTGGTTTAGATTCCAGTCTTTTCTATAACATGAAAAACGCGGGGTTGGTTTTTTACGTATTTAACAAATATGAACTATAGAGATGTGCACGTTGTAGGTTTCTGATTGGATGGAGTTATTGAGAACTCTTGCTTAATATGGGTTCTTTTCTTTGTTTTGTTTTGTTCTAAAGATTCCTTGTAAGTGTGTTGATTTGTGTCATGGAGAGTGCTTAGTGTATGAGATGTGTTTATGTTGAAATTGATTTGTCCTATTTTTACTTTGAATCATTTACAAAGTATAGGCTCAGAAAAGGCAGTGTATTTGTCTTGAATTTTATATTCGGGCTGCACATTGGTCTGAAAGGTATTTTTGTGCAGCTAGAGGCTTATTTGTTTGATGGTCAGTACCTATTTAAAAAAACCTCATGATTTGACTAAGAAACAAAGGGGAAAACCCGTTCGATCTAGATGTACATTTTGCTTCAGTACATCGGATAGAAGTGGTAGTTTTCAGTTTTATTTTTTGAAGTGGAATTTGGTGACAATATTTTGTATGTGTGCTTTATTTAATTCATGGATCAACGGGGTTAGTCAAGCCTGGAGTTCACTTTATAACTCGGTGGTTGCTGATGTAATTCATTTGTGTATGTGTGTGTGTGCCCTGAGCATAATGCACCTGGGAATCTTTTAAATTTTTGTATTTTTGTGGAGATGGATGGGTAGCTTGCGTCGGCAGTGATGTATGAAATGATCCGTAGGTAAGTGTGGACAGAAAATGCAAAAACCGAGTTGAATATGAAGTTGTGGGAAGGGGGACAAGCATTGTGAGTAGAAGTTTATAGCTATGACTGACTGCATGATAAATGTCACTCTTCAGGACAGAATGCCTTGTCGATCTTTGCTTTACACGTGCTGAGCAGGGAAATGAACCCTTTGTTATGTCCTCGTAGTCATGGGCAAAATCCTGCTTCACCACCCTCACCCCAGCAAGTGCCATAAGCTTCCATCACTACATGAAGGGATGATTTTGTTAGTTGATTTATTTTTTCAGATATGGCAGAAAGCATTTATCTTGATTGGAGAATGTAGTGATTGATCTCATACAGATTTACAGTTGCTATATGCACACTGGTGAACAGACAGAAGAATTGTCCCCCTGTTTTTTTTTCAGTTCAAAACTTTCTCACTGTTAAGGTGGCTTCAAGACAAGTGCTTTAGGATTTTTAAGAAATAGTGAATGCCAAAACTTGTTCACTGTTAAGGTGGTTTGGAGACAAGTGCTTTAGGATTTTTAAGAAATAGTAAATCCCAAAACTTGTACACTGTTCAGCGCTTAAGGCCTTTTGAGAAAAATTGAATCCTAAAACTTGTTCATTATTGTGATGTCATGAAGGCAAGTGCTGAAGGAATTTCTAAGTTGTTGTGAACACTGTAGGACCTGAAACTTAAGTTAAAAGTGCAAGTCTGCCAGAAGTTGGGTGAAGTGGGATTCCAAACCTTACATTCCAGAGTTCTGACCCTGGACAAATTTGTGAATTTTCCTCTGAAAAGGTTAGACAACTTTTTGATTTTGTAATGGTAAAATGTAGGCCATGGTTAAACAGTTGTGATATTTCAGATTATTTGTGTGCGCATGCACACATGTTTTTATCACCCATCAGACATTTGTACTCAAATGACTTTTCATCCCTACAAGTGGCTTTGGGTAATTTCACAAAGAGCTCTTGACTAGAACAGTTTTTTTTTTTTTTTTTTTTTTTTTTTTTTTTTTTTTTTTTTACCTCGACAGTTGCCAGCTAATTTGCACAACATTGCACTTGGTTGAGCCTTAGCCATTTGCAGTGGTCACAGTAATGAGAAATGGTGAAGTTGTCTTTATATCTGTATTTAGTATGGACTTGGTCAGGTTTGGCTCATGCCTTGTCCACTTTTTTGTTGCGAACAATTGAACCTATATGAGTGAAAGAAGGGTTGGGTGAAGGATTGTCATATCAGATATGTTTTCATTATTATATGTAAAGTAATTGCCTTTTTGCTCTTGGAATTTTTTTTCCAAGTATTTTAACCAAGGATGAAGAAACCCCATGATTTAGAGGTACATTTTCTTTTTTTTTTTAAAAATAACATATACATATATATCCCACCTTTTTGTCTGTCATTGCATGAGCCATAGTAAGGGGCTGCTATTCCGAATCACTTGAAATTAGAGTTTTGCTTTTGCTTTCCTTTCATATTGGTCTGTTGATCGTGAACTTGTATTTTGCTTTGCTTTCCTTTTATCGGTCTGTTGATTGTATTGTGTAAAATTCCTGATCCAGATTTGTGTAGTATTACATGGATGAGAACAATGGTAGAAAACGGATGCTTTGTAGTGGAGAATGTAAAGAGAAAGATTTAGTTGCAAAGTGAGGCGACTGCAGGCAGAAATCTAAAATCCAAAAAATAGTTTACAAGGCTCCACTTAAAAATGTAGACAAATGAATAACAAAACAAAACAAAACATGACGCTTTTCAACCTTTTAGGTCTTCATCAGGCGAGATACACAACACTCAGGACAACGAAAATGAACGAACAGTCACTTATTTTCATCCAGTCCGGCACAAGATAGGTATTAGAACGCCTGTCTTGCGCTGGATTAGATGAAGATAAATGATAGCTCGTTCATTTTCGTTGTCCTGAGTGTTGGGTATCTTGCCTGAAGAAGACCTAAGAGGTCAAAACGAGTCATATTTTGTCTTGTGATTCATTTATCTATGTGTGATTCGTTTGTTTGCATTTCTCAGCAGAGCCATATAATCTATTTTTCGAATTTGTAAAGAGAATTTTTTTTTAATAGGGAAAACAGGTAGTTGATGTATGTGCAAATGACCATTGGTCAGTGGCAGAGTAGTTGTGCCTGTGTGGTCAGGTTGCATGTGGCAAGTATAATCTCCAGAATGAAAGTGTTTGAAATGGAAATAGGACAGTCAGAATAAGGAAAGGCTGTAGAATTCCTGGTGTGTTCCATCGCTGAATTCTTACATTCTGGATCTTTCGAGGATGGGCCTTTTTGAACAGCTAGGTGGAGATGGAGAGGGGCTGCTGTGGGCCAGAATTTCCAAGAGTTTGACATGGTAAGCATACTTAGCCAAACAGAGAATACAGGGTAATAATCCTCATTTGGGGGGCAGATTGGTGTACCTTGAATGGAACACTTTACTACATTTTTGTGTAAAAAGCTTAAGGTATTGATTCGTGTGCATCTTTTTTTTTTTTTCTTTTAACTCTATATGTTTGCAAACAACTTCTTTGAAGTGAAACTCCCCCTTGGCGTCTTATTTTGGTAGGTTTATTATCAAAATGGCTATGCATGGTTCATAACACACTGCAAACATATTTTAATCTCAAGGATAATAAAGTCTGATAGGCAGGTTCATGGGATCTGTTAAACAGTACATTGTGTCTTTCCAAATGTAATCATGTCATGTGATAGTCTTCTGTCAGTGTATGTGTTCGGCGTTATGGTGATGGTGATATGACAATATGCAAACACACAGTTTCACCATGCACATGCTTCGTGTTTTTGTAAGATGGAAGCCCAGGCTTACCTGATGTGATCATTCCTTTAGTGGACTGTACAGTGGGGGTCTTGTGAACGTTCACAACTGTTCTGAGGACTTGCACAGCCAAACACAATCAAACGTTCACAACTGTTCTGAATACTTGCATAGCCAAACACAACTAAACATTCACAACTGTTCTGAGTACTTGCACAGCCAAACACAATCAGACCAAACTTAGAGTAATTCACAGCAAAACTATTCAGGTTTTCTGTCTCGCTCTCTCCTTATCTCCCAGTGAAAATGTTCAGCAAGAGATGTATGTGAATGTTTATATGGGTTATTGTCTGAAACATGCTATTTCTGTGATTTGCAGACCAGCAGATGATGGGGGGGGGGGGGGGGGGGGGGGGGGGGGGGGGGGGGGCGAAAGTTTCGAAAGCGTCAGAAATTCTGGAAATTCAGTGTAGAAAAGATATATTGCTTTTCTCTCTTTTCATTGTGTGGCAACACTTGTCATAGCAGTGACATATAAAAGTGAAACAATTCAAGGATAGCTAAATAGATTAGTACACTGATCTTGAAAAGATGGAAAATAAGAAAAGACGATGTGTAAGAGATCTCCTGGTTCAGAGCTTAAGAGCCAGGTTCTGTGGCTGGCATGCCAAGTGTCCTGTTTTCAGCTGATGGCCCCTTGCTTTTCTTCTTCTTTCCTTGTTTCATTTTGCTGCATGAAGTCTTTGGAATGTCACACCCATTCCTGATTTGTTTGTAAACTCTGTATGAAAACTTGTTGACAATAATTGAAAGCAGCAAATCCGTTACTTTGAAATGTGAAATAGATTCTCTAAGCAGTGCCTGTTTTCTTGTTGTTGTGTTTTTTTAACCCAACCTTCTGTAGCACCTTCAACTCCTCCACACTACTCTTGTAATTTTTTCCTTTTTTTTTTTCTTTGATCTTTAGGAAATTGGCTGTTTGATTTGGGTCTTATTATTCTGCTGACAAGAGTTTACATTAGAGTCCGTTCCATTGGTCACTTCAGAAAAAAAAAAAAAAAAAGTGGGGTGGGGAGATGAGTCGGTTAATCTGTGATTTTATAAACAACAACGACGAGAGTTCTAGTCTTGCTGAATGTTGTGATGTGCTTTCAGTTTCAATATGTGTTGAAAAGCATTCCCAAGAATGTTGGCTAGTTTGTACATAGAGCAGCCAACATTTGGAACAAGAAAATGAAACTGAATAGTCGCATCCATCACATGTATTTGATACGTGTTTCATTGATATCATGGTGTAGCTGATAAACTTAATATTCGCAACCATTACAGATATTTCATGCACCTGTATTTCACTGATATCTTGATGCAGCTGATGAATCAAATCATGACAGTTGTTACAGATATTTATATGCCTATGTTTCATTGACATGATGAACTGATAAATTGAATAGTCGCAGCCATCACAAATATTTAGAACACCTGTATTGACATGATGATGTTGATGTTAAACTGAATAGCTGCAGCCATTACTGGTGTTTGACAACACCTGTATTTCATTGACATCATGATGTAGCTAATATTTTGTTCAGTGCAAATCAACAACAACAATAAAACACTGACAGCTGTTACAATTTGCTTTTGTTCAAAGAAATATTTCATAGAGTGGCCAAAGTAAATGATATTATTAACTGTATCATTATGTCGCAAATTGACCAAAGTTGTTGGTGGCTGTAAGTTTTGTATTAATGCATGATTGATAGGAACAAAAAGACACGCAGTGGCTATCCTCTTCATTATAAGTTTACATCAACACCTAAAAAACACAGATGACCCACTATGTACTGATTTCAGAAGAATTGGGAGCTTAAATAAACAATGATTGACCTTCACTGCCATTGAATGCTATGGACTGACATGGTAAGTATAATAGCCAAACAGGGAGTATAATACAAACTCCCCATATTGCGTTGATCTCACTTCTGCCTGCGAGCACTCTACCAGGTCTCTGGCATGTAAGACAACCTTTGCACACTGGCCAAAATTTCTGTCATTTAAAAAAATGATGTAGGGATGGTTCCAAGTTTGAAATGAAAGTTGTCTGTATTGATGATTGCAGAACCACATCTGCTCCAGAATTTTCTGCACTGAATTAAAGTCTTTCTCCTCACTATGGTCTATCAATCTGGACATAAGGACTTTCTCATTTTTGACTTCCCGTCCACTGTAGAAGATGTTACTGGTCTTAACTACCGTGAACTCCTACACTTCAGTAGTTTTATTTCACCCCTCTATGAAATCTGAGTTGCCACTCCGTTCTTGCTTTAGTTCGCTGACATGACGGCATTTGAGGCAGTGAGATGTACAGTCATCTTGGCAAGAACGGGGGACAAAAAAATTGTCCAGATCTTTTATTCTGTACATTGATCTGAAACCCATTCTTCATGTCAAAGATCTCTGCTAAGAGCACTGGAATGTGCAAACTGGTTTAAACGTTTTCAGATCCATCCAAGCCATGGAGAGGTTCCACCATAAGCCACTGGTGACGGCAGAGAAGCACAATAATGTGCTGATTAACAAACAAGTCACTCTATTTACCCATACTTGCATTGCTTAAAAGGCTAGAAGGCTCCCTTCTGATGTATACCAGTCAGTGTGTGATGACCCAGCCACTGTGAAAGGTTTTCTGTCTGGGGTGTTAGGGGGTGTTGTGTTAGGGTGTGCATGGCATGGAGATAAACGCTACTTTCAGCAGGCTCCATGAAGACTTCGTTAAGGGATATCCCAGATGTGATTTTTGAGCTTCTTGAAAGGGCCAAAAAAAAGTTCTTTTTGATCTCTGATTTTTTGTGGAAAATAGATCAGGTTTAAGGCGTTTTTTAAAGTTTTATTAGAATGATTGTGTGTGTGTGTATGTGAGGATTTCTTTCTTTCTTTCTGTTTTTTTTTTTTTTTTTCTTTGACATGTATATGGGATTCATTTCACTGGTGTGACAACCTTGATATGACCTATGCCACTGGACTAGAGACAACATGAATTAGGTTGTAAACTGTTCTGTTCTTGAAGGAAAAAAGGCAGGATTAGTAAGTGAAAATTGTAACTCGATCGCTAGGCAAAATGAACATCTAAATCAAAATCACATTGCCAAAAATAATCTAAATTTTCATTGTGATATTAGTTATGAAGTGCTCACTTTTCTGTAATTATTTTTGTAGGCTGTGAGCAGAAGTCTTAGATTTTTTGTTGTTGTTGTATTTCTGTCGTTTTCATTATGCTTCTTTACGTCGTTTGGTTTAGTCTTTGACAAAAAAAATTTTTTACCCAATCAGAGCCTTTGTGAACACAGATAAGATCTATTTTGATTTTGTGTTGTGAATGAACTTTTGTTATTTTAGCTTCTCACACTCAAGGCTTGCTCACCCACATGCACCCATATGTAAGTAAGTATATGCATACACTATTTATGATAGGTTGTGTTGGTGCTTGT
Organism: Conus betulinus; assembly: GCA_016801955.1. Taxonomy (NCBI): domain Eukaryota; kingdom Metazoa; phylum Mollusca; class Gastropoda; order Neogastropoda; family Conidae; genus Conus; species Conus betulinus. The sequence continues at coordinate 1,468,838 of JADBJO010000016.1, forward strand.
AATTGCTGACTTAAGTCATTATCTAATAAGATCTTGATTCAGTTTAATCTGAAAGACTTTGTAACTCACAAAGTGTAAGTCAAAGTATTAATGAACAGAAATGCATCAATTCTGGTGAGGAGGTAGGTAAGCCAACCAAAATTGCGTCCTGTCATTTGCATTGAAGGAATTAATTGCTTCCATTTGTTCTCGAGTTCATAGGATTTTCCTCACAAAGCGCCAATCAAAGCAAGTTGGCATCTGTGAATGTCATTTCCCACCTCCAAAGGCAAGCCTGCATTTCTTCCTTAAAGATGATTTTTAAAAGTGGATGTATCTAAGATCTTGATTGATATTGATGGCAAAATTATTTTAATGTTTAGGATATTTTTTCCCGCTAAACTGCCAGGACTGCCTGCGTGCGAAGGTTTTGGGGATGGGGCCAAGACGTGACGATACCAGTGATGTGCAGATGGGCCCCATTTTCTTTTGTCTGTTAAGTATTGCCTGTTGATCATGTGAGGAATTTGTGGTTCATTTGTTTGTATATAATGTGCTTGTCAACATCTGATCTCCTTATTCTCTCGAATATCCTTGCTGTTGGCAAGTCCATTTATTGAATCCCCCCCCCCCCCCCCCCCCCCCCCCCCCCCCCCCCCCCCCCCCCCCCCCCCCCCCCCCCCCCCCCCCCCCCCCCCCCCCCCCCCCCCCCCCCCCCCCCCCCCCTTAAAAAAAAAAAAAGAGACATGGGAGCACACACTAACTGTAAAAAAAAAAAAAAAATAAAAAAAAAAAAAAAAAAAGGTGTGGGAAAGTCTCACAGGTTTGTTTTTATTTTTCTGCTTTTGTCACATATCTGAAATGATCATTGACTAGTTTGAAACCTTTGCATAATTAATGCACTGCTTGTTTGGTTGCCTGCGATTTCTTACATGGACAGAAGTAGTGATTACCTATTGAGCGTGTGGTCAGTTTCTTTGTCCCTCTCATGTTTAACGAGAGTCTGTGCCACTGCTGTATTTTGAAGGTTTGTACATTGATTGTGTGTGGCAGTCCTTAACTGAAGTGTGATAGGATAAAGAAACCCCCCCCCCCCCCCCCCCCAAATCTAGCTATGGACAAAATTTGGAAACAAAAGTTATTGCAGCTTTTTCATTATTATGATGCTGTGACTGTTAATACTTGTTATGTATAGACCGTAGAATTAGAATTTTACTTTTGGCAAATTTTGAAGAAGAGAAGGGTGAGGAAGAAAAATTATTATATTTTTTGCGTAACATTTTATAAATAATCCTGGCAGTGTTCTTGAGAATGTCATGGCAAAAATAAAAGATTGCATTTGAATGGATGTGTGCAGTGGTTTTGAAAACAGTTTGAGAATGTCTGTTTCTTTTTTCCTTTCAACTCGCATATCATCACAACCACAAACTGTGTGGACACCTTCATGAAGTTTTCCTCACATGAAAGTGTTCCAACAACTGAAAAGGCAGTCGGGGGAGTACAGAACTTCTCTGTTCCAGTCAGACAGACCCTGAATGGTACTTTTGGTCCAGATCTCTGCCAGCATCGGCTGGGCTGGTCACTGGGCGATAGTCTGTCTTCCTTTTATCCCTGTCTGCACAAAGTGGAATAGCGCCTACCCTGGCCCGCGTTCTCACCATCCATCAAGGTCTGTTTAATAGTTTGTGTGTAGTTTCGGTGACAAAAACTCCATAAGTCTATTCAGTAGTGTGTAGTTTTGGTGACAAAACCTCCATTAAAGTCTATTCAATAGTTTGTGTGTAGTTTGGGTGATAAAACCTCCATTAAAGTCTATTCAGTGACGAAACCTCCATTGTATTCAGTAGTTTGTGTGGTAGTTTGGGTGACAAAACCTCCATTAAAGTCTATTCAGTAGCTTGTGTGTAGTTTGTGGTGACGAAACCTCCACTAAAGTCTATTCAGTAGTTTGTGTATAGTTTTTGGTGACAAAACCTCCATTGAAGTCTCTTCAGTAGTTTGTGTGCACTTTTGTTGACAAAACCTCCATTAAAGTCTATTCAGTATGTTTGTGTACTTTTGGTGACAAAACCTCCATTAAAAGTCTATGCAGTTGCTTGTGTGTAGTTTTGGTGACAAAACCTCCATTAAAGTCTATTCAATAGTTCGTGTGTAGTTTTGGTGACAAAACCTCCATTGAAGTCTCATCAGCAGTTTGTCGTTTTGGTGATAAAACCAACAAACCAAGAGGTACAGACGAAAAGGTTACCTCCTGGGCAAGGTAACATAGCTAACATAGCAACAAGATGTTGCATTGTAATGAAAAATCTGAAGATTTCCAAATAACTCAACAAATGTGCAACAACTTTCTTTGCCTTTCCATCATTCATCCCGTATATGTATGAGTTGATGTGACTTTCATGTCTGGGTTATATGTATGGTTTTAAAAGTCTTACCATGCTTATTGCCTAGCCGGTTTTTCATTTTATTCCACTCTGTAGGATCACCTTTTCCTGTCCTACACAGAGTCACTGGAATGCTGCACTGAAGAATTCATTCAGCAGGTTCCTTTAGCTGGTCCTGGTTCTGGTTTCCATCTGCAATGTTGCCAGTCCATTGTTTTCATCCTGACTTCCTCTCCATCTCCCTCCGTGAACAGGTCCGTAGAGAATTGTTTTACGAGGCCATTTGATCTTGTTGTATGGCCATATGAAAGCTGGGATTTTCAACTGATGTCTGGAGATGTTCAAATGGTCCAATGTGCTGTGTGGCGGTTTGGCACATTTGTTCACTGGTGATAATGTATGTACTCTATAAATTACACACACACATAAACATTAAATATGAAACTTGCAAGGTCACTGGAAGATAGCCTCAGAGAGTTTCATGCTGATCGAGTGTTATTGGGGAGTCTTTCTGAACAGAAGAGAAAAAAAAAAAAAACTGATGGAGTTTGATTTGAAACCGGACATGAACTGGCTCTCGTGAAGAAATGTCTGCTACATAGATTTTAGACCATCCGAACAATTGATAAATATTGATAGAAAGCATATACAATGAAAACTGCTTAATTTCAATAACAAACTGATTTCAGTTATCAGATGATTTCTAGTTCTTTTGATACCCCAACTTAAGGCAAGTTTCCTCTATGACGGAAGATTGAATAATGTCAATGCGCATAATTGCAATAACCGCTTGATCCAAGAACAGTTGTTGTCCCCTGTTATGCAAATTCCTGGTTCCACCATGTTCAAGCTGCTTGCTTAAATTCCAGTTTTCTTTTAAAAAGATATTTATTACAGACTGTGAATATGAGTGTGTGTGTGTGTGTGTGTGTGTGTGTGTGTGTGTGATGTATGTATGTGTCAGTGTGTTTGCATGCGTGTGCACATTTGTGATGAATCTAAAGAGAGAGAGGACTACATTCTAGTCACATGTTATTTGTCAGGATCATAAGAGTTAACTGGTGTAATGTTTGTAACCGAGTCAGCTGATTTGATTTTGGATGCATGTACACACATGCATGCGCACACAGAGGCGCATACATGCAAGTAAGCGCGCACCCACACACATACTACCCTGTTCCTTGAAGGTCAATGGGCTGCCGTATGATGCTGAATTCTTAAAAATAAATTAATTGTATCTTTGTTAATGCATGTAAGCCTGCCAGTCGTTTTACATCTCTAGAGGGTGAAATAGCTCCAGCTAGGCTAAAAACCCCTTTCCCTTGTCCAAAACTGCTCTATAACTTCTTCATAATTACAATGACGATAAATAGCTCTGAAATAAAACAATAGCTCCACCCAACCAACCAAGTCGACCAACTGATCACACACACAATGATAACCGATCCACGTACCACAATCAGGAGAATGTAGTCCTTTTAATGAGTAATATTGCTGAAAATAGCATGATATTACATTATGCATCCATTTTCAATACCAGAATTTTTCAAAGTATCTGATAATTCAAAGTCCTGATTACTTCAAGGCACTTGAAGTGAAGCAGTTTTCACCGTATTTTCTTTGAATGTTTTCTCAGGAAAGTAACGCCATAGGTGTATATCCTTTTGCACAACGTAACTGCTGATTACTTGAGGTTTTGTGCCACGGAATTGCAAGACTTGCCTATTTTGGATAGTTTTTCAAACCCTGTGTCATTAACAAATCTTAAATAAATGTCAGCGAACCGCCCAGAGAAACGTGGACAAACGAGTCACAAGACAAACCACAACACGTTTCGACCTCTTAGGTCTTCTTCAGGTGCAACAAACATGAAACAAATAACGAAAATGCACTTAGCTTTGATCGCTTCTGTGTTCAGCGCAAGAATTTGTTGCGCTGAACACAGAAGCGATCAAAGCTAAGTGCATTTTCGTTATTTGTTTCATGTTTGTTGCACCTGAAGAAGACCTAAGAGGTCGAAACGCGTTGTGTTTGTCTTGTGACTCGTTTGTCCACGTTTTTCTGGGCGGTTCGCTGACATTTATTTAAGATTTGTTTAGATTTCCGCCTGCAGTCATTTCACTTTGCAACTGTGTCATTAAGTTATCTAATGTGCGTGCATGAACACTGGAAGCATGCTGTCTGAATTTATTCCTGTCCTGAGGTCAAAGGATGGTGTAGGTATGCAAGCAACAATAACTGACTCCAGTAAATCCAGCCTTCCCCTCTATCTTTTCCAGCCTTCCCCTCTGTCTTTTCCAAGCTCTTGTTTAACTCATGTTTTTATTGAAGACTAGTTGTGCTATACTGTGTCGTGCCCATTTTCTTGTTTGTCGATCATTGAACTCGTTTAAAAAATGATGTGCAGTTTACTGGGGTAATACAGAGATCGCTTGCGCACACACACTCTAACCACATGCGCATCCGTACTGCCTGTCTGAACCCTCGGTTATTTAGTTATATGCTGATATACCAACATGGTTACGTGCAACCATTTGCATCAAAATCGCATCTGCTACCACAGATCTACTTGATAGGGATCCAAATGCTTCTTGGCTTCACACCTGGTTGACTTAAGTTGTTTGTACTGCAGACTTGCATTGAATCAAAGTCGTACAGAAAATGTGGAAAATCAAATCTCCTTATTCAATACACACACACCCCTGTCCACATTTTTCATGCAACAAATAAATAAGACTTTCCACTACTGAAACTAAATAAAGGAAAGCCAGTCCCACTTGGTTGCCTGTACTAAACAGCATCATCAAAGAAAACGTTCTCAACTGATCTATGATGATACACTGTGAATTAAATATTCTTCTGTGATTAAAATGGTAGGGAACCATTTTCTAATTCATCCTACCCATGTTGTTCATACTGACAAAAATAGCACACAACTTGCATATGCACAAACATGACACAACTTTTACAACTGTGAGATCTCCATATTTATTTCATTAATGGCAGCAGTGCATATTTCACACTTTCTTAACAACTAAGCATGCGCATATATGCTCATACTCGTCCATCACATATTGTCATTGGTTCTGTGACACATGGTGCCACACTAACACACCCATACCCTTGCACACATTGTCCCACAGTTCACACACATGTACCTGTTGCATTACTGTTACACATTTACACACACAAGACGCACAGAGCCACAATCTGAATATCTCACTTTCTTGATGCACACACACACACACACATATGTGCATGCAGACATGTACACACACACGTACACACGTACACACACACACACACACGCACACATACACTCATGCATGCACAGAGAATTTTCTGAGAACACATACATTGAAACACATATACACATTCAATTCCTTTTTAAAACTGGTGTTTTCAGTGTCAAGCATATTTTCTTCCTTTCAACAAGTGCTGTATGTGCATAAATTTTTGTAACTGGCTGCCATGGCTGGCTTTGTATTACAGCATTCTTCAAAGAGAAACACAGGTTTGAGGTCAAACCATAGGTATGTTGTTGTGACAGGGCATGAAACCTGATTTACAATTATGATTTGGAACAACGCAGTCAATCGGCTGTTTGACTGTTCCTAGATGAAACCCACTGTAAAATGTACATGGGCAGGAAGCAGTGCGAAGCCAATGGCTACTTGTTTGTTTTAAAAAGAAAAACTGGTCCCTTGGCCCAATTTCCATTTGTGGAAGGGAAAATGGTCACCTTCGGCTAGCACGCGAATCAGTGCTTACCCTCAGTGATGGGGGTTTAGAACCGATACCTTGCTTCATCTCGACAATGCTAGTGCTCTAAGTGGTGCTCAAACGCTGAGTTTTTAGACGAGCACAAAGTCCCAGCTGCTCTACCCTTATCCCTTCCCCCTCCTGGCCTCTCCCTCCCTTTCCATCTGACTCGGCCCCATGCCACTGGTTTTTCTTTCTCTTCCCGAAGGTGACGAAGCAGCTGTGAGGATGCAGGTTCCAGAGCTTTGAAGAAGCATGGGGATATTGCAGGGTGTAATTTCACATATACCAGAAGTAGCCTGATGTCACACCAGTCAAGTTGTTTGAAAGAATGGTGAAGTGCATACTCTCCGTTGGAGGGGCCATTGTGAAGATGGAACAGCATTTCCTGCATCAGATGTAACACAAGTGCTGTGTCCACAGACATGTTGAGTGCCCCTTGCACAATTGTGTGTGTGTGTGTGTGTGTGTGTGTGTGTGTGTGTATGTGTGCATACGTGTGTGTGAGTTCTTGGAAGGAAAAATAATTAAGTGTGCATGTGTGTGTGTGTGTGTGTGTGCGCGTGCGGGTGTATGTGTGTGTGAATTCTTGGAAGGAAAAAAAGAATTAAGTGTGTGTGTGTGTGTGTGTGTGTGAGTAGTCTTGGTAGGAAAAAGAAAGTGTGTGTGTGTGTGTGTGTGTGTGAGATAATTCTGGAAGAGAACAAAACTCTAACAATGATTAACATAACAGTCATTTGTGTTTGTACGTATGACCGCAAGTTCTACAAACAGAACGAATTATTTTGGGTTTGTCGCTGCTTATTAATGTGAAACCTATATTCTGTTTCTGAATATCATTAAATACACAAACCTTACTTCCTATTGATTAAGAGTTCAAAACAGTTCTTTACCATTCAGAATATCTATTATAGTCATACCTTCAGTTCAGTTCAGTGTTTATTTGATGTCTTTTTATCGCCAGATAATATTAGACACTTAAAAAAAAACAAAAAACTCCACATTCAACATATCATCCATGTTAGTACTTTTCAAACCCACATCTGCTACAAACATATTTACATAAGTGAAATACTCTAGTGGCACACAAATTGTTATCTTTGTAAAAGATTTTGCAACCTGTGACTGCGAAATAACCATGGCAATTTCAGCAACATATGAACCATATACGACAGTACTGACATTATCAAAGTTATTCATCTCAATACTTTTCTCCTGATAGAGCGAGGTCAACACTGAACATTCAAACAACAGATGCACAGAAATGTTTTCTCTGCAGACACAAGTAATACACTGAGAATTGGCTGTACAAGTATTCAGCCTTAATTTATGATTAAATCTAACAATGTGCCTTGGGCACAATAGTAAAGTAGCCATTTTTTTAACTAAAAATTCTGCTTAAGTATACGCTTGTCCATAATTTTGATTATTAATTCACAAGAAAACATATCCAAGGGATTGTTTAATACATTTTCACCATTTTGTTTGCTCCTTCTTTTGCAAGACTGTCTGCTATTTCATTCCACTTTACACCTTAGTCCAACAGACAGAATTCAAACCTTCTGTTACAAAATATAGTTTTCCTGTATGTTGCCAGCTTCATTCAAACAATGCACATTACCATCTTTACGTTTGTGGGTGAAATTCTGGGAAAAATAATGTGTACCACAGTTTGAAAGTAGGAGCATGATATATCAGGTGATGGCCTGCTTGTCGTCATGTTTTCCAATTCTGTTAAGTTCACAAGACAAGACAGAAAAGAACACCTTCATAGGGTTCATTACACTACACACACATTCCCTCAATCATTCTGAATGTAATCAACTTATTTCCATGCATCATTTTATGACTGTTACAGTGACGTGTTAATGGTCACACAATCACATTCATGTCTTTTCTTTTTCTTTGAAATTCAAAATGAACAACACAGCATCATCTATTTCACTGATCCATAAAAGGCACAGCGTAGCACTTTGGAAGAACAGTCTGAAAACAATATAACCGTTATATCTTATGGGGATCAGTGCACATTTTCAATAAACAGATCCAGTGCTTTAAGTATCTATTCTTGAGTACATGCGCATTAGAAGGCTGTAGATACTGACAAATAGGTTCCGTTTTAAAAATCATTCACACACACACACACACACACACACACACACACACACACACACACACACACACACACACACACACACACACACACACACACACACACACACACACACACACACACACACACGCACTCACTCACACATGAAATAAACAGCGTCACTTGGCTGGAATACCAGTCCATATGGCAACCAGTGCTTCTGCGCTTCAATGCTTACTTGTTTCTTGATATTCTTATATTCAACTTGCTGGAAAACTTGAAACAGAACTGCTGAGCTTCAGTCTCCATTCTCTGGAATATTCCAATTGGTCTAGTGGTATTTTTCCACATACGGAATCCACCTGGCTTCATTTATCGCAACAAGCATGACTGATTGACAACTAATATATCAATGATCTTCAGTTACAGAAACCAAGTCACAGAAACTGACACAGATTTACAATGCTGGCATCGCAAAAAACCAGCTTCCAATACAGAGACATGCTGACAGCTGTCACACGCATCATATCACCACGTCACACTACACACACACAACTGACACGCCCATGAGGTCTCTGTGCTGCATGCTGGCAACTGACCCCCTCAACAGTAGTCACAAGAAAAAAGCGTGTTGTGTGCCAACAGAGGTAACTGTGTCAAAGCTGCGAGTGATGCCAGGAGAGTGCCTGGCCCTGCTGAGAGACTCTGAAGTCTTTGCATCGTACCCTGATGTATCCACCAACACGGCTGTAGAGTCCCAAGAGTAACCGTGAGGTGTGTGCTATCTTAATGGTGGTTCTGCACCTACAGTAACGCTGTGACCGCTGCGGCCACAGTTCATGGTGGTCACGTTGGTCCATTCGTTAGTGTCGGGGATTGTACATCTCCACAGACGTCAGAAAGCTGTTACCATCAAAGCCCCCTGCAACAGCCGCAGAATATTCTAAGCATTTTCTGGTCTTTATCTGCTACCTTGTACAATAAAATACATTGAAAATAAAACTGCATGTAAATGGATTCTCCATATCTGACTTTACCGTTGATACTTAGATCATACATGTGAAATTCAACTCACTCATTTCTCCCCACATTCCACTCATCTTCCAAAAGTCCTGGGTCTTCTTCAAGCAAAACAAAACAACATTCAACGCAAAATGGCTGTTGCGCCGAATATGAGAAGATAAGTGGTTTCTCATTCTTCTTTTTTCACTGTCCTAAATGTTGTTTGTTTCTGCCTGAAGAAGACCCAATTGTCAAAATGCACTGTGTTTTGATCTGTAATCTGTTTGTATTTTGTGGCATACACCTAACATTGTTTTTGTATTGTCCCATTCACTTTATTTAAGAAAATACCTTAGATTGTGAGACAAAAGGTGACTGGCCCATGATGTTCTGACTGATATGCCCTTGGGAGCTAATTACATAATATTATATCATATCATGTCATATTACATTACATTATATCATATCATACTATATTTTATCATATCATATCTGACTGATATGATTTTCAATGTAATTTATACATTTCTCTGTAACCTCAATATGTTTTATTTGTAGTTAATGCCGGAGAATAAATGAAATCCAATTTCATGTTTTCATGGCTTGGTGTACGTTTTCTTCAAATAAAATAACATTACTTGTGTGTTTGTTAGGGGACATCGGAGAAAAAATAAATATTTGTTTCCTTTTGGCATGGTTATCAGAACATGATACACAACAGCAAGTGTTAAAAGAGATGAAAGGAAGGTTTGATGGACAATTATAATGGCATTTCTTACTTGTGTCTTGTATGTCACATTCACATTCTTAAACTTGCAATGAATAATAAAAAAAAAAACTACTGTGTGAATTACCTACTCAACTGGTGTTTATGTACTTTATTTAAAAGGCATTAAAAAAAAAAATCACACTAAGCTGTCTTTATTTTTGCAAAAAAAACTAAGCTGTCTTTATTTAAAAAGCACAAAACTAAGTAAGCTGTCTTTAAAAGGGATTACAAAAAGCACAAAGCTGTCTTATTTAAAAGGCATTACAAAAAGCACAGTAAGCTGTCTTTATTTAAAAGGGATTACAAAAAGCACAGTAAGCTGTCTTTTTGTGTTTATGTACTTTACATAATAAGCATTTTTAAAAAGGCGTAGTAAGCTGTCTTGAAAAGTGTGCATATCTGTTCATCAGAATGCCTTGTTTTGTCCATGGCCTTTTGTCACTGTCTTATATACTTTTATCTACGTTACTTTGGAATTCAATTTAGCGTATCAACAACCACCCATTTTTTTTTTTTCCCCTCCCAAACATTCCTTAGTAAACAGTGTTTTGGTATTAGCTTTTTTTGTGTGTGTGTGGCATCTGCCCTGTGGGTTGGGCACAGAATAGACCCACTGCCCTGCCATGCATGTCGTAAGAGGCGAGTAAGGCAGGACCACCTTGCCCGGACCAACTGGACTGGAATGACCAGAACAGCCCAGAACACAGAGCGATGGCGAAGGGTCGTCGATGGCCTGAGCTCCACCGGGAGCGATGGGCATGAATGAAATGAATGTGTGTGGCATCAGTTATTGGATCAATGGAGCGCCTAAGGCGGTGATTTTTTTGTTTGTTTGTTGTTTTTGTTTTGTTTTGGTATTAACTGAATTCAAAGAATTTTTTTTTTTTTTCAATGACTGGTGAGTTGATTTTAACGTGGTGACAGCCCTGATGTGGCCCTTTGCAGTCGGCTGGGCTCTAAGCAACATTATCTTATCTTATCTTATTAGCTGAATTCATTTCAGACTAGGGGGTAAGATTAAAAAAAAAAAATCTGGGAATTTTGCTATGTACTTTGAGCTTTCTTTCAAGACAAAAGCAACATGTCTACTTGCTTGACGTTGTAGTTTTTTGGACTGGAACTTTCTCTCAAAAATCAAACCAAGCCTCCAGATACTTGTCTTTGAACTTTGTGCCATGAAAGTTTCTCTGCAGAATCAACTAATTCCTCAATACACTGGACTCAAGACACTCTGTGTTTTGTGCTCAGAAAACCTTCATTCACCATAAAAGCAATTCATTTGGACACTTGGCTTTTGCACTTTTTCCAATTACACTGTTTCTCAAGATAAAACAGTGCACCTAGACACTCTGCATTGTGCCATGAGATTTTCTCACAAGATGAATGCAATATACATTGCACTTTTTGCCATAAAGCTTTCTTTCAAGATGTCAAAACTTTCTCTAAATTTAAAGCAACGAGTGGATACACTCGACTTTATATGTTGTGTCACTGAAACTGGCTCTCTGCATAAAAGTAACGCGTCTGGGTACTTCTCTTTGCACCTGTTCCGTGAATTTTCTATTAACAAAATTAAAACGACATATTCCTAGATGCTTGCCTTTGTACTTTGTGCCCCAAAACTTCCTTTGATGGTAAAAGCGATGAACACATATACACTTGATTTGCACTTTGTACTATGATACTTTCTTTCAAGGACAAATAATGAGTCTAGGAACCTGATTTTTTTTTTTTTGCACGGATCTGACAAGATAAAAGAAATGTGTCTCTATAGATACTTGACCTTGTACTTTGTTTGATGAAACTTTCTCGAAAGTGAAATGAAACTTGTTTCTAAAGACACTTGACTTTATACTTTTCACCATACTTTCTCTCAACACAAGAGCAATGCATCCAGATGATAAACTCAATACTTTCTCCCATGTCTTTTTCCAGATTAAAGCTATGTGTCTGGTTGCATACTGGATCTCTTACTTTTTGCTACGAGATTTTCTGTCCAAATTAAAGCTGTATTTCTACAAACGGTAAAATTAATTTCTTTTCTTTAAAGGAGGGAAAAGAAAGAAAGAAAGACAAAAAGAAAAGCAGGCATTCTTACCCAGAGCGTAGAGGCGGTCACAGACGACAGCCACGCTGAGGGCAGAGCGGGGAGAATTCATGGGCTTCACAAACTGCCAACAGTCCTTCTCCAGACTGTAGCGTTCCACTGAACGCAGCTGACAGGAGCTGTCGTAGCCCCTACAGCGTAGATGTAGACCCCATGGCCATTACACCTGTAAACGTGACCAATGTTGTCTTGATTATCTCTACTTGACACTGATACCATAGACCATTTTTCTTGGATTTTTTTTTTTTTTTCCAGGGATGCAAGTGGGTGATAGAATTCATCACATATGATGAAAAGTATGAATACTTCATACACTACATGTGTCCTAAGGTTAAACCCTATCCAGTATCCATTCATGCACATGTAAAAACTATACACACACACACACACACACACACACACACACACACAACACGTTTAGTAGTAGACCTGTTAAGGTAAAAACGGGAAGCTGATTCAATGTACGGGGGCTGGGAATAGCTCAGTTGGTAGAGTGCTGGACTCATAATCTAAGGATTGCGGGTTTGAATCTCCGCCGGGTCGTTTTGGTACAGGGGGATTTTTCCCTCGGAGTGTGTGAATGCACGCATAACATCTTGCACACATGTCAAATCTCATCACCAACTTTCAGAAGAGAAGGCCAGTTTGGCCGTTGGCATGGATGACACGTTACACATAGCATGCGCCTTCCCGAAGATGGAGTATCAGCGAGCGTATGCAGAAGAAGAAGAAGAAGAAGATCCAGTGTACACTAACATCCACATATCGTGATTTGATGCCTATGCAGATCAGGGATGTAGCTGGTGGAGTGACATTTTACCTATAAATGTAGTGTAGAAGCTGAGTGTGACCTTTCCTTGTACCATCAGAGTCAGGGTGAACTCTGTGGGTCTTGCAGTTATGGCAGGGAAAGTCTTGTGCTACAATTAGGGAAAGCCTTGTGATGCAATTAGGGAAAGTCTTGTGCTGCAATTTGAAGGAAAGTCTTGTGCTGCAGTTAGGGAGGAAAGTCTTGTGCTGCAGGTAGGAAGGGAAATCTTGTGCTGCAATTAGGGAGGAAAAAGTCTTGTGCTGCAATTAGGGGGAGAAAAGCCTGTGCTGCGATTAGGGAGGAAAAGTCTTGTGCTGCAATCTTGTGCAGCAATTTGCAGCAATTAGGGAGGAAAAGTCTTGTGCTGCAATTAGGGAGGAAAAGTCTTGTGCTGCAATCTTGTACAGCAATTAGGGAGGAAAAGTCTTGTGCAGCAATTAGGGAGGAAAAGTCTTGTGCTGCAATTAGGGAGGAAAAGTCTTGTGCTGCAATTAGGGAGGAAAAGTCTTGTGCTGCAATCTTGTGCAGCAATTAGGGAGGAAAAGTCTTGTGCTGCAATCTTGTGCAGCAATTAGGGAGGAAAAGTCTTGTGCAGCAATTAGGGAGGAAAAGTCTTGTGCTGCAATTAGGGAGGAAAAGTCTTGTGCTAGGGAGGATCTTGTGGGAGGGAAGTTTTGTGCTTTAATTTGGGAGGGAAGTCTTGTGCTGTAATTAAAGAAGGGAAAGTCTTGTGCTGCAAATTAAAGGGAGGAAAGTCTTGTGCTGCAATCTTGTGCAGCAATTAGGGAGGAAAAGTCTTGTGCAGCAATTAGGGAGGAAAAGTCTTGTGCTGCAATTAGGGAGGAAAAGTCTTGTGCTGCGATTTGGGAGGGAAGTTTTGTGCTTTAATTTGGGAGGAAAGTCTTGTGCTGTAATTAAAGAAGGGAAAGTCTTGTGCTGCAATTAAAGAAGGGAAAGTCTTGTGCTGCAATTGATTAAAGAAAGGAAAGTCTTGTGCTGCAATCTTGTGTGCAGCAATTAGGGAGGAAAAGTCTTGTGCTGCAATTAGGGAGGAAAAGTCTGTGTGTGCTGCGATTTGGGAGGGAAGTCTTGTGCTGCAATTTGGGAGGGAAGTCTTATGCTGTAATTAAAGAAGGGAAAGTCTTGTGCTGCAATTAAAGAAGGGAAAGTCTTGTGCTGTGATTAACAAGAGGAAGTTTGGAGTTGCACTTAAGGGGGGGAGGGGGGGGGTGAGGGTGGGGGGTGGGGGAGTCTTGTGCTGAATTACTAGGGTGAAAGTCCTGTGTGACAGTGAACAGGAGAAAAGTCTATTGCTGCAGTAAAAAGGGGGAGAAAGTCTTCTGCTGCCGTTAAAGGGGAGAGAATTCCTGTGTTCATTTCAACTGAGAAAAAGTCCATGCTGCGCTTAAATGGGAGAAAATCTTGTGCTGCAGTTAAGGGGGAGAAAAGAAAGTCCAGTGGTGCAGTTAATGGGAGAAAGTCTCATACTGCAATTGATAAAAGAAAGTCTTGTGCTGCAATCAAAAGAAAATCTTGTGCTGCAGTTAATGAAAGTCTTGTGCTGCAGTTAATGGCAGAAAGTCATGTGCTGCAGTTAATTAAAAGAAGTCCAGTGCAGCAGTAAATGGCAGAAAGTCATGTGCTGCAGTTAATAAAAAAAAGTCCAGTGCAGCAGTAAATAGCAGAAAGTCATGTGCTGCAGTTGATAAAAAAAAAAGTCCAGTGCAGCAGTAAATGGCAGAAAGTCATGTGCTGCAGTTTTAAAAAAAAAGGCCAGTGCAGCAGTAAATGGCAGAAAGTCATGTGCTGCAGTTAATTAAAAAAAGTCCAGTGCAGCAGTAAATGGCAGAAAGTCATGTGCTGCAGTTAATTAAAAAAAGTCCAGTGCAGCAGTAAATGGCAGAAAGTCATGTGCTGCAGCAGTTGTTTAAAAAAAGTCCAGTGGGGGGGCAGGGGGGGGGGAGGGGGGGGGGGGGGGCTGGAGTAATGTGCTGCACTTAATTAGAGAAGTTTGGTCTTGCAGTAAACGTGAGAAAGTCTTGTGCTGCAGTTAAGGGGAAGAAAATCTCATGTTGCAGTTAATGAAAAAAAAAAAAAAAAGTCCTGTGCCGCAGATAAGGGAAAAAAGTCCTGTGCTACATTAAACAGGATAAAAGTCCTGTGTTGCACTGATTTTTCTTTTAAAAAGCCCTTTGCTGCTGATGATTTTTAAAAAAAGAGTTGGGCTACAATTAGCTGGGGGAAAAAAAAAAGCCCTATGTTGAAGGGAGGAAAACTTCTGCGCTAACAAAATCAGAGTTTTACTTTGGGTACACAACATCAACACTTCGTCAGCAAACCTACTGAAGTGCAATTTGGTTTGCTACCCTTGCATGTCCTTCATAAGCAGAATGATGAACATAAATTCTCTTTTGCAGTTGGTCAAAAAAAATGCACTCTTTGAAGGAAACACGAAAATCACACGAAAGGGAACAACGCACAGCTGTGACACAAGGACAACACTCAACACACCTGCACCACTTCGCATGGTGTTCATGGAAGCCACTGATTTCCATTCATTTTTCTCAGCCCTTTGCATTCCACACTGCTCAGTCTTTAACACCATCAAAGCCACCCACTGCGAACAGCAGGCGGTTGATGACAGCGCAGCCCATCCCAATCCGAAGCGTCTTCATGCTGCTGATTGTCTCCCATGTGTCGGTGTCAGGATTGTATCTGTTCAGCATTCAGTCACATGACCCTGGATTACAAATGGAAATACCATCAGGCATACTCAACATGTTTCTGTCTGTGTGCATGATCGATGTTTAAGATTACCTGTATTGCATTCAATCCCTGAGTAAAGTGTTGCTTAGCCTACACGTGTTAAGCAGAATCTTAACCTGAGTAACACGCTGCTTAGCCTTGGTCAGACTAACAATGGATCTGAAAACTGGTATGTAACATGTCACCACTTACCTCCCTTTGTCACAATGCCCTGTCCCATAAGTACGCACAGTCAGCTGGCATACACGCTGCCATCTCTCAAACTTTTGTAAAAATTATTTTAAACTGAAGACCAAACAATAAACAACACTAAAACACAAAATTTTTGCCGGTCCATTTTTGCATGGACAAGTTCATGGAAGCCACTGATTTCCATTCATTTTTCTCAGGATCGTAACATTCCACACTGCTCAGTCGGTTCACACCATCAAAGCCACCCACTTTTTTGTTGATGACAGCGCAGCGCAGCCCATCCCAATCCGACGCGTCTTCATGCTGCTGATTGTCTCCCATGTGTCGGTGTCAGGATTGTATCTGTTCAGCATATCAGTCACATGACCCTGGATTACAAATGGAAATACCATCAGGCATACTCAACATGTTTCTGTCTGTGTGCATGATCGATGTGTAAGATTACCTGTATTAAAGCATTCAATCTTAACCTGAGTAAAGTGTTGCTTAGCCTACATGTGTTAAGCATTCAATCTTAACCTGAGTAACACGCTGCTTAGCCTTGGACAGACTAACAATGGATCTGAAAACTGGTATGTATGTAGGACATGTCACCACTTACCTCCCTTGTCACACACATGCCCTGTCCCATAAGTAAGCACAGTCAAGCTGGCATACACGCTGCCATCTCTCACTCTCTTTTTGTAAAAATTATTTTTAAACTGAAGACCAAACAAATAAACAAACATAAAACACAAAATTTTTGCTGGTCTGATTTTTGCAGACAAGGATACTTTTATGTGAATCTGATGACAATAATTTTTTGTATGAAACAGAAAGGGAGAAGAGATATGGAAGGGCTGAGGGGAGGGGGGAGAGTGGAAAGGGGTGCGGTGTAAGGAGACAATATAATATCAGTACCTACTATGCATTAATCTGAATCTTAATAGTACTGGAGAAAACAACAATTTCTTTAAACTTGACTCAAAATACCGCATCATTGTTTCCATAACTGTGAACTAAATCAATTGGCAACACTGAATTTTCTAAAAGCTAATGCAACAACTGAATAAGCGCATGTTTACAGATTTATCCTTTTCTGAACTTATGGAGCTTTTCTTTGACTTTTTTTTTCTTTTAAAGAAAGATCAGAACCACAGGTGACAATCTGTTTCATTATTTTTCTGCTGTGCCTTTGTTTTCGTTGGTTCTTATCTGAAGATTAACAGAAACTGAGGGCAGCTTCACCTCGAACATCATGAAAACGTGATCCAATATCTGCACCCACAATGTCTGATTGTCTACAATACTTATAATTTTCCTTTAATTCACTTTTTTTTTTGTGGGGGGGAGGGGGGGGGGGGGGGATTCGGTAAACAACATATACAACAGATAGTGGATGTCTGATGAAAAATATGCAAAGCACACTACCATTATCAACTCTTGCAAGCAGTGTACACAAATGTATACAAAATCAAAAGGTTCCGTCAAACTGTCATAAAACGAAAGAAGACGTAACATGAAGTAAATAACACTGATTTAATTCAAACATCTGTGCTTTTCTTTACCTGTCGCAAAAACTGAAAGTCTCTGATATGGATACCAATTCCTGTCAAATTCTAAAGATCTTATTTTTTTACCGAAAAAGTATTGATCGGTTAGTCCGCCAGACAAAGAGGACAAACACATTACAAGAAAACTTGTTTTTGTCTGGCGATTAACTAATTTACAATTTTACTTTAATTAAATTTGCATTAATTTCGGCCGGCGATCACCTCACTTGGACACTACCTACAGGTTTCGTTTTCTCAACAGTCGCTATATTTTCCCAGTTTACCTTCAAGTCTGTCGGAAAGTTTTGCATATCTGTTTGTCTTTGATTTAATTTACATATAAGATTTTGCAGACAGATGATTTCATGAAATGTGTCAGTCACAATTTACAATGTGCTTGGAAGCCTTTAGATTATGTGCCTCCCAGCCGGGAGTGGTCAGTTTATACCCACCTTTCTGCTAACTACTTCGCCATGGCGGCTATCTGGTCGTACACGGTCAGTTTATACCCACCTTTCTGATTCAGTCCTTTTCTCCTTTTCTACCTGCTCTGTATCCTATCTGTACGACTATCATAGGATCATTTTATACACCTTTCTGATTCAGTCCTTTTCTACCTGCTCTGTATCCTATCTGTACACCTTTCTGATTCTGCCCTTTTCTACCTCTACCTGCTCTGTATCCTGTCTGTACACCTTTCTGATTCAGTCCTTTTCTACCTGCTCTGTATCCTATCTGTACACCTTTCTGATTCAGTCCTTTTACACCTTTCTGATTTCTGCCCTTTTCTACCTGCTCTGTATCCTATCTGTACACCTTTCTGATTCTGCCCTTTTCTACCTGCTCTGTATCCTATCTGTACACCTTTCTGATTCAGTCCTTTTCTACCTGCTCTGTACCTATCTCTGTATCCTATCTGTACACCTTTCTGATTCTGAGTCCTTTTCTACCTGCTCTGTATCCTATCTGTGCACCTTTCTGATTCTGCCCTTTTCTATCTGCTCTGTATCCTATCTGTACACCTTTCTGATTCTGCCCTTTTCTACCTGCCCTGTATCCTATCTGTACACCTTTCTGATTCTGCCCTTTTCTATCTGCTCTGTATACTATCTGTACACCTTTCTGATTCAGTCCTTTTCTACCTGCCCTGTATCCTATCTGTACACCTTTCTGATTCTGCCCTTTTCTATCTGCTCTGTATACTATCTGTACACCTTTCTGATTCAGTCCTTTTCTACCTGCCCTGTATCCTATCTGTACGACTATCATAGGGTCATTTTTTTACCCACCTCGATGATTCAGTCCTTTCTTATCTACTCTAACATACCATCTGTAAGACTATCATTGGGTTTCTACGGCCTCTGCTTTTATTTCTGCTGTTGCTGAATCAGCTTCAACTATCACAATATGGCTGTGAATTCATGATCTGTTAATTCCCATGCAGTTACATTCTGGACTGTGGGCAGCGTGTGGCCATCTTTTCACAGCTGTCTGCATGGTGATTTGAAATTTGTCTTATATTAAGGGTCGTGGGTGAAAAGAGCACAGGTCAAAGCACCTGTGTGTCACTGAGTGCTCTTAGTATTCATGACATCGTCTGTAACCTACTGGCCCTGCATACACTGTCGTATTTTTACATGCCTTATCTACATGCGTCTGCCATGACTAAGCAAGATTGTGTGTGTGTGTGTGTGTGTGTGTGTGTGTGTGTGTGTGTGGTGTGTGTGTGTGTGTGTGTGTGTGTGTGCGCGCGCGCGCCACATTTTGAGTAAACTTACATCTTTCCCCCGAAGATGGAGTATGGCTGCCTTAATGGCGGGATAAAAAACGGTCATACACACAAACTCCACTGCCTGTCTGTGCAGGCAGTGTCCCACAGGAGTTCAGCCTGTGACGCAGAAAGAAAGAAAGTAAACTTACATGTGGGTATACACCTTCTTTCTACACACGCGAGATGATGCCCATAATGATGTGTATCAGCATGCATATCTTACACTTGCTTTTGCCAGTGCTTGGTGGGTTTACCTTGGATGGATCTGTATTCCACATATGATTTATATAACAACAGATATCCAATGTCATACACTGCCCATGAAATTTGTCAGGTCTTTTACATCGACCGTACATCCATATGAATTTGCCCCCCCCCCCCCCCCCCTCCCCCGTGTGCAAGCGCGTGCGAGTGTGTGTGTGTGTGCATGCGCTGTGTCTGACCTTTCAGCTGAGTTGTGGTGTATCTGTCCCTGTGATCCCCCCACAGCATAAATCAGGTTGTCGATGACTCCCACCGCCACACGATTGCGTGGCACAGACATGGGTCTCCTCGGCACCCAAATGTTCCTCACGGCATCAAACATGTTGAGACTGTCAGAATCCATGTTGCCTTCGTGAGGATTGTTCCTGCCCCCGACCACGTACAGCGACCCCTGCACCATCACCGCCCCAAGACCACTGCGAGGGGTGGGCAGATCGGGCAGTCGGTGCCACTGCGATGTCTTTGGGTTGTAGCACTCAAAGTTGCTGAGCGACTGACGCAGGTGACCCCCTACGCAGAAGATCACCTGAGGACAGCAGGGTTTGCGGGGACAGTCCCCACCAGCCTCATGCAGTTTCAGTTTCTGTAACTGGTCAGACAGAATCTTGACACACTGGGGCTGCTTCCGGAGGATGGGGCAGTTCTTCAGCTGCTGCTCCAGGAAACAGGGTGCCAGGTTAGTCAAGCGAACACCCGCCAAGAGGTTACCTAACTTGCAGAGACGATTGTCCATGTCGTGTTTGACCCAGCGAATGACAGCCTTGTAGACCTCCGACTCACATTTGATGTTGAGCTCATCCTTGTTGAGCAGGGCACACACCTGGCTGTAGGAGAGTGTGTTGAACTCCTCCCCCTGAATCACCTCACAGAACCGCTCCAGGATGAACATCCTGGCCTTCTGCTCCAGCTCCAGACAGCCGTGGGCGGCGGCAAACTCTGCGATGCCAATACAGTTAGATGGGTCCAGCTGATGCTCCAAGAACACGCTGCAGGCCTCTGCCACATGGGACATCTGCAACATGGTGGCTGCAGGCAACAGATGACAAACGTTGCTCTCCGAGATACGCACCACAGATGTGTAGGCAAACTCCACCAAAGTGTTCAGGGTACACGCTGACATGCCCTGGAGAGAAATGGTTGTCATTTCTTCTTCTCCCTCATCCCCCCTGTGAACATGGCTCTGAAGTAGGGGGAGGCTGAAGCCAGCACCAGCTTGTGTGCCTTCACTTCTTCCGACTCTATCTTCAGGGAGACGTCGCAGAGCTTGTGGGCCAGGCGCAGGCTGTGCATGACCTCCATGGCTTTCCTGGGGTGCTTCATGATGTTGAACTGCATGCTGCCATCGGCAGGCTTCTGCGTCATCATGGGCTTGGGCCTGTAGCATGCTGAGGATGAGGGGGCTTGAGCCATGACTGGATGCACTGACCGAACGGCGCCTGCAGACGGAGCGGACAGTTGTAGTCGGGAGAACCGGCGGCATGGATCAGACGACGCTGCCTCAAGTCCTTCCTCCCCTTTGCAGGTGAGAGCCACCCCCCCACCACCTGTTTCAACCTTTGACTGGATGCGTGACCTGTTGCCTTGCTCTGAGAGTGCCTGTCTTTCCATTAGGCTCCATTTCCCGTGGGAAGGTTGGCATTATCACCCTTCACTCGATCTGAAACAACCCAAAACATGCTGTTCACTGCCAGTGCTACAGGGTCTGTGATCAAGTCTGTATCCCACTGTCTGAATAAATTGTTAATCTAATCCCACACCAGAAAACATACAATAATCATATCAAATATGAATGGCTATGGGCCCTTGTCCACCTGAACTGAGAGAAGATGAGTAGCGATCTGTGAGAACCAGTATTTCTTTTGGTTTGGTTTCTTTTTAAACTATTAAGCAGTTTTTCTTTTTAAACCTTTAATTAAGCAGTTTGCTTCAAAAGCTTTTTTTTCAGCAGAGTTTTTATGACAATGCTACCAAATATGTGAGACATAAAAACATGAAGAATCAGGAATGTCTCACTTGACATTATGGTAGAAATCAAGCCCTTGGTGTCTATGTTCTGTATGTGGTGCCTTACGTATCACGAACACTTCATTTATCTTTACATGTGACGATTTTCATCACATTTTAACATACTAGATGTGTCTGAAACAGTCTAACCCAATCAGTTAGAGACTCTCTCTCTTTCTCTTCCTTTTTGCATCCCTCCCTCCCCATCTCACCATTCGATCTTTCTCAGTTTTTTTTGCCTCTCTGCCTACACTACACTACTCTCTCTTTCCCTCTCTTTATTTACCCTCCTCCTCCCCCCCCCCCCCCCCCCCCCCCCTTCCTCCTCCCTCCGCATCTCACACAGATTATTTTCCTCTCTTTGTTTTCCACCTCTTTCACTCATCCTCTTTATTTTTCTGATGTTCCCATAAAAGCAAGCAACAGTATTAATTATAATAATAAAATATAGCGCCTATTCTCTAAAAAATAGGGCTCTAAAAGCGCTTTACATTACCAACACGCATACACACACACACACACACACACACACACACACACACACACACACACACACACACACACACACATGCACGCATGCAGCACGCATGCACGCACACACACACACACACACACACATATGCGCGCGCGCGCGCTCACAGCACGACCAAACACCCACGCTCTCAGACACACCCGCATGCACGCACGCACTCACAACAACACGGCCTGCACACACAAGCAACACAACCCCAGGCGTGCACGCAAAAACACACTCAGACACTAGGAAGGTGGATTAGGAAGTTGGGGGGGGGGGGGGGGAGGGGGGGATTACGACTGAAGAAACAAGTTAGTTTTGACGGCAATTATACACTGGACTATACATACATGATAGTCACAGTAAAGACAGACAGACAGACACAGACACACACACACACACACACACACAACACATGACACACACACATACACACACACACACACACACACACTCACACAACACACACACACACACACACACACACACACACACACATCACACACAACACACACACACACACACACACACACACACACACACACACACACACACACACACTTTACCATACAACCCTTGCTCTGCACATGTAACTACAAAGCTGAACGAATGCAGCCCAGAAAGAAAGAGGGGAGGGCAGCTGGGGTGGGGGTGGGGGTGGGGATCATGAGGACTGAGGGGGAAAACAGATAGGACTTGGAGAGAAGGGGAGGGGAGGAAGAATGCAGGTCAAATTACTGGGGCATCTTAAAAAAAAGCATTTCCACAAAAGCAACAAGACCAGCACCAACAAACACCACTCTCTTGTATCCTCAGAGCACTAAGACCCGCTTCATAAGCCATCTCTTCTGGGAGGGGAGGGTGTGGAGGTGCTGGAGAAGATGTGGTTAAGCTCCATAAATTAGGGAGGGGGTGGAAGACAGACAGACATGCCTGCACACCTCCCCCCCCCCCCCCAAAGATCCCACCCTCATCAAAGCCACACCCCCTTCCCCCATCTACCTCTACCCCCATTCCTCCCCTCCTCCCCACTTTCTCTCTGGGTTATGTCCCCATGTCATTTTAGAGGTGTTGGGGAAGAGTGGGGCGAAAGAAGGCAGTCGGGGAGGGAGGGGGTAGGGGGTGGGTGGGAAGAGGTAGAGAGATACACCTGACGACCACCTTCATCAGGGTCAGGAATGGGAATGGTGCTGTGGACGCTGCAGAACTATAAACCGTCATCTGTCACACACATCATGGACCAGGTATTGCCCACCCAGACAGGGCATCATGGACCAGGTATTGCCCACCCAGACAGCGCATCATGGACCAGGTATTACCCACCCAGACAGGGCATCATGGACCGGGTATTACCCACCCGGACAGGGCATCATGGACTGGGTATTACCCACCCAGACAACACATCATGGATCAGGTATTACCCACCCAGACAGGGCATCATGGACTGGGTATTGCCCACCCAGACAGGGCATCATGGACTGGGTATTGCCCACCCAGACAGGGCATCATGGACTGGGTATTGCCCACCCAGACAGGGCATCATGGACCAGGTATGACCCACCCAGACAGGGGGCATCATGGACCGGGCACCCCACCCAGACAGGGCATCATGGACTGGGTATCACCCAACCAGACAGGCATCATGGACCAGGATATTGCCCACCCAGACAGGGCATCATGGACCGGGTATTACCCACCAACACAGGGCATCAGA
>JADBJO010000016.1:1507983-1515483 GCA_016801955.1 Conus betulinus
AGGCGTCACTACGTGTGGACTTGGTCCATATAATATAATACGGCTACACACATCCGTATAAGTGTTTGAGACCACACTGACGCTAATACGCATGATTTAAAGCTGATGAATAGGATGAATGAACATATTTAAGATGAGGCGAACTAAAGAAGAGGGTCCTCGTGGCTACGACTTCGCAGATGTCTGACCTACCATTAGCCGGGTGCGCTGGTCAGACCTTGAGAGTGTCCTACCTACGACCTTGAGTGCTACCTAACAACACTTTTTTTCAATTTCAATGGTGTGTGTGTGTGTGTGTGTGTAGTGTGTGTAAGGAGAGAGAGAGAGAGAGAGAGAGAGAGGTAGAGAGCAGAGGGGGGGGAGTGAGAGCACAGGGGGAGAGAGAACGAGAGAGAGAGAGATAGAGAGAGAGGATGAGAAGAGAGAAGAAGAAGAAGAAGAAGATAAGATCAAGAGAAGAAGAAGAAGTTCCTAAGTGTATCGTACTTACCGGACGAGACAGGAAAAGAAAGCAGTCGTCAACGAACTCCAAGAACAAAACCGAACCCAAACAAATCCACCCTCCTTCTCCCCAAATAATCACCCGAACACACACGTCAGATACCGTATGTATTGCCTGCCACGGTCGCAGCTAAAACCAGACAGACACTGAGACAGCACTGGGGGTGAAATCGACCAGGAAACCGGGCAGCACACAAATCGAGTCTCACCGCGGCACGTATAGTATGGGAAGCACCGTGTACAGGCCGATAGAATCCCCACGAACGAATGCTGCGTCACCCCGTGCATGAGTCAGCACAAAAACAGGGGACTGGCCCACTGTCACAGTTCGCGTATCAGCGCCCTAAAGGGGGACACCTCTCTCTCTCTCTCTCTCTCTCTGAGCCGTTCAGCCGAGGGAACTTGTCCATGACCATAGATTTTGTTAACCTACTTTTATGGAAGGATTCTTTAATCCTATGCATGGGCAGGAAGAGGTGGTGTTGGAAGGTGATGTCTTTTCTTTAAAATGAATTAAAAAAATTCTGCACAAACGTTACTGACCCCTAGATAAAGAATACATGAAAACACGCGCATTCTTTTATTATACAAAAAAAAAAAAAAAAAAAAAAAAAAAAAGAAAGAAAGAAAAGCAGAGGATGACACAATCATACACGTACAGTGTACTAATTATACTGACAGTAACGTGACCTGAAATTTCGGTGAGTGATGCTCGTTGCGCGCGGACACGAAGCGGGTCGCTTTCTGCACCGACCGAACTTGCCGTTGCCGTTGAGAGTGAGATCAACGTCTTATCGGCCTGAGGCCTTAAGGACAAGGTTACTGCAGACACAGGTCTGCATCATTGTGGCAAACTGCTGTCGCCGGCAGTAGTGGGGTGAGTTGCTGTGTGGTGTTCCTCTTGAATGTTGGTTCAATTTTGGTCATCTTCCTCTTAAACGTTGGGTTCAATTCTGGTTGTTGGTCGACCGACGATGGCGTCGGTGTATGTTGTCTTCTTTCCCCCAAACATCAGGCTGTCTTCAGGACCACCGGGCGGCCTTCTTCATGCGCGGTGGCGATGGTCCTGTGCCGCGTGAGGCTGCCTCAAAGGAGGGAGCAGGACGAAAGTCGCTGGAGCGCTGCACGGGTCCCTAATATTCGACGGGTACTCGCAGACTGCGGCCAAGAAGGCAATTTTTCAGCCCAACCCCATAAGGAGTGCCCACCATGTCTGCCACCACACAAAACAAGCATGGTTTCCCAGGCCACGGTAGTCGCAGTCAGGCAGCGCTCCTTCGCCGATCGCCCCACATCTCCAGGAGCCGTCCCCCGGCGACACAGGCTAGACCCGCCCGTCACCCATATGACTGGAAGGTTGACTGCGCCGCCCGACACTGATCTCTCACATCAGTGTCCCTCAAAGGAGAGCTGCCACCTCTCCCGGATCAAATGGTGGATATACCACACGTTAGACCTTGGTAGGGGTCTGCGCTCTCTCCCGGGCATCAGTCTAGTTTTGGACAGCCCTGAATGTCTTCTCTATTTAACAAACACAGATCACGTACTGCTTGCCGATTGACGCGTGCAGATGGATTGCTTGAAAATGGTTAAGCAATGGGTGACATGCCCATGAGAGAGTGAGAGGTGTGAGGAGGGGTGGAGAGACAGTGACAGAGAGAGAGAGAGATGGGGGGGGGGGGGGGACGAGGTGAGAAAACGAGAGAGAGAGAGAGAGAGAGAGTGACAAGAGAGAGAGAGAGAGAGAGAGAGAGAGAGAGAGGGGGGGGGGACGAGGTGAGAAAACAAGACAGAGAGAGAGACTGACAGAGAGAGAGAGAGAGAGAGAGAGAGAGAGGGGGAGAGAGAAAGGGCGAGGTGAGCAAACACAAGAGAGAGAGAGGAGCGCAGGTGAGAAAACGAGAGAGAGAGAGAGAGAGATAGAGATTAGAGAGAGAGAGAGAGATAGAGAGAGAGGGATAGAGAAAGGGCGAGGTGAGAAAACAAGAGAAGAGAGAGAGACGAGGGGCTAGTTGAGAAACAAGAGAGAGAGAGAGAAGATAGAGAGCCGGAGAGAGAGAGAGGGAGAGAGGGGGGAGAGAGAGAGGGAGAATGACATGAAGACAATGGTTTTATTTCATGCACTGCCATGGCCCCTCATGAAGGGGCAAGTGACAAAAGGACACACAAAAAGCGAAGAAAAAAGAAGAAGAAGAATAAGAAGAAGAAGAAAAAAGAAGAAAACACTGCTTACAGGAAAACATAGGAAAGAACAATGAATGTATGAGTGCACAGTGTTATAACGGTCGCACTTCCTCTCAACCTCTGAGCTTTGTGTGCAAAAACAATGAACAATTCCACGCATCATTATGTCTTGTAGATGGCATCGATTAAAACAACTAAAACATCATGGTTCTTCACAATATTTTGGCTGGAATAATTCTTTCTCCATGTCCACTTAGCGCTGACCAGCATAAAACGAAACGCAAATTCATTTTTGTTTGTTTGGGTTTTTTTTTTTTACACAATGGACAAACTAAAATCTATAGAATTACATTCTCTGTATCTGTAATTATACACATTTAATGCTGATGTACCAAAGTTAAATCTTGTCATTTGCACAGCGAAGATTAAGATTCAAGTTAACATCAGGTTAGGTTCGAAGTCAGGTGTACTACTAAAACTTCTGCACATATCAAACCTTTTTATAATGTTTTGGCCTTCTGCGATCAATCAAACGTGGACGAAAACACTTCATAAAAGTATTCGTATCACCAACATCTTGGTTTCATTCACCACACGTCACCAAAACCATTCTGGAACAGAGAAACACGTACCTCTGACACCCCAGTTTCTTCTTTCCCCGAATATCTCAGTCATACAACGGTTTATAAACTTTATTGGTGATCTATGTTCGTCTAACTGTAACAGTTTAACCCAGTGTCTCATGCATCACACAGCAGAACTGACATGTATTGGGGTGTCCTGTCTGTGTTCAACATAGACTAAATCATTAAGTGTTCGGAG
Organism: Conus betulinus; assembly: GCA_016801955.1. Taxonomy (NCBI): domain Eukaryota; kingdom Metazoa; phylum Mollusca; class Gastropoda; order Neogastropoda; family Conidae; genus Conus; species Conus betulinus. Next base: position 1,511,491 of record JADBJO010000016.1, read on the forward strand.
ACCTACATTCGAAAATTTCTAAGCAAATTGATGCACACATTTACAATAATCGGCTGCTGTGTTTGATAACCCCTACGACAACACTTCAGAACCATGTGTTCATGAAGAGAGAAGAGAGAGAGAGATAGAGAGAGGGAGAGAGAGAGAGAGACAGACAGACAGACAGACAGACAGACAGAGACAGACAGACAGGCAGGCAGACAGACACAGTCAGACAGACACACACTCTGATAAACATACAGACAGAGACAGCCACCCACTCAGAACGAGAATGGGCGAGCTTACAAGCGAGCCAGCGAGAATGAATGAATGAACGAACAAATCTTCTGGAGAGATATGAGATTAGCAATTAAGAAGAAGAAGAAGAAGAAGAAGAAGAAGAAGAAGAAGAAGAAGAAAAGAAGAAGAAGAAGACAGAGAAGAGAGAAGAAGAAGACGCAAGTCGATATAGCAGGAACAAAGGAAGCTAACACACAAGTCGACATGCAAACTATTAAATCGAACAAACTAATACTACAATCTCAAACAACAGAAAGAACCATGCACATACGGACATGCGTGCGCCACACACACACACACACACACACACACACACACACAAATACATATATATAAAATGCACAAGAGTGAGCGCACGACAGGAGAGAGAGAGAGAGAGAGAGATGAGGAGAGAGCGGAGAGAGAGGAGAGAGAGAGAGAGAGAGGGAGAGAGGAGAGATAGGGACATACAGAAAAACAAGCAGGCAGAGAGACAGACGGTTACAGAGAGAGAGAGAGGAGAGAGAGAGGAGAGAGATGGAGAGGAGAGAGAGAGAGAGAGAGAGAGGAGAGAGAGAGAAGCGAACGGGCTGGTTTCAGAAATGAATGACGAAGTCTCGATTTAGCTGGTATTATACTGGCAGGTTTCAGGGAGCGGCGAGAGGTGACAATCGTATTCACCGGTACTAAAAGCTGGCACTTCATACGGACATAACACTCACTCGAACACTCGTCTCCACCGTTCCTTCTTTCGAGTCAGGGGGAGGGACGAGAGAGGGAGAGAGAGAGAGAGAGAGAGAGAGAGAGAGAGAGAGAGAGAGAGAGAGAGAGAGAGAGAGGCGAGCGAGAGAGAGAGAGAGAGAGAGAGAGAGATGTATGAGTCTATATGTGTGTGCGCGTGCGTGCGTGCGTGCGTGTGTGTGTGTGTGTGTGTGCGTGCGTGCGTGCGTGTGTGTGTGTGAGACGGGGGGAGGGGGGGGGGGAGGGGGTCAGCGAGGCAACCAGCCAGATGGATGGACAGACCGACACCCAGAGAGAGAGAGAGACAGACAGACAGACAGACAGACAGACAGACAGAGAGACAGAGTGTGTGTGAGAGAGAGTCAGCAAGCCAACCAGCTAGACGGATAGACAGACAGATGGACAGACCGACACAGAGAGAGAGAGAGAGAGAGAGAGAGAGAGAGAGAGAGGAGAGAGAGAGAGAGAGAGAGAGAGAGAGAGAGAGACAGACAGACAGACAGACAGAAAGAGACAGAGGGAAAGAGAGAGACGGACAAAACAGACACAGACAGCCGGACAGACAGAATGGGAGGGGTAACTATGAAACTGACTCTTTACATCACAAAGGAAACAGTAATGGTATAAATCAGCCATTTATTTATTCATTTTTGAAAATCATATAAGCTATTACTATACTATCATACAACGAAAAATTTTTAGAACATAAATTCCGCACAGTCTTAAAGAGATCGTATTATGTTCGTATGAAAGTCACTTATTTGCTGCTACATGAGTAATGACTTTTTTGGTTTGTTTGTGTGTTGGTGTAAGAAGTACAGAAAAAAATAGAACAAGAAAAACAAACAATGGTGTCATTAGGAATAATGCTTAGCAATTCGGAAGAAAGTGGAAAAAAATCATTAGATCCACCCCCCTCTCTCTCTCTCTCTTTCACACACACACACACACACACACACACACCGTCCCATACAAGAAAAACGAAGCGAGAGCGAGCGAGCAAGAGAGAGAGAAAAAGAGAGAGAGAAAGAGAGAGAGAGGGGGGGGGGGGGGGGAGATGACATGGCGAAGGGAGGGAGAACTGAGGGAGACAGCGAGGGTGAGAGACAGGAAATAGAGAGAAAGACAGCGAAGCAGATGCACAGAGAGAGAGAGAGAGAGAGAGAGAGAGAGAGAGAGAGAGAGAGAGAGAGAGCCCTCTCCTACTCTCTCTCGCCTCTTTCAATCCTCCACCTCTCGCTTTCTCAGTCCCAAATGTACAATCTCCCTCTCTCTCTCTTTCATGTCAAATTTGCTTGCATTTTCCATGCCCTCCATGGAAGTGACAAAGCTCCAACACGGCTCATTCCCGCACCCCTCCTCCTCCTTCCCCATACACAACTACACCAAGGCTCTTCATGTCGCAGTCCCCATGCCGGCCATCCACGGGGAGCAATCGGTCTGAAGTCATCATAATGAAACCCACCAGCGGTGACACTGTTCTGCTCTCGAGTCACTTCTGAGGTGTCAACTGGTGCCAGCTGTAATCCAACATACGACGACCACCACCTACATACTATTACACCTTAGTTTTACTGCGACGGCAGGCTGTACACGTGAGTGGGGAAAGGTCCCCACCCTGAAACTGAACTGTGACCATCATGCCCATCCTGAATTCAGCCAGATACACATCGTGTGGTCCTGTAACCTTCCTGACGCTTTCGTATACCATTCAAACGCTCATCACCGTCATTTGCTTTCAATGATCTTTAGAACTAGAATTGTCAACCTGGCTTCACCGTCCTGGTGCACCTTCCTCACTGCACCCCCCCCCCCCCCCCCCCCTCCACCACTCGTCTGTCGATCTGTCTGTATCATACACAGTGTGTGTGTATTAATCAACTGACAAAGACTTGATTAACTCAGGATAAGAGGAAGAAAAGGCTAGGGAATGTGACGGGTGGGGATGGTTCGCGGCTCGTGGGGAAAGGGGGGAAGGGGGGGGGAGGGAGGGAGAGAGTGTGTACGATTGCCAACATACGCGTTTCCACGTTTTTCTATACACGCGTACAGGCATTTGGTTTTCACTCGGCACGCACATGCAAGAGCGCACATGCGCTTGTGTGTGTGTGTGTGTGTGTGTGTGTGTGTGTGTGTGTGTGTGTGTGTGTGTTGTGTGTGTGTGTGTGTGTGTGTGTGTGTGTGTGTGTGTGTGTGTGTGTGTGTGTGTGTGTGTGCGCGTACTGTCCGCGTCAACTTAAAAATGATATTAGTAATAATAATAATAATAATAAAAATGTTTACCAGCATCCAAACCTGGTCCAACTAGTGTAACAGACCATGTCTTTAAAAAAAAAATACTGATCTTTGCACGGCTGACGCCCTGGACATCCCGCACCAATGACTTTATATGCAAAGGCTTCTTTATCCACTTCTCCATCCTGCTCACTTAGTTTTGCCACCAATGCGTCAATGCTGTCAGAGGCCTGGCCTTCCGTTCTTGCCGCTGAGCACCCCCTGTCGAAACAGCTACTTCCTTGACCTCCAACCCTGACACTCCCCTCACCCTTGATGTAGACATGTTAGATGAATGGGGGCGGCACAGCAGCAGAAACCTGGAGTTGGGTGTACGCAACTGTTTCACCACGGACACTTGAAAGTTGCCTTTGTTCTTTGCAGTTCACGCCTCACTGAAGATTTCCCTTTCGGTCATCATTGCCCCAAGTCAAACGGCATGACCGAACAGACAAGAGAAGGAGTGTGTGTGTGTGTGTGTGTGTGTGTGTGTGTGTGTGTGTGTGTGTGTGTGTGTGTGTGTGCGCGCGCGCGCGCGCGCGCGTGTGAATCGTCTCTACACAACAGCCAAAACCCTAGGGCTGGTAAGAGACGCCAGCTTCCTTCTTCCGTCCTCTACAGTGGGCGGGAGCGGAAGAGGGGGGTGGGCAAGGGGGGGGGGGGGGGGGGGGGGGGGATAAGGAAACTGTTTTGTCATCCATCATCAGCTTCATGACCCTA
>JADBJO010000016.1:1525483-1530483 GCA_016801955.1 Conus betulinus
ACACACACACACACACACACACCTTACCATCTTTCTTTTCCACCCTCATCTCTCTCTCTCTCTCTCTCTCTCTCTCTCTCTCTCTCTCTCTCGGGCGATCATCATGTTTGTTGTAGGCTATTAAAATGCAAGGGAATTCAGTACGGGTAACTTACGATCAATCATGTGTGTGTTGAGGCCTTGTGGATGCTTTGTTTGTAGCTTAGAATTCAGAATTTTTTCTCTGAGATCTCTATGAATGTCACCGTCTATGTACTGTTTTTCAATGCTCTCTCTCTCTCTCTCTCTCTCTCTCTCTCTCTCTCTCTCTCTCTCTCTCTCCAGGTACCTTTACTCTCATAATACATCCAAGTACCTTTTCTTTCACGATACATACATATCCTGGTAATTTTTCTTTCATCATATACACATGGGTACCTTTTCTATCAAACAACGTACACATCCAGGTACCTTTCATTTATAATACATATATCTGTTCAGGTACCTTTTCTTTCATACTGCATATGTGTCCAGATACTTTTTCTTTCATTACATCCAGGTAGCTTTTCTTTCAGAAAACACAAACACACCCAGGTATCTTTTCTTTAATAATACATAAACATCTAGGTACCTTTTGTATCCAGGTATTTGTTCTTTTATAATACAGACATATCCGGGCATCCTTTCTTTCATGACAGATATATATCCATGTACCTTTTTTTTTTTCATTGTACACATATCACCAGCTAGCTTTTCTTTCATATATCCTGATATTTTTTAATTCACAATACATCTATATCAAGGTAACGCTTCTTTCATAATGCATCCAGGTAACTGTTCTTTTACATTACATATACAACCAGGTACTCTTTCTTCAATTAAAAAAAATATCCAGATACCTTTTCTTTCATATAGCACATACTGAAACCTTTTGCTAGTTATACACCCAGACACCTTTTCTTTCATGAAACATAATCATTTCCATATCTTTTTCGAATTATATATCTAGATACTTTTCTCTCATAAACTAGCTATCTTAATAAGATAGACAGACAGGCAGACAGACTGACAGACAGACATATAGATAGATGGGTTAATAGACAGATAGATGGACAGATAGATAGATGGACAGGAACATCAGGCATCAACAAGCCTGAGAGATACAGACAGCTATAGTAATGGTCAGGACATTGGGAATGTTCTCAGAGAGGCATCTATTGAGAGGTGGAAATTTAAATGAGTTGTGCTAGTCTTGCCATTGACTATGTAAACAAACAGCTGTGAGTTGGAGCCGGTCTTGGGTAAAAAAAAAATCTCATAACAAATATATATATATATATACCTTTGAGACTTGAACCCATTACCCCCCCCCCCCCCCCCCCCCCCCCCCCCCCCCAAAGGACACATGGCAATTGCACCATCGATCATGGCACCACAGGGGTTGGGTATAATAATTACTCATAAAAACACAACGATTACTATGGTGGTATAAGACACAAACAAATTTGAAATATTATGGGGACTTTGTGACTTTCTCATCATAACCATTGCATTCATTCCAACTGTAGATTATTCAAGTTTCAAATGTGTTCAACAGTTTGTGTTGTGCCTGAGGGTATCTGTCAAGTATCATCTCTGAATATGACTGTGTATTCAACAGACCCTATCAACAAAGACCTGAAACATGCCATAAACATACGTCTGTATCCAGACAGTGCTTCAAAAAAGACTCTCTCTCTCTTTCTCTGTGTGTGTGTGTGTGTCTCACTCTCTGTCACTGTCTGTCTCTGTCTCTCTCCTACTCTCTATCTCTCTCACTGGAGAAAAAAAAAATCAGGAACTAGGGGATGAAGAGGTGGGGTGGGCTAAGGAAGGGAAGTTCACTTTTTGACCTGAAGCATTTTCAACCCCTTATGTTTCAGCTGACAAATGAAGGATTTAAAAAGGACATTTTTTACCCGCCATCATCCACATAATGGCAATTGGGCTTTTTTTTCCCCAATATTTATCATCCATACTAAAAAAAAACAAACAGCAACAAAAAAAAAAAAAAAAAAAAAAACAAAAACAAAAAAAAAAAAAAACAACCAACCAAACAAAATAAAACAAAACAAAAAAAAGCCCACATTTTACACAAAATTTCAAAATTCTGAACTTTGTTTCACCATACAAGTAGGGATTTCAAAAATGCTTTCTAATAATGGGAAATTTAAAAAAAAAAAAAAAAAAAAAAAAAAATTGGGAGGCTAGGCAGCTTTGCATAAACACAAAACCAAAGAGAGAGAGGCAGAGAGGGAGAGAGAGAAGGAGGGAGGGAGACACAGAGAACGGGGGGGGGAGAGAAGGGGGGGGGGGGGGGGGGGGGGGGGGGGGGGGAAGGAGAGACAGAGAAAGAGACAGAGAGAGAACGCATGTACAAAATTTTATTTCAAAAAACGTAGTGAGATAAGCATAAACAATGCCTTTTCTTTTTTTTTCTTTACATCCAGTCCTCTGGGCACAAAAACAAGAGCACAATTTGTACACAAATTGAGAACAATTATACAGTCATACAGTGAAACAATTAGGAGAAAGAAGGGATCACATGAAATGTCTCACTCCAGTGCCATATGGCCATCCCCATCCCGTACACTCCCATGAATGAGAGAGAGAGAGAGAGAGAGAGAGAGAGAGAGGGAGAGAAGGAGAGGGAGAGAAAGAGAGGGAAAGAAAGAGAAAAAAAAAGAAAGAGGGGGAGAGAAGGAGAAGAGAAAGAGAGGGGGAGAGAGAGAGACAGAGAGAACGAGAGAGAAAGGGAGAGAGAAAAGAGAGAGAGGGAGAGAAAGAGAGAGAGGAGAGAAAGCGAGAGAAAAAGAGGGTAGAGAGAACGAGAATCAGAGGGGGAGAGAGAGAGAGAGAGAGAGAGAGAGAGAGAGAGAGAGAGAGAGAGAGAGAGAGGCAGAGGACAGACAGACCAGAGAGAGAGAGAAGAAAGGAGAGAGAGACAGACAGACAGACAGATAGAGAGACAGAGCAAGACAGAGACAAAGAGAGAAAGACAGACAAGATAGACAGAGAGAGAGCGAGAGAGAGAGAGAGAGAGAGAGAGGGAGAGGGGAGAGAAAGTGAGAGAAAGAGAGAAGACAAAGAGAGAGAGACACAGAGAGAGGATAAGACACACAGAGAGCGAAAGAGAGACCGAAAGACAGAGAGACGAGAGAGAGAGAGAGAGAGAGAGAGAGAGAGAGAGAGAGAGAGAGAGAGAGAGAGAGAGAGAGTGAAGACAAACAGTGAGAGAGAGAAGGAGAAAAGAAAGAAAGAGAGAGAGCGAAAGAGGGGGGTGCATGTAATCTTTTATCTGCTGCATTTACTTATAGAAATATCATATCATGCATTTGCGCGAATATGCACGCATTATACACATGCACACACACACACACACACACACACATGCGTGAACGTGCGCATGCGCGCACACTGCACACACTGACAGGCATGCAAAAACACACACTAAATGCGCAGGCACGCGCACATCCTCACCCCCCCACGACTCCCCCTTCGCCCCCACTCTCTCCAGTCGCCTTACTGCACACCTACACGCACGCAGACCTCCTCACCTACCGCCCCCCCCCGCCCCCCCCCACTTCCCCTCCTCCTCTCCACTTCTCCACACAGCCAACAACAATGACAAGCAGTTTGCAAGCTGTCAGTATGGATCCCCCCTCTGTCTGTCAATGACAGGCACTAATTGCCAACGTGATGAAGCACAACGCATACTTTTAGCAGATGATGAAGCAAAATAAAGGACAGACCTTGCATAAGAAAATGGATTCATTGCCTCTGTCAAAATCCTTCTTCTCTCCTCCTCCCTCTCCTACCCACGGCTATGATGAAGCACAAAACGCAGACTGGATGCGCTTCTACTGCTTGACAGAATTTCTATATATAAAGTTTGCCAGAGAACTTTTTTTCTTCATCTGCAGCGAACTCTAAATGACAGGATGACTTTGTAATGTAAAAACAAACAAACAAAAAAAAGAATGTATGTTTGTTTGGACTTGTTATTTGCTATTCAGTCTTACTGGATGAACTTTAAATAAACACAGGCAAAAGGAGACAAAAACAAATATTCCCCCAACTCCCCCCCATCCTTTTTTTTTTCTTAAAAAAAAAAAGCCAAAACTCTACAAGGGAGATGCATGCATGAATATTCAACAAATCTGAATAAAAATAATCCCCTCATCATAAAAAATCTCCTGATAGAGAGCATCATTTTGAATGAGTGATCTTCCTTTAGATGATAATTATTCGACAATGATAAGAAAACCTCGACTTTACCCAGAGATACAGCCAACTAACAGCAAACCAACAGAAGATCACAATAAAACATTATAAAGCATGACAGACAGTTTGCCTTTTTGACTCACATGTGATGAGTCATGCAACAGCACAATGAAACGCAGAGTGGCTGGGGAAGGAGTGGGCCATGTTGATACACAATTTCACTAAGGCCACAACTTCTGGAGGACGATCAACATCTGGCTACAGACGATACATGTCATATCTAGGGGTGATCCAAAAAAAAAAAAAAAAAAAGGGAATCTTAAAAAGGAAAAAGAAAGTGCCATATTTCCTACTGGCCCTGGTCACGTTTTCACTCAGACAAACCTTGTTGTTGTAGTGGTTTCTGGCAAAGCATCTCTTGACAACCACAGAATGTGTATGTGACAGTCAGCATCAGCAGTAACAGATGACTTTGCAAGTTCTCAATTCTGAGAATATGTTGTGACCAGCAGTTTCCTCAATGCTGAATGATGCCCCCACCCCATCCTTCCACTTTCCTCTCTCTCTCTCTCTCTCTCTCTCTCACACACACACACACAAGCTCCCCCTCAACTCACATTCCACTTTCCTGCGAGCCCATCTCTCCCTACCATCTCTCCCTAAATCTCGTCCCTTTCCTCTCTCTCTTTTCGCCCCATGGCTTCAGTATTAGTTGCAGTAGTCCGATGTGTCCTGACCTTCATTAGTTGTGGTCAATT
>JADBJO010000016.1:1532983-1535483 GCA_016801955.1 Conus betulinus
TAAAAAGCAGGCAGACAGCCCACTGAATAAGTGAGAGTGCACTTGTATTGTAACTGTGGGCCTAGAGAGCTTGGCGGAAGACCAAAATTAGGCACACACATCATCCATGATCATTGCCATCATCTTGTACCTGAGGTTGCGCAGGACAGAAAGATATACGTAGCACTAAATTACATCAAAACTACTCATTGAATTCATCATCAACTGCGGGAAGAAGGGGGGAGCATAGGGGAAGGTGGTGGTGGTGATGATTTGTAACAATTATATAGTACCTCAGATTCCTCTCTTTCTCAGCAGTCATACACACGCACACACATGCAAGCACATGCGCACGCACACGCATGCATGCATGCACACACACACACACACACACATATATATACACCCGCACAGACAAGCACGCACACAAGCATGCACACACTGTGTTAAAAATCCAACAAATAGGTTACTCAGATTGCTATTTATACTATCTATATAACTATGCCATCATTCACAAAAAAGGAGCCAAGTTCTGAATATATGCAAAATATTTTGAAGAATTTAAAAAAAAAACAATTTTTACAGTTGTTTACAAATCAATATTTTCCCAAATCAGCTTGTAAAGCGCTGAATTCTTATTATATAAATCACTTCTTCAGAAGATCTGAATTACTTCAGAAGTATTTCCAACAATAGCAATTATCATAATATGATCCATGATGGAAAAAACAAAAACAAAACCCTGTGCCTTTGAAAAAGACAGTTTAAAAAAACAAACAAACAAAAAAAAAAAACCCTCCCAACTTTCCAGCTTTTTGACTAGGCAATACACACACTTTTTATGGATAAGGAAAGTGCAACACACACACACACACACACACACACACACACACACACACACACAGATGAAAAAAGATCCTATTTTCTTGGTTTTTGGACACTTGATAAACACTTCTACTCTGTGTCCACCTCAGGCCACACCTCTAACCCCCTTCCCATTTCACCCTTCACTTTCAATTTCCTTTCAGCCCTCCCATATCTATTCATTTGCTCATGTCACTGGTGGAGAGAGAGGGTGATGGTAATGATTGTTAGTATGGTTACTATGATTGCTGTTGCTTTTATTGTCTCTCCCGCTCCCAGCTCATTTCACCACCTCCCCTCCTCTTCCCACCCTTTACTTTCCACCCTCCACACCCTCACCCTTCCCTCCTATCCCCCCCCCCACCCCCCCTCTTTTTTTTTTCCTGCCCTCCAACAAGTCCCCTTCCATCTCCCATCCTCCAGTGAACTCCTTTTTTCCAGTGAACTTGGTTGTAAGTGAACTCCTTTCTAGTGAACACAACAACAGTAATCTTAGTGTTATGTTTGTCAGTTGGCCAGTGTGGCTTGAGAAAGGTTGAAATATAAACCAAAATATTGCCATTATCTCATGGTGTTTTGTGGCTTCTATTTTTCATCTTCCTACTTGATAAATCAACTTCATAATCCATAATAACCCATACACACACAAAAAAAACCCAAACTATTTTTAAAAAGAAAGGTTATTAGTTCTGCAAGACCATCCAGACAAACAGACCCATTTTGCGCCAAATATGAGAGAGGATAAGTGGTTGCTTGTTCTTCGTTTTCAGTGTCCTAATTGTTAATTGTTTTGCCTAAAGAAGACCCGAGAGGTCAAAATGCATTGTGTTTTGTCTCGTAATCTGTTTGTCTGGACTGTCTTGCAGAACTAGTAACCTTTCTTTTTAAAATTTGCTGCAATTTCTGCCGCTGGTCACCTCACTATGATAATGAAATGAAAGTCATACAAAAAAAAGGTAGAAGTAAAACTTAAAAGTTAGAGATTGTTTAGCGTGTGACCTGACATCACAGTGTAGGTCATGGTCCCATGCCTGCTGCTTTACTTCTCATCACGCAGTATTATTTCAGTGATCAATGCATTTTTGTACACACTGCATTACAGCAATATATTGAGATAACCAGTCTGCGGTTCCTGGTTTGATGAAGATTCACTTACTTGATTTATGCATGCTTGATTTACAACATAACACGATCAGGTATGTATTACTGTAGGATGTTGCACAAAAATATGTAGTAATATTTCATTACTTTTATTCATTTATTTTACTATCTTTCTGATATGGTGAATATTGAAGAATTCTTTCATTCTCTTATCTACAACCAACTTCGACATACTGTGATGTTAAAGGCAATTAAGAGCCGATCGGCAAAACCAATCATAAACTTACTGCAGCACACTCTTTGCATATATTTCTTATGCACTATCATTCAAATTTGAACATTGATCTGAGTACAGTTTGTCCCCTACCTCACTCTGGAACACATACTCTTTGTGTGTATGATTATGCAGCAGAGTTATCTCAGGACTGTCACCACGTTCCAAACTACCACGTATATATGTTAAAAAAAGATTAAAAGCAAAACCTCTCCCAACCCATTAAAAACAGATTAAAAGAACCTATCCTAGGATTAAAAACCAACACGTTGAAATAAGATA
>JADBJO010000016.1:1537983-1545483 GCA_016801955.1 Conus betulinus
TCTTTCCACCCATTGGCTGTGTCCAGTACTATGAGAGTACACTCCTATTTGACAGCTTCCAACTTGATGTAATCTTATGATAATAACTGTCTGAAATTGAAAATACTGAAATAATATGTCAATGATGACGAAGCATGCCAACAAAGCTTCTGGTCTGTTAACTGAAAAAATTATATGATTTAATTTAAGACAGTTACATGCTCCTGAAAATGCTTGCAGGAGGTATGATCTTTTTCCCTAGTTTTCTAGAAATATGAATATGAAAGATGTATCTGGCACATGTGTGTGTGTGTGTGTGTGTGTGTGTGTGTGTGTGTGTGTGTGTGTGTGTGTGTGTGTGTGTGTTGTGTGTGTGTGTGTATTTGAGAGAGAGTGTGTGTATGTGTGTGTGTTCATGTTTACAAGCGTGCGTGTATGTGTAAGTGTAAACAATGTATGTGTGTGGGTATGTGTATGTGTGTGTGTGTATATGCATGCGTGCATGTGCACACACGAATGTATCCATGTGTTATTCTGTAAAAGTGGGGTGTAAAGTGTGGGATGTGAGCTGGAGAGGGAGAAAGACAGAGAGAGTGAGTACATATGTTCCTGTTCGTTTGCGGGGGTTGATACGGTGTGGGACACACACACACACACACACACACACACACACACACACACACACACACACACACACAGAGTCTTTAAATACAAAGATCTGTTGTAAGACTATTACATAAATTCATTACATGACACATCTCTATTGATGAAAAAAGAATTAATGTGACTTTCTGTTGGGTGCCTTCACATTGTGGAATTTCAACAAATGAGAAAGTTGATCAAGCTCCTCGGAGAGCAGCTCGCAAAATTGAAGGTATGACTGCACTAAACATTCTGTTAAACTTATCAGAATGTTATACTTTGATTACCTGAGCATCCTTTAACAGTTTCAAGAGGTTACTGAAAGACACAGATAATCAATTTTTTTTTTTTTTTTTTTTTTGTCCCAACCTCTGCGCCACCCTCAGAAGCAGTGCACCCACGCCGCTCATTCCGACACCCTGTCCACAGCCACGGCCCAGTCGGCCCCGCCGCAGCCCCGGCACCGGCAATCCACAGGCAGCAGTCAATATCAAGTCGTCAAGAGGCAACCCACGGGAGACACTGCACTGCTGCCGAGTCACTTCAGTGGTGTTCAGTGGCGCCTGTTCTGATCTAACATACGCAGGACACCACCTACTAAGCCCTCTACTGACGACAATAATTGCTTAGTCGCGGAGCCGGCGTGAGTGAGCTCTCCCTCCAGAGGGCGCCACCACATCCCGTCCAACGACAGCCCCCATAGACTCGCCGATACCGGTGACCCCGACGGAACCAAACCAAGGCCACAGACGTGGAGAGGACATCGAAACTGAGGTCACCATGAGAGCAGGGCATGAAGGGCCACAGAATTTGAGACTTTTTTTTTTTTTTATGCTGATCGATGAGAATGATGAGGATGATTATGATGATGCTACAGATTTCCATTTCGGTCTGAGACTACATGACAGGGCTGTACTCTACGCTTCCTTTCATAATATCCCGGCGTCAACCAGGCCCGAGAGATACAGACACCTGCAGTGTTGGTCAGGAAATTTGAGCAACACTCTCAGAAACGCATCCATTAAGTAGATGAAACTCGACTGTGTGGTCCCAGTCTTCCCAACTGAGTCCGCAGCAAACTCAACTCTGGGTAGGAGCCGGTCGGGGCAGAAAAACCCACATGACTCTAATGGGATTCGAACCCACGACCTCCCAGCCGGGAGTCCGCGACGCTAACCACTTCGCCACGGCGGCTGGTCAGATAATCAATATTATCACAATTGTATACAACCAAATCCAGACACATCCACCCCAAGACTCAATTAGACAAACTCAAAAGTCCAATATCTAGAGTGGTAGATACTTTTATCCATAGGATGCATTTGAATTCAATTTGAACCAGATACAGCAAAAATGTTGCAGGTATATAAGGGGTATCTCTTAGCGTATGTCACCTATTACTAGATTGTCCAAGAGCAAAAAATACAGTGCACAAGGCTGGTACTTACATTTCATATGATGATATATCAACTCCACTGACATTACCTAAAATGTTAAATGATTATGCTTTTCTCTTTTCATTATGCCCACATCTATTGCGCAGTCCAGTAGGAATTTATCTTTAACTTTCAACAACCCTTCATATACAAAAGGAAATTACACACACACACACACACACACACACACACACACACACACACACACACACGCATGCCAGCACACACATGCGTGCACACACATACACATGCACGCGCACACACACAAACATGTGTGCACACACACGCACGCACACACACACACACACACACACACACACACACACACACACACACACCATTACGCAATCCGTCTGCAATCACTTTACTAGTTTAAGTGGGTAGACGTTAAATATTGAAGAAACAACACACACACACATGAACATGTGCACACACACACACACACACACACACACACACACACACACACACACACACGCACACACACATACACACACACAGAGGGAGATACAGTGAATGACATGATAGCTCACTGTGTGTGTGTGTGTATGTGTGTGTGTGTGTGTGTGTGTGTGTGTGTGTGTGAGAGAGAGAGAGAGAGAGAGAGAGAGAGAGAGAGAGAGAGAGAGAGAGAGAGAGAGAGAGAGAGAGAGCGGCATGATAGCTCATTGAATCAGAAAGTTTGGTCGTCCGGCGTATATGAGAAGTGGTTTCTCGTTCGTCGTTTTCACTGTCCTAAACGTTATTTGTTTCAGCCTGACGAAGACCCAAGAGATCGATATGCATTGTGTCTTGTCCTGTACTTTGTTTGTCTATGTCCTTGGCGTATACCAGCAACGGATTTGACCGTGCAACGAATTTGATCGCGACACCCCCTCTCTTTCTAACTTTTGCTTCATTGAATCAGTTCATGATCATGAATCTGATTCGGAGTTAGTCGGACATAGTTTGTAAAACTGCACAGATGACTTGATTTTGGTTTAACTTGGTCTTGCTTTGAAAATAATTATCCCAGTGAAAATAAGTTATACACCTGACACTTTAAAAATGCCCCTTGATTGACAGCAAAAACAAAAAGTTAACTTACCGTACGTGGCCATGAATCCTTTCAGCGCACTTTCGCTCTCGATCACGCTTGCGCAAAGAGCAGAGGAAATAGAAAGCAGTGGCCGTTCCTGGCTCGATATTCAAATTGAGTAGAGAAAACAATGGAGATGACACGGTGACACACAGACGGACACCAAACGTAACAAATTTCGGAAGAAGGCGAAAGGACATCCAAGTATACAATGCTACAATGTCGTCAGTGCAAGCAGACGATAGCTATGGTATGGTTTTGACTTTGGTATATTTTTGGTGTTGGTGTTTATTTTCTGCATTGAAAAAAAAAATTCCCATAACATGATGCTGCTCATCTCCATCATGACGCATTGGTCTTGCTGCTGCTGTTCTTGATGTCGCCTGTATCGATTTTTGTGCTTTTTCTGAGCAGCAAATGGCAGCACACGTGATTCTTTTTTGTTTTACATTTTTACAACGCTGGCAACGCTGTATGTATATCACAGATCATTTGTTTACTTTAGAAAATAAATCGACTCGCGAAGCTGTGCCCTGTCAGTATTCAGTGAGTCATATTGCTCGTAATTGAATTAATGTTTATCAGTCTATCTAGCAGCCATGTCTCACTGATGAGTTTGAATCAGTTTAAGAAACTGAAGGCCACTGAGCATGGGTATGATTGAATGGCTCTGTTTTCAAGAGGGAAGTTCTACAAATAGAACAATGGTCCCCATATCCTGCTAGTGAAGAAGTTTATTTATAATGTAATGCCCTAACTTTTAACTCCCTTTTTTTTTTTCTTACAAATTCAGTGCACCTCCTTTTTTTTTTCTTCCTTCTTTTTCTACCCAGATGCCAAGTCATTGTGATGATGGAGAAATTGTTAGCCTGCATTTTGTCCCCCACCACTCCACACCCTCTCCTCATGAACAACACACACAGTACACACATACACATACACACACAAACACACACACACACACACACACACACACACACACACACACACACACACACACACACACACACACACACACCAATAACTGTAAAGTGCACTCTGAAAGTGTGACAGGGAGATCTGATTACATGCCTGAGATCTGCCAGGTCAAGGCCAAGCACTGTGCATAAAGTGGGTCTGCTGATAGTGTTCTCTCATGGTTTCTCTTGTATGGTAGTAAGGTCAAATAGCGATATTGGGTCATCAAGCAGTGGTTTTATACTTTGTGCAACAAACATCCTAGTACTGTAGCATATTATGACGAACACTGTAATCACCTAAGAGACATAACCCTCGCAACCTTTGCTAAGCATATCCGATGTTACTAGGAAACGTAGACACATCCGGGTCGAATGAAACAACGACTCGATCGTACCAAAAGGAGTTAGCTCTTGCTTGATCCTATCTAAAAGAACACATTCTACATGGTGGCAGCAGCGGTTTAGTGGTTAAAAAAACAAAACAAAAAAAAAAACCATGGAGAACCCTTCACTAGATGCTCCAACACAGGACACAGGGGAAGCTGACCCAGTTCGACGCTTGCAGCTTCCCTTTCTTTCGATGGCACAGGAGAAAGCTGGACAAAATGGCGACAACGTTTTGAACATTACAGAACCAGAATCAATCTAGAACCAGACAAGCAGGTCAGTACGTTCCTTTACTGCATGGGAGGTGTTGCAGATGATATTTGAATCATTCTCAATATCAACGAGGCAACCATTTCGTACACAGAACTTCTTCAAGCCTTTGATGGATACTTGGTGCAAAGAAAAACACAATTTTTTCCAGAGCAAAATTCAACCAAAGAAGACAGAAACCTGGCGAGTCAGTCGATTCGTTCATACAAGATCTATACAAACTAGCTGATGATTGTGAATACAGAACACTCTGAGATGGACTTATCCAAGACAGGATTGTTGTAGGAGTACTGGATGATGATTTATCTGATAACCTACAGTCAAAGGCATCTCTTAGCCTTATTGAAGCAGTTCAACTAAGCCGACACGCCGACAGGCTGAAGCAAGATGACAGTCCCAGTCCATTATCAGAGAAAAAGTGGATCATACAGTCAATGCAGTAGGATATCACTCCCAAAACTATCAACATCCCAAAACATTTTCTCAAACCACATCCAGATCACAGCAGTTCCAACATCATTCGTCTCAAGGACAGTGTGGATACTGTGGTCGAGAACCTCACCATAGGGGAAAATGTCCAGCCAAGAATGCAACCTGCTCAGCATGTGGAAAGAAAGGCCATTACAAAACAGTATGTTGCACTTGCAGCAGCAAAAAGAAAGTATATCAACTGACTGATGATACAGCTGACTTTAATTACTTGTGGGAAGAAACAAGCAGCACTACAGACTACTTCCTCGGATCCATGAGCCAGATCTAGACAGCCAATGGACAGCAACGCTGGAAGTCAATGGACACCCTACAAACTTCAAGTTAGACATGGGAGCTTCAGTCTCCGTTTTCAATACTGAAGAACCATGGCTACAGGGACACAAACTGTGCACAATTCCAGCAAACTTCTTCGTGGTCCAGGGGGATCTACAATCTCACCACTTGGCTCTCTAAAGCTACAGTTACCTACCATGGCAGGATGGTCCAGGAGATGATATACATCCTCAATGATCAACCTTGTTCTCTACTCAACAGAAACGCTTGTGTAAACCTGGGACTAGTGAAAAACGTGTTGATATGATCAACACGCCGCCACCCACACATTCCATCAAGGATGAGTTTCCCAGATCTGTTCTCTGGCCTGGGGAGGACTGACAATCCATACAAAATTAAGCTTCGTGATGATGCAAGCCCAGTGTGTATTTATACACCCAGGAAGGTAGCCCAACTGCTTATTCCAAAGGTTAAAGCAGAACTGGAATCTATGGTGAAACAGGGAGTTATCACGCAGTCAGTGAACCAACAAGCTGGTGTTCTGGCATAGTGGTAGTTCCAAAGCCCAGTGGAGCTGTCAGAATTTGTGTCGATCTCACTCATCTAAACAAGGCAGTACAGAGAGAAATACACCCAATGAGCTCAGTCGACGAAAGTCTAGCAAAACTGGGGAAACAGCAGAGTCTTCACCAAGTTAGATGCAAAAAAAGCGGCTTTTGGCAGATCCCACTTTGTCCGGAATCAAAGCTTCTCACTACTTTCGTGACACCCTTTGGTCGCTTCTGTTTTAACAGATTACCGTTTGGTATCAGTTCAGCTCCTGAGATTTTTCAGAGAACAATGTCTGAAATCCTGACCGACATTGAAGGTGTAATATGTCATATGGATGACATCCTCGTCCATGCATGCGATCAGGCAACCCATGATTCAATATTACGTGAAGTTCTACAGCGACTACAAAATGCAGGGGTCACACTAAATGAGAAGTGTGAGTTCTCAAAAAGCTCTGTGAAATACTTGGGTCACATCATTGACGAACATGGCATTCGAGCTGATCCAGACAAGGTAAACGCCATCAAGAAACTTCCCGGCCCCCACCACAGTCACTGAACTTCAGAGGTTCATGGGAATGGTAAACCAGCAGGCGAAATTCGTCCCCAGCTTGGCTGAAATCAACGCGCCTCTTCGCCAACTTCTCCACAAAAGATGCTACATGGCTGTGGGGTCCAGATCAACAGTCAACGTTTGAACACATCAAACAATTACTCACCTCTCCGCAGGTTCTGGCTCACTATGATCTTCAAAAACCCACCATCATCGCCACGGATGCTTCCAATTCTGGCATCGGAGCTGATCTCCTTCAGATACAAACTGATGGATCCCAACATCCAATTTGTTACATTTCTCGCTCTCTCGGTGATGCAGAAAGAAATTATGCCACAATAGAGAAGGAGGCACTGGCAGTAATATGGGCATGTGAAGGACTCAGTGATTATATTTTTGGTCTTACCTTCACTGTAGAAACAGACCATAAACCTCTGGTCCCACTTCTTGGTACGACAGAACTTCACAAAATGCTGCCCCGTATTCTACGCTTCCGATTGCGTCTGATGAGATTACAACCCCAAGATAGTCCACGTGCAGGGAATTTATGCAAATCACCTCTGACACTCTATCCAGAGCACCCGTGGATGAACCTGATTAAGCTGATGTGAATCTTCTTGATGACGTCACAGCATTTGCTAAACAGACCATCGAGATCTTGCCAGCAACGACAAAGAAACTGCATGAAATCAGAACAGCACAAACAGAAGACGAAATATTGCAGGAAGTCCGCAGCTACACTATTCAAAACTGGCCAGCGTACATGCCAGAGAATCCAGCTCTAAAACAAGACTGGATGAATCGTGAACATTTTACAATTGTTGATGACATGCTACTCGTTGATGATCGACTTGTCATCCCAAAATCCATGAGAATAGAC
>JADBJO010000016.1:1550483-1670969 GCA_016801955.1 Conus betulinus
ACAGAGTCACAAAACTCATCATCATAGTTTCACTTTATGCAACAACCTGTGTATGTAAGTGCACATGTTTAGAGTTAATGTTTTGTAAAGCATTTAGAACTCTAAGGATTATGTGCAATGTAAGTGCGCATTAGTAGTATTATAACTATTTCACTTATTGTTTTATTATAACTGCTTATTTGATTTGCAGTAAAACTGATGGCAAGACTGACTGGGATCATCCATACTATACCAAAGTTCTTGAAGAGTTGGGTAAGGCTTTTTTTTTTTTTCTCCTGTTGTATCCTGTGAATACAATTATGGGTCACAATGGTTTTGATGAAAATTATGTGCCTCTAATTTGTCACCATGAGAGCAGGAATAACCTGATTCATTTCGTTTAATTTCCTTTTATATTGTTTAGGGTTAGAGGTGGAAGTTTGACGAGGTGGAAGGGAGACTCGTGTGTTCTGTGTAATCTACAAATATAAAGTTAGGAAAGAAAGAGTTCATAGCAGATGAGCAGAAGAAAGTCTGTCACAGCTGTGGACTGAGTCTCACTGTCCTTACAGCCAGCTTCAGTTGTAAAACTGAGAGTGAAATTCTTAATGAAAAGAATCGCATGCTTCGGAAAGTATACACCCTCTAAAAGTCAGATAATAGTGGTAGGTGTGAGTGAGGAGAATACCTTTTTTCCTTTTGTTTTTGTATGGAGTAAGCTATGTTATTAATGGGTGCTGTATCGTATTTGTCCATAAACAGATGCCTACCAAGATGTCCGCTATGCAGCTTACAGAACAGCCCTCAAGTTGCGCCATCTTCAGAAAAAGTTTGGATGTAAGTACTGCTGATTCTGTTTCTGGGTTGTGCATTAGATACTATGTTGCATTATTACATGCGTTAAGAGAGTACAATACTCAGGCCTTTAATGGGGCTGTGGTGTTTATCTTTTGACACGTGAGTATTCTTACCACGTGTGTACTTTTCTTCCTGGTTTGATAGCCTTTGTGTTATCTAGTAGTGTGCACACATTCCAAGGTCTTGCAGATAGCAGGATTGTCTGTCTTTTTTTTTTTGTACCTTGTTTTTAACCACAGAAGTGACATCCACCACTGGTTTACTGGCTGGGGTAGGTGAAGTAGGAAATGTTTAGGGCACCTTTTCTCATCCCTTCTTCAAGCTACCGAGATGAGCTATGCTGTATAAAGTGAACTGCTCACTCAGTTTCGCTGCTGCTTTAATTTCAGTGTGGGAACAGTTTCATCATGGTCTGAGTCACCTGTTTGCAGGTTGCTGCAGCAGTCTTCAGTTTATCTGCTGCTGCTGCTTAGCTGTTCCTGCATGGTCACAAGACTTTGAGGAAAAATGATGGAAGAGATAATGGGGATGGTGGGAGTTGGGGGGAGAGGAGAAGGATGTTGGGGGATGGTTGGGATGGGGATGGAAGGGAGTCATGACTTGTAAGCGTAGAAGTTTGACTAATGTGAGGGAGGAGAGTTGTAATCGTCAGCCTCACTCCCTTACCCCAAGTTTATGTATCCGGTATCAAGACAATGCCAAGACGTCTGGAAATTCGTAGGGTTGCAGTGTATGACCACAGTGTTCTTTGTGTCTCTTTGTGCCCTTCACTCCTCAACAACACTTGTTGAGTAACCTTCATGTCTGTTGAACCTACGGACAGCTTTGTTCAAGGTATTCTGCCAAATCCAGTCTTGACATGTTAAGATGGACATAGTGTAACTCCAAAGGTTTAAGACTCTTCAGCTACCCACATCTGATTTAGTGGGTCTATCAAACGTTTGCCCTGGGTGCGGCTGCAGTGTTGTGCAAACAGGTATGAGGAACCTCAGGTGAGAGCTGAGTTGCAGGGGGTAACTCACGACGGATAAGTTATCCCTAGGGGCATGACAAGCACCTCGACCAGGATACCCCTCCTTGATACCCCATACACACCATACTCTCTACTCAATACTTGTGCTGGAAGTGTAATGTCTGAAGTTCAGACTGGATGACCATGAGTTCATCAGTTATGTTCATGATTGACCAATTAAAGACAAATTTGTTTATAATCTGAAATGCAGTACATCAAGTACATTACAGCTGTTACTGCCAGTGTTGTACATGCTGTCAGTTGCTTCGGTCTTTTTGGGCAGTTAGGCTGGTTTTGTTGTTGTTGTTTTGCAATACATTACAATGAACAGTGTTTTCTTTTCAGTATATCTGCTGTCACCACAGTTTCAGCTCAATCACCATGGTTCCCGCAGAGCCGCTCAGGCGTTATGACCAGCTAGTGTCTGAATAAGATGCAGTCCAGTTCTCAAGTTGGGCACTTCACCTTTCCGTTCACTGTGGGCTGTGTGTGTTTCCAGTGCATCTGCTGTCACTGCAGTGCCTGCAGTCTGTGCTGGATGACCATGGGTTCCCTCAGGGCTGCTCAGGCCTCATGGACAGCCAGTGTCTGCAGCTCATCCTGCTGGACCTCTTCCATATGCCGGACTTCCGACACTTTGACTCCTACCGCCAGGACGTGGCCTCTGAGCTGCTCCACAACTATCTGCTCAATCTTTTTGATGGGTGAGTAAGACGTCTTCTGCCAGGGTAAACAAGGGGGTACTTTTTGGGTGCGGGTACATGGGTGGTAAGGTAATGTTGGGTCACAGGCCATATGTTGATTAATATTGTTCCATAACAGTGTGCCTTAGGGATGGTGTGAGGGAGATTTGACAGCTTAACAGCCAGGCTTGTCCTTAATTGTCTGGGCACAACAGGTTTGAGCTGTTTTGACCAGTCCCGTCTTTGATGCTGTCCATCTAATACTTTTTCGTGTGTCACTGTTTTGTTGACTAGTAACTATCACATATTTCAGCTGCAGTCTCTTTGGGGTGGGGGGGGGGGTGGGGGCAGTCTGCACATGAATATTGACAGACACATGTTTTTATTTTTGCATGATAATT
This sequence comes from Conus betulinus, assembly GCA_016801955.1. NCBI lineage: Eukaryota > Metazoa > Mollusca > Gastropoda > Neogastropoda > Conidae > Conus > Conus betulinus. The sequence continues at coordinate 1,553,417 of JADBJO010000016.1, forward strand.
ATAGTAATAGTAATCATAATGAAAATAGAAATAATAGTATAATAATGATGAAAAAATTTTGTATTGTGTATACAGCACACAAGCGTTTTCTACACGGTACATTATGCAGATTATACACCTGTACACACAAGAAAGTGCTCGTGACAAACTGTATGTGAAATCAAACAAACATGCTGTATACTTATTTTTACTACAATAGCACATACATACATGCATACTAATGAAACATATAACACATGTTCAAAAGAACATACTGTTTGGATGTATCACAACCTGACCTACTGCCCAGAGAAGAGATGAGTTGTAAGGTCTGACATAAAAAAAAAGGCAAGGGAATCAGAGTGCACTTGCAGCAAGTTGTCAGGGAGTCAGTTCCATGTCATTGGGGTTGGAAAGTACAAGACCTTTGTCAGTAAGTCTTAGTTCTAAGAAGAAAAAGATACACATGAAGGTGCCAGTGGTACCCAGAGAAATGCTGTCCTGAACTGGGTAAACCAACCAGCCGGGAGCGGTCCTGGAATATCCTTGAAAGTCACCACTGTGTTTACACAGGGCGCAGGCACACACAGGGCATTCCACCGAGATGTCAAGAGACATAACTGCTTGCTGGCAGATGCCATTGTGGTGATGGCCACTGGAGGCGACAGAACAGAACTTCTATGGAAGGGTCTCCATGGGTGTACTAGCCAATATTTCATGACTGCACAGTCCACTGGTGAAAGGTGCCACGCCAAGTGAACTGCTGTGTATATCCTGCAGCCCTGCTTGTTGCTGATTCATTGACAGGTGAAAGCAGTAGTGCTCCAGACACAGCCAAGCTTTCTTCACACAATCTTGCGTGGTCTCAAAAAGGATCCGGGGTTGCAGTATCTCCCATTGTTTGTAAGTTTTTGTTCTCATATGAGGTACCCAGAGAAGGCGAGTATCAGAAGAGGTGCAGGCTGGTGAGATGGAGTAGAGTTAGGGGAGATCAGAAGGATATCCTGGTCCAGAACCACTGACAGCAGAAAATGTAAGAGTAGTCTCTTCAGCTGGAAACAGGCAACACAAACCAAAAAAATCGACCGCAGAAGAAGAAGAAACAGGCAACCACTGGAGAGAGTGAAGAAGAGGAGAAACATGGTCTGATTTTAGCAGCTCTGCAGATGTGTGTCTTGCAATGTTGTCGTCGATTTATTGAAGTCTTACAGATATTTGTGAAGGCTGACCAAAAGAGAATTACAGTAACCTGTGGAGACACAGTCTGTATCACAAACAGCAAGGAATCAAGATTCTCTTCTCGGTACGATATTGCATCTGTGCATGTACAATCATGTACGATTGACATATAAAAGGAATCAGTTTTTCTTGGTGAATTCATCATGTACAAAGTGTTATAAATGAAAATCAGCTTTGATTGTGTGTGGTTTAGTTCATTTTGGTTTAGTGGTCTGATGTGCACATAGAGCAAAGAGTTTGTTACCTAACATAGCTGGCTGACTCTCTCATGTGTTACTAGGTCTCATTATTCCATCTCTGAAATTTTGCGTATGCTGTGCATGTGCTAGAGAGAGAAAGAGAGAGAGAGAGAATTTGTTGTTGATGTTGTATTTTTTCAAATACTTTATCAAGAGAATGACACTCTCCTTCCAGTAGATCATGATGTATTTTTGTTTTACCACTCCCAGAAGAAGAATGTGCAGATAGGCAGGTGCTACCTGGTTGAGCTCAATGTAAACAATGAGCTTTCTAGTGATATTATTGCGTAGTTTGGTGATTTTTGTCAGGAATTTTTGTATTTCTTGCCAGAACACACACTTTAAGGTATACATTCACAAAATTTACATAAATGAGAAATACAAGTAAAATCTTCCACAGTTACGGCACATGATGACATAGAAAGATGCACATGTGCAAGAACTGTCAGTGTACAGCTAACATGTGTACAGCTAACATGTGGATCACATGTGCAAGAACTGTCAGTGTACAGCTAACATGTGGATCACAGTGCGCGGAGCTTAGCCCACATTGGGCTGGGAAGCAACACACGGAATCAGGTTATGGTAGCTTGGGCTGGCCACTTGTTCTGGCCTAGATCTACAAAGGGCGATTTTGTGCTGTGGTGGGATGAGATCGTTATGGTTTTGAGTGATTTATTGCACTTTCTTTTTTAATGGTGTATGTGCTGTTTTGAATTATTGAATTAATTTGATTCCATCTAACAGCCATTTTGTGCCAAGTAAGAGAAGATAAATGGTTTCTTGTTCTTCTTTTTCACTGTCCTAAATGTTCTTTGTTTTTGCCTGAAGAAGACCCAAGAGGTTGAAATGCATTGTGTTTTGTCTGTAATCTGTTGCGTCTGTGGCGGTAACTAGCCCCTTTTCTTTCTAAATTTTGCTTCATTTTCCGCCCTCAGTCACTTCGTTTTGAAAAACTAACTTGCTTCATTTTCCGCCCTCAGTCACTTCGTTTTGAAACTAACTTAATTCCATATCTTTTACCTTGTATGTGTGTATTGTTCAGAATTTGTTTACAATGCCGGCTTTTACACGGTGTATGTGAACTGAGAGTGATGTGTAACAGCGTATGTGTTGGTGGTGTATGTTGACAGAGCCAGGACTGGTGTGGTGAAAGTGGTCAGTGTCAAGTTGGGCTTTAGCTGCTCTGTGCAACAGCGATTTGTCAGAGAAATATCAGTGTGAGTATCGCCTGTCATTTTCTGTGTGTTGTATGAACAAGTTAACTTGGAAGTAATGGGTTTGGGGAAAAGTCTTCATGTAAGTGTTTGTGTGTGTGTGTGTGTGTGTGTGTATGTGTGTGTGTGTGTAAGCAGGTCCATTACAGACATGAACATGGAGTACTTTGGAGATAAATTGACTGCTCCCTCGCCTGTCTCTCTTTTCCCTTGTCCTTCTCCCTCACTCCCCTTCTTCACCCTTCTCACATGTGCATACCAGGATTTTTACAGGTGCTGGAAACCTTGAAAAGTCCTAGAGAAGTAGAAGGGCCTATTGCAGGTTTGGAGGGTGCTTGAAAACTGCCCCTGCCAACATACACACATGCGCGCGCACACACACACACACACACACACACACACACACACACACACACACACACACACACACACCATCCAGTCACACACACATCCATGAACATACTCCATGGATCCATCCCAATATCCTTATCCCACTCCTCTTCACACAAACACATGCTTTCAGAGAGATGTGTGGGTGGGCATACACATACACACATGCACAGGTATGCAAACACACACACACACACACACACACACACACACACACACACACACACACACACACACACATGCACACGCACACACTCACACACACATCTGCGCATACCTGCACACATGCACAGACCACATTTTCTATAATACCCTTACATCCCTGATGACTGTCGACATCAGTCCTGTTCACATCAAAGATGGGCCCAGTCATGTGAGGGTAGGAACAAATGATGACATTTACAAAACCTGGCTGTCCTCAAGTCAGGATAGTGCACTCTAGCACAGGTCACTGACATTTTGGCCACCTCCGTTTTGTGCTGCATCATTATCTTGTCAGCTAAAGGACATTGTTACTGACATGACACTCCAGTCACAGTTGAGTTTTATCATATTTGTCTGTTTGTCAGCAGTACTTTGTCTTTGCTCTCTCTCTCTCTCTCTCTCTCTCTCTCTCTCTCTCTCTCTCTCTCTCTCATATGCTTGGTTTCATTTCTCTCTCTCTCTGTTCACAATCTAAGTTAATAATATCAAGCTGTCTGTCCGTGGAATAGAAAGGAGTGATATGAGGGGAGGAGGGGGAGGGGGAAGGAAATGCGGTGGTGGGATTGTTGGGGTGAGGGTCAAGATGGGGTTTATGTACATGTGTGTGTTTGTGGACTCGTGTGCAAGTAAACTGCTGGCCTGTCTCTCTGCCAATTCTTTGTCTCCACTTGGCCCACTGGAGGATGCTGTCTTTGTTTCTTTTTTTTTTTTATTTTCCCTCTCTACATGTCTTACGTGTCTGGCCCATTCCCAACCTCCAATTTTCTCTGTGCCTGCCCTCCCTTCATCTTTTCAACCTATGCACCATCTTTTCTCCGTGACTCAAACCTTAGCTAAAAGGAAACTAAAATCATCCTCTTTTTCTTTCATTATTTGTTTCAGATTTTTTTTGTGAGATCCAGAGCAGTCGGGCCTTTGTCAGTCGTGACCAGCTGTCCACGTTTATTTCTGATATTATTCAGGTATGTTTGATATACACCATGGTTATATTAGATTGTGAAATGTTGGTGTTATGGTGTCAGAGCAGTTCATAAATCAGGGGAACAGCACCAGCAAAGCAAAAGAACATTGAACTTTACCCACAAAAACAATTACTGTTTTGAACTTCCATGGATACATTTGCGCTCTTGATGAGATTTTGTTATCAGTTTATACTATCTAAATTGGATGCCTATCAATCTGTCTATCAATATGTATATACCTATATCTGTTATATATGTGTGTGTGTGTGTGTGTGTAGATATATATACATATATAGATGTAAAAAGGTATGGATGATGGATGTATGTGTCACTTCTTATGGTGTGTATGATTTCCAGAATTTTAATCTGTTGCATTTCAACATAGTATCGTTAAACAGGGAAACAGAATTGCTACAGTCTTTAAACCAGGAACATGTATCCTATTTTGATATGGTATTCAGATCATACATATTTAGATAAAAGGTAAAATGTATTTTGACAATTTTTCTGTTTTCACAAAACAGTAATTTCATCATAATGTAAGTGAAAGATTCTGTCTTTGAAATTACAAGAATAATTTGTATAGTTGAGTTGGATCAACAGTTGAGAATTCAAGTGCAGCCCAAGAAAGTCTAAGGACAGATTTTTTAACATTCTGTTTTCCCTTCTTTATTATTTTTGACCTGGACTTGCTCACTAGATAGCAAAAGCCTTTGAAACCATTAGTGCTACTAACAGTATTCGAACTTAGTTTTTTTTATGTGTGCTGAGATAGATAATGTACTGTCTGTGTTTGAAGGCAGTCACAGGTCACTTTTATTATAAGATCATATGCCATCTTCTGGTGCTTCTCACAAGAATTTGCTACCATCTTCCCAGTGTTTGGTAGTTTTGTCTGTTGATTGTTTTAGACTTTTTTTTTTGTACATGGTTGATCATCTGTATGGTCATGGAGGACTTCATTAAGTTTTTTTTTTATGCCTTAGAAACAAATAACAAAAATGCAGATCCTGTGACACACTCCAGAGCAGATTTTGTGTGAGCTCCTTCAGGTCAGAGTTTGTATGTTGGCCTCACAAATTCCAGACAGATTTCAGATTGAGTTCAGTCTGCATGCCTGACAGATTGTTAATGTGGCTCTGTGTTTGTTTGTTTATCTGACAGATTCCTGATCTACTCAGGGAAAGTGTGGCTTTTGGGAAAAATGTCTCTGCAGCTGTGGACAGCTGCGTTCAAGTGGTGAGCATGATTTACCATGTTAAGTATGCAGATTGGTACCATGTGATGGATGTTTGAATCATTGTTCATTGGTAATAAGTGATGTTCAGAAAATTCAGGGCACATGGTGAGTTGGGGGAGCAAACTTGCTGCTCGCAATCAGCAGTGTTGGGCATGTGATGCTTACTAGCGTTGTGAAAATGTGTGAGCATGGCAGTGCTAGGGGCGTGCCAGTGTTGGTAACTGTCAAAGAAGTCAAGTGAAACATGCAGACTTGGGACTGTTTAGCTATTGGACTGGAATTTTCCCACTGAAAGTAGTTTTTAGATACAGTTACCTGTCTAAACAAGCGCCTTATGTCTGCTCATTGTAAACCTGATCAGGATTTCCAGAAAATGTCGCGGAGAGATGGGAGCCAAGTCTCTAAAACTTTGACTTCCAGAGTCCCTTGACTCACATGTCACTTTGTTTCTTGAGATGGCCACTAAATATGCCTGATATTTACAGAGGTGCCTCCCATTGTAAAAGGACCAGTAGGTGAACTGCAGTCCATATATTCTCACTCATCAAACATGCATTGATTAACATTATGAATGTTGTACAGAATAGGTATGATCCACAATAAATGTGGTCCCATATCAATATTCTTTTCTTATAGCCTTATATTTTGCTCTGCATCTGAAATGTGTATACATCAGAGTCAGGCAGAGAAGTAAGACTAAAGCCTGGTATGAGTTCACTTACAAGAGTGTGTTACATTCTGGGCAACTACCAATCTTTCCAGACAACCCAGAGCTAGCAGACCTTCTGCCATATTTCTCAGATACAATCTCCCCAAACAGGTCTGACACTTCCAGCCAGCAGCACAGACAAAGCGCCTACCGCAATCCTCCGCCAGAGCGCAGAGCTGATGGAGAGAGCCTGAATGTTGGCTGTGGGAGGAAGCAGTGTCTGGCAAAAGCACAAGGTGATCACCATCCTGATCCAGGAGTTTATGGTCAGGGGCATGACTTCAGCATTCCTCAAGCTGTGCCACAGAGGGAAGAATGATGGGTCGACTCTGTGCTTAGAAAAAGCAAATCTTCAGAATTTTAACTGGATAGTTGACTTGTACCCCCTTCACGCATCTGGACCTGTGGAGGGATGCAGAAGGAATCGGTAGAGGCAAGGTTGTTAAGGGCCACTGCTCAGGTCACAATACTTAGCTAGGAATGAAGGCCATCAACATGCCAGATCAGGAGATGCAGGCCCCTGGAAATGTGATGAACCTTGCCTGCTTCACAAGAGATGCTAAAGATAGTAGAAAGCTTGTCTTTAGGGCCAAGTTCTCCAAAGAGGATTCAGTTGCAAAGTGAGGCAGCTGCAGGCGGAAGTCTACACAAATCTGAAAAATCATTGCTTCGCCGAAAAAATAGACAATGAATCACACCACAAAATATGATGTGTTTCGACCTTTAAGGTCTTCTTCAGGCAAGATACACCACACTCAGGACAACGAAAACGAAAAAAGCAATCACTTATCTTCATCCAGTTTGGCGTAAGATGGGTGTTGAATGAAACTTGCCTGTGGAGCACTGCCTATTTCCCATCTTTCATCACACATCCCACCCCCCCACCCCCACCCCCACAGCTGTCATAACTTTTTCCTTTTTCCTTTTTTTTTGGTATGGATTTTCAGGAAGGTGCCTGCAAGGTCAGAACACACCTTGTAGATGCAGAATGAGACTGAGACATGGACTGGGCAGAGGAAGCAATCTTTTTAGCCGTTTGAGATCTGTGCAGAGATGCATTCTGAAATGCACTAAAACCTGAGATGGGATTACATGTCACTTGTTGCAACTGACCATGCACCCCAGGGAGATGAAGGTGTGTGCAAGGACTAAAAGATTCTGAGCAACGGTAATGCCTCCTTTCTTTTTCTGCAAAAGGTCGTCCTGGCAATCTAAGGTCAAAGACAAAGTTCTTTGCCTCACTGCTATTGCTTCAGTTTCAGTCATCCTGTTGAAAACCCAAAGGCAGAGAAAAAGTCCAAATAGGAGTGCTTTGCATGAATATCAAAATGCAGGTACTCGGAAGACCAATGGACAGGTATACGGATGTATGTCTGAAAAATTCAGACTGTTTTCCTGATCTCCTTTAAGAATAGGTCTAGGTCTCTTGACTGTTTCGATGGAGAGCTTTGAACACAGGAGAAACACCAATTTTGACAGCTCAGTCTAAAAGTGGTCTCCACTTGCCACTCTTTTTTTTTTTTTTTCTAGTCCATCCATTCCTTAAACTCCAGGGGAGTCACTGGAGCACCACACTAAGAGTAGAACGCTACATTCTAGCAGTTTGATCAGTCGTATGCCAAGGCCTGGTTCTCTGCAGATCTTTTCCCTGTCCACCCAGCAATATTGCCAATCCATAGTTCTTCTGCCTTCCACTCCATCTCCCTTCTCTAACAGTTCCCTGTTTCCTTTGTGTATTTGGCAGGCTGGCACTCTCGGAGATGGAGTTCCAGAGAAAGGATTCTACTCCTGGTTGAAACAGGAACCTCAGACGCTGATCTGGCTGCCCACAATGCATCGCCTTATTGCTGCTGAAGCAGGTAGGTTGTCATAGGGTTTGGTATAGGATTTGTTGCTTTGACCAGTGGAAATGGGAACCAAATGTCATGCTAATTGCTACACAAAAAAATAGCAGAACCATGATTTCTGCTTCTGAAAAAGAAAAGGGGATAGGAGACTTTTGCCATAGGTTTATCTCTTCCATTTAGTTAGCATGCAGATAAATGAAGGATATTTAAAAAAAAAAAAAGAAAAAAAAAAAGAATAGGATTTGCTTTCTGTTGGAAAATATTCAGCTGTAGAGCAAGTGTGCATTTGTACTAGTACATAGTTTCTAGATGAAGAAAAAATGTCTTCTATGTTTACTTGCTTGTTTTTCAGCTGTATTTTTGTAAGCATTTTTACATAATTACATATTCTATCAAATGCGAGGCCTGTTTCATTTGTAAATGTTTGATAAAAGATCAGCCAGTGTTACAGAACAATATAATTTAAAAAAAACTTAGTATTTGTTTGGTTTTGTTTATTGAAAATTCTGTTTCGACTTTTTTCCCCCCAGTGAAACATGATTGCAAGTGCAGTGTGTGCAAAGCGATGCCTATAGTTGGATTCAGGTAAGTTATGTTAAGAGAGAAATATAGTGCTTTTCTTTGTTTGTTGGGGGCTGTCTGCCAGTAGTGGTTACTCTCTGTGTCTGTATGTCTTTGTTTTCACCCATTTCTGTCATCACCTGTTTTCTCTCTCTCTCTCTCTCTCTCTCTCTCTCCTCTCTTTTTCTCTGTCCTCACTGTGTCTCTGACTCTCTGTCTCTCTCTTTCTCTCATTTTTTTATGCTCTGTCTGTCTGTCTGTCTCTCTCTCTCTGTGAGTCCGTCTGCCTGCCTGTCTCCGTAATTTCAGAATAGTTGCCAACTTGCTTCTCTTCCTTCCATTGTTTTTAATACAGAATGTGTGATAAAATTGAGTTCAGAGAAAAAAATGAGGTTGAGTTTAACAATGACATTCACATCGAAATTGGTAGAATACACTAGAGCAGAATTCTGTGACCATAGAAAAGAGGCTTAACGCAGATTCTGATAGAAAAAGTGCTTAGAGTAACCTAGCAAACACAGAAGTACTGACCCAGGAGGAATGTAAAAGTCAGTGAAGTTGACTTTGATAATGACATTCAGGGAATTGGCAGAATATACTATGGAAATAGAGCTCTGTTAAACTGATCATAGGAAAAAAGGGTTCTGCATAGTTTGTTATAGACAGGGAACTCAGTGTAACCAAGAAAACACGAAATATTGACAGTGAAAGAGATTCCTGCAGTATTGCTCAGTAAAACAGCAAGTAACTGACCATGGAAAACACAGTATTAATCTGTAAGCACCAAATGACTGACCGTCGAAGACACAGTATTGATCTGTAAACACCAAATGATTGACCATGGAAAACACAGTATTGATCTGTAAACACCAAATGACTGACCGTCGAAGACACAGTATTGATCTGTAAACGCCAAACGACTGACCTCAGAAGACCAAAATAGTATTGCTCTATCACCATTGAAGAAATGAATAAGCAGTGCTCTGTGAAGACATTGCGCCAGCAGACCGATGTCTGAAAACTTTCATATCACAGTACAAGAACATCCACGCTGATCATTCACATGATGGATTTATGATGCTTTTGGTACCTAAAGCCAGAAACTCAACTTGCCACCAGCAAGTGCAAAACAGGAATGGGAGAAATTAGATGAAAAAAAGAAACAGCTGACAAACTGAATGCACTGATAGGAAAGAGCATGTTGGAGCACAAACTAGCCACATTGGAGACATTGAATATAGAGTGTGTTGGGACACCTATAGAATTAAAATCAAATATGAACACATATCCTCAGAAATTCAGATGTTAGCAAGAGATGGATAACATTTGGAAGAGAAATAGGAATCTCAAGACACAGATGAAGGCTACCTCAGATGCTTACGAAAAAAAAGGGGAAATGTAGCTCTTGGAAAACCTGAAAGCACAAGAGTGTCCACAGCAAAGCAGAATCAACAAGAAGGAGGAGCAAAAAGAAGAAAACCCAAGATTGCTTCTTCAGCAACCTCTTCCTGCTTGCCAGGAAGTTAAGCAAGCAGCCGAAATCAGAGGACACTCACAGTGGACAGTTCTTGAGCAGCATCTCAGGAAAACATAATCTGACATTCAGGGCGAAGCACCATTTGAAATCCAGGGCTTGGTATGGCCTGCGGTGCAAGAGAAAAAGCTCAGTGAAAAGCCACTAATGCTGGTGGAGGTAACAAAAGTGGTTAAGAAAGCCAGAGCCAAATAAATATTTGCCAGGACCAAATGGAATACTTTATATGCAAAAAAAAAAAAAAAAAAAAAAAAAAGTATCCCTATGTTCTCGAGTGGCTCCACAGATTAAAAAGATCAGCATGTAGCCACTTGAAGATCAGCAGGTCATGAAAATGATGGAATGTTCATTCTGGAAGAGCAGTATGAAGGACATAAGCCACGACAGACCAATACAATTTCTGAACATTGAATGGAAAATCATCTTCTCTGTCATGGCAGCATGGCTGAGTACTTGTATTTGTCAGTCCAGAAAGGAGGCATCTCAGGAGGTTCTGGCTGTGTAGAAGAAGCCACAATAAATTGGGAAGGAATCCAAAGAGCTATCGCAGAGAAAAAAGATCCGTACATAGTGCGGCTTGATCTGGCAAATGCACATGGATCAGTTCCACAGACGATGATTCAGCTGGCTTTCGAGATTTGTCATGTACCAAAGAACATCCAAGAGATGCTGAAGAATTATTTCCATAACTTCCCATAGAGCTTCTCCTCTGAGGAATATACAGCAAACTGGATCAGTCTTGAAGCTGGCACAGCAATAGGCTGGGCAATTTCTCCATTTCTGTTCATGTTGGCAACAGAGGTCATCTTGAAAGCATGCAAGCTTTTCTTCTGTTTCTGGCATAGGTAATATTTCTTGTGCTTTTGTGTGCACTGGAAATTAAAACGTGGAAATTATAGGTGGGTGTAGTAGAAACTTATACTCACAGTGTTCAGTCATACTGGAGAGAGCCAAATGTGTGACACATATTCACAGTGATAGTGGAATGTATGAGTCTGTATGTGTGTGGCTGTGAGTTAAAAGATACTGTTTGTGTGCTAGGGCTGACTGCTTCGTATAAGCAGATTCACTTAAGAAGCAACTCTACATTTTCCCCTAGCATTGACCATCAGTACTAGTCTACAGTATTGACATTGTGTCATGTGTGTGTGTGTATATGTGTGTGTGTGTGTATATGTGTGTGTGTATGTTTGTGTGTGTGTGTGTGTGTGTGTGTGTGTGTGTGTGTGTGTGTGTAAAGCATTTCTTTCTTTGCAACAGTTGAAGTTGTGTCTAAGTATAACATTTGAAATGCAGACACAGTAAGCATGGAAAGTACTGTGTCTGGCATAAAAATATGTCAGAATGGAACCATATAAAAATGATTGATATTCCACAGGTACAAGTGTCTGCAGTGCTTCAAATTCAACATTTGTCAGGAGTGCTTTTTCCACTGCCGTGTGGCCAAGAACCACCAGCTCAGGCACCCCATTCAGGAATGCTGCTTGCCAGTAAGTCAGAAAAGAAATAAGAGAGGTCATAACGAAATTAAAAGAAAAAGGTTTGATTGTGGGAAGAGAGGGGTCTTTTCTTTGATTTTTAACTTTGTGGTTGTTGGGTTCCTCAAAGTGACAGTGTGGTATATTTGGCCGTGTGAGTCATGATTATGTTTCTTGTCAGTCTTCTCTTTCTTCTCTCTGCTTCCCATGATCCCACCCTACTCTCATTTGACATTCTCCATTGGAACCACGGGTTACCTTGCAGACTAAGGAGAGGGATGGGCTTCATCTTCCATCATGCCATGCCATAGACGCAGTGAACCTGACAGTTCACTGTCCCTACTGCTGATAGGCTACGGAAACTTTGTTGTAAACTATAAACAGTATGATGACGAAATAAATGCACAAGTCCAGAACTTTTGGAGGAATATGCAACAGATGAATGAATCTCAGTTAATGTCAAAGTCTCAAATGCTTCTCCATGTCGCCATGGAGGAAAACCTATATGAAGTGCATGGCTTGAACTAGGAGCAACATGTGCAAAATGCACATGTGGTGGTTGTCGAAACAAAGGCACCATTTCTTGCTAGAGAGGCAAACAACTGTATCTATCGACACCAAGACAAACAAGACAAATTATCTGTCAACAGAGGCATAGCCGACAACATGGACTTAGAAGCAACTGAACACAACGGAGCTGAAGTTGAATGAAGAGAACTGGCCTATCCAATGATTTCCTTGGCATTTCAGGCATACAATAGCAGAGAAAGTGAATACTGAACATTGAAACAGCAGGCTGGAAAGGCCTGTTTTAAGGGCCCATGGTTGCTAAAAGAAAAAGGTCAAAAGGCGAGTGTAACAGCAGAGCATGTTCACAGCCTCAAGGAAAGAAAAGAATTTTCTTATCAAAAGTAGTTTTGTGAGACACTTGCCTTTCCAAACAAATGCCTTATTCCTATATGGCTTGAACAAACGGCTTTAAACTAGGAACCCAAAGGAACGGAGAGAGAGAGAAATGGGGGGAGAGCGTGGGAGCTAATAATGTCTCCATGAGAAAGTCTCAAAGAGTAGTCGCCTGTAATGTACACATCAGATCCATTTGTGAGTTGTCTCTTCAGTTTCCTGAAATTTCTTTGAGGCTGTGATCATTTTCTTTTTTGCTATCATGGTGTGTGTGTGTGTGTGTGTGTGTGTGTGTGTGTGTTTCAACTTTACTGTTTTTTTTTTTTTTTTTTTCAGCATCATTGATCCCCCTCATGAGATCTTTCCAGTTCATCATTATCTCTGACTTCCAGTCATCTTTTCCACTGCATAACAGGATCATATTTCAGTTGCAAACTCCCGGAAAATGAGCTGGTTGCTTCTCTCACACGTGTGGTTTTTCCATTCAAACCATAGTGTAGGAAAGTAAGCGGGACTTTATTAAACATAAACACTCAGTTCCTGCTTTTTTGCAGATTACTGCCAAAGATGAGACAAAGGCGTTCCTGAAAGTAGTGCGCAATAAGTTAAGTCGGCGGAGCCGGGGAGTCAGAAAAAGAGCCTTTCTGCCGGTGGACAACACCCCAGATCAGGGATTGTTGGAATGGGTAAGGATTGACAAACAGATAATCAGAGAAGGGATAGAGAGAGGAGTGACAAAATCTGACTGGAAAGCAGAAAAAACAAAGATAAATTTTACGTTATGTAGAAATTTGATGATTATAATGAGCTAAGTAACATCTTTGTGATGTAATCTCTCAACCTGAAATGTAATCTTTTGGAGTGCTGTATTCGAAGTTCATTGATTTTTTTCCCTGACTGGCATTAGTGTACAGAATGCTCTTTCCTGATTTGGTTACAATTTACTGGCTGGCGAAAATAGAACTGCCTATCAGAGTTCTAGGGGAGTGAGGGCCTTAATGGGCCTGATTCTGAACATGCCCCTGGTTGTTGTTGTAAGTTTATTCAGCCCTTTTCAGCACTTTACTATTACCATTGTCAGGTGGGTTGTAATTTTTCCCCATGTCTATTGGTTGATGGTTGGAATGTCTGGCTGTTATCAATGCTGCACAGAGACTACAGAATTGATTTTAATGAAACATGGTGGACAGAGTGAATGTGGCCCAAGGACTAGAAAATCATTAAATTTTGGTGCCAATTCATGGAGCACAGCCAAGTTAAAGGGCAGAGATCCAGAATCCTCAGCAAGATTACTCAAAAACTATGAAATCGAATAACAGACAAGTAGGTTAACTCTAGCTCCCACGATGAAAAAAACACGCCCATAACTCCAAACGAATGGTGCTTATGACACTGAATCATCTAGCATATATGATAGCACAGGGCACACAGAACAAACAAGGAAACTTTCCCCAGAATTGCTTTGCGCCATCTTATACGCTAGACGATTTGGTGCTGTAAGCAGCACTGTTTAGAATTATGGGCATGTATTTATTTCATTGTGGTAGCTAGAGTTACCCTACTTGTTTGTATTTAATGTCTACTATTCCCTTCGTCATTTTAAGATTTCCCTTCATATGAAATCGAAATCAATAAAATTTGGTGGAAAGATCTAGGCCAAAGCATGAACCAGTATAACATTAATGCAGATCCATGGCGATGATCTGGGGCAAATGCATATGCTGTAGCCGTTTGATGTTGTTGAGGGTCTGCATTCTCCTGACTGTTCTTCTAATGTGAAGTGTTTGGAAGACGCGCTGAAAACGTATAGTCTGTATCTTGCAGCTGCCCTCGCAGGATGAGTAACGTCGTTTTGAATTGAATGGAGTGTGGCTGTGGTTTTGCAGGGAGATGCGTCCTGCCCCATCGCCGCCTTCCCCACCTTCAGCTCACCAGGCGGAAGAGACACTAGCAGGGGAGGGCGAGGCGGCATCCAATGACAGTGGTCATAGCTCCGACCAGGGAGGGGAGGAAACTGAGCACAAACTTGCAGAGGAGCCCTCATCCCCTTCACCCAGGTCCTTGTATGACAACAGCAGCTCCCCTGCCAGATACCTAGAGGAGGTTTGTGAATGTAGGCATGACTCTGTATGTGTTTGAAAATGTTGGTCTGTGTGTTTCTTTTGTGAATTTGTTTGCATCTGTTTTTGGTATATGTGTGTATGTCTATGCGCGATTGAACCAGTTATCTATAGTATGCATATCATTTGTGTGATGAAAAGTTAACTGAAGCACAGCAAAAGATTTCTTTAAAAAAACAAAAAAGCTTTGCAGTAAATTTACAATATGTAAATGTGAATGCTTGGCATAAATCATTCATAATGTTGAGGTATCAGTGTGCTTTTTTTACATAGAATTTTAAACTGACAAGGTGGACGGACACATGCTATGCAGCACTCGGCTTCTGCAGATTATGATCAAGCAGTTTCATTATGTTCTGCCGAAAGAGTTATTCCCTTTTGTCATGTTGTGCCCAAGAGATTATTTCACTTCGTCATTTTCATTTTCATTGTGGTGTGGATAATGTGTACCACCTGGTTTGTTTCCAGAGGCATTCCAACAAGTCAGCTCAGGATCGCCACAGTCTGATTCATTTGGTTCATCATCTGCGTCGAGAGAACAGTGTGAAGCCTTTAGTAAATGACTGTAATGAAGTGAGCTGTCAAGTGAAGGATTATGAAATTTATTAATTGGATTTTAAAGCTGTAAAATGAATTCTATATAAATACAGATGAGCGCATGTGTATGCATGTAAGTTAGTGCCTGCTCCCACACTGATTTGTTTCCCAGCACAGACAAACGAAACCAACATTGGATGGTTTTGAAGGGGTAAATAGTAATATTCACACCTTTTTTTTTTTTCTATCAGTTTTATACTTTGAAGTATATTTCTCATTCATACCTGACCAAACTGTTACTTTAGACCTGCTTGGCGTGGATATGGCTGTTCTAATTAAGACATGCATAAAGACTTTTAATGGAGCTGTATTATTCTCCATTGAAATTTTTCTTAACTGGTGGCCTCTCACTCATTTTAGTAACATGACACAGAACAGATTTTTCTTGAAGACATGAATAGAGTGATATTTTGTTTGAAGTTGGGGATGATGCGCACTTTACTACATTCCAATGTTGTAGCTGCGTGTGTTGCAGACTGCTGAGGCAGCAGTTGAGGTCAGTGACCAGCCACAGAGAGGACAGTCAGGACACGTGGAGGTCCATGGCCACAGCACAGATGACCACAAGTGGCAGTTGTCCGTCTTCATCCAGTGGCCGTGATGGCATCGCCTCTGGAATTGTCCCTCACCAGCAGCCCGTAAGTGTCAAAGCTGAGTCGATATTCAGTCATGATTGTTTTTTTTTTTTTTCATTCATCATTGTCGTTTCCTCCTCCCAGACACCATTTTTTCTCTGTGGTTAAGTCATTTCATGATTATCGTCACCACTGTACTGCTGGCTTAATTGTTTAAATTTTTTAATTAGTTCACCAGATCTAGTTGCAAAGTGAAACGACTGCAGGCGGAAATCTAAACAAATCTTAAATAAATGTCAGCGAACCGCCCAGAGAAACGTGGACAAACGAGTCACAAGACAAAAAACACAACATGTTTCGACCTCTTAGGTCTTCATCAGGTGAAACAAAAACGAAAAAAAAATAACGAAAATGCACTTAGCTTTGATTTCAGATTGCTTCTTGTTCAGCGCAATTAGGTTGAATTCACACACACACACACTCGTTTGTCCACATTTCTCTGGGCGGTTCGCTGACTTTTATTTAAGATTAGTTAACCAGAATGTGATTTTCATTCTTTGTCTTTATTTTGTGTAAGTTTTGGTGGTAAGCACTTTTCTGACACGAAATGAATTTATAGGTGAGCCATAGACTATGTTAATCTGAATAAGAATATTATTATGGACGGTATTATTGTTGTCATTTTTCAGTGGGGCTCAAAGCAACAATAGACTAACCTGATATAATGCAATGAAGAATTTACTGATGTAAGTGAACATTACACAATCATCAACATAGATCTTGTAATGAGTTCCATTCGTGAAGTACCTGACTGCGATGGTCGTGTCTTTGCAGAAGGGAGAGTCGCTGTTGCAGACAGTGAGTCCCATTGGTGAGGTGTCCAGTGCAGGCACCCAGGGCCAGGCCTACACCAGCGACTTCTTCAACTCCATCCTGGCCTCCGCCACCACCACTGCTGCTTCCTCTACTACCTTTGATGGTATTGCACAGGGTAGATAATGAAAATGAAGTTTATTTATCATTTTGATGTTTCGTGAGTCGATATGTGATACCATACTTTCCATCACAGTGGCTAGTAAAAACAATTTCTCGCCCAGCACAATTTTTCTTGAGAGATTCCTGATGTATAGAAAGTTCCATTAGTGAAGATAAGGCATTCGTTGGACAGGTAAATATATAATAAAACTGTTTTTTAGTAGTATTAAAATTCCTTTCTGTCAACCTCTGTAGTATGACTTGAGAGTTGACAGCAACATGGTGAAAGTGATGCATAGCCCTTTGCGGTCAGCTGGGCTATCAGCAACATGATCTCTCTTTGTCAAACTCTGAAGTATATGTTTAGTTTGAAGCCGCATGAATCGAGTTGTGCTTGCTACGCACAGTCTGTTGATCATGGATTTTCCTATAATCATAGTAAAGTTTTAGAAAATTCTTTTGTGCGTGCCTTTTTTTTTTAAAGTACTAAATTTACTGCTGTGTTTAACAATGGATTGTTCAACACATAGGCGTGAAGCAACATAACATTTATATACAGATTTGTTTATTTGACTTGGATAGTACACCTGTTTACATTCATACCCATCGAAAATAAGAAAAAAAGCTCTCCCCCATCCCATGTCAGCCATTTGTGTGTGTGTGTGTGTGTGTGTGTGTGAATAAAGGAAAACATTTGAAAAAGATACACCGGTCAAATAAATAAAGACGACCAAAGACGTGAAAGGAAGAGGGCTGGGGGAAATGGAAACTACCAATCATTTCAGATGTAACAATTTTAACATATAGTCGCTTTGTTGATACTCAAGGAAAAGGAATGTCAAATGTTGCCGCCTTCATACTTTGCAGACACAGGTCTGAAGTCCCCAGAGGACATGGTGTTTGCCTCAACCCCTGCTGTGCTGCCAGTGTCCACTCCTCAAAAGTCAGGTCCCCGCAAGCCCCCTCGCCTGACAGGCCAAGGAGAGAAGAACACCGTGTCCATCAGCTACATTCACCCAGAGGACAGCCCTGTGGATACTGAAACGAAACCTACACCAACAGAATCGTCAAAACCCATTCCAGCCTCAATTGTGCACAAAGTGCAGGTCACAGCCTCTCTGACCAAAAGCGAGACAGTTCAGACGTTGACCTTAATCAGCACAGCTTTGACACAGAATACACAGATTACTCAGAGATACCAGAGGACACTTCTGTATCTTGCCAAGATACGAAAGATGATTGTGCGGCAAATACGCCTCAGTGCTCTAAAAACCCAGTGAGCTGTGACGAGATGTGGGCTGACATTACCCCGTGCACCATCCGCAAGAAAGCATCCAAACCCATGCGGTTAGTGGAGGCGAGCAAAAAAGTATCCAGACCCCTGCAGTTAGTAGAGGAGGCAGATGACAGTCACATGACACACTCCCAAAGTGACAGACAGTAAACGAGGAGATTCTCCACTGGTTCTGTGACCCCTGAGCCTGCATCTGACATGTCCGTGGGACCGTATGACACACTCAAAGCCTCGAAAACCACCACCGGGTCCTTCAACGAGCTAAATATGCCGTCACCTACAGTGGATAAAAGCCTCTTTTCAGTTTCCTGTGGGGATTCCATCCTGAAGACTCCAGAACGACAGGAGATTGATAAAATGATTGAATGGATTGATAAAGCCTTCCCTTCGGATCTGTCTTATTCAGGTTTGTAAGAATTGTGAGTAGTCTTGAATTGCAAGTTTGCATGTTGCTTGCAAAGTGACAAATTAGAGATCATTGTTGCTGCTGTGTTTATCTATATGTGTGTGTGTATGTGTTTATGTATGCATCTGCATATGTATCATTTGGCACAACCACATTGAGTTAAGAGAATTGTATAGACTTCAAGTAAAGAAAAGGCGATATCTTTTTTATGTTTGCTTCACCGTTTGGCACAAAGCATTAAGTTAAGAGAATTGTATGGAATCGAAGGAAAGAAAAGGTGATACCTTCTTTATTTGTATTTCACCACTTGCATGGTTGATCATATTTTTTTTGTTGTTTTATTGAACCTTGTAGGAGTCGATAAGTAATTCTATGACCAATTGATCATAAGGAAACTGCAACAGACATTGTTTCTGTCAGAGTGTTTTTCATTGCAATTCACTTTTGGGTAGCGGATCTGCAGAAGGCTGGGTAATGCCATCTCACCAAGTGTAATGGGATACATTGTGTGTTTTCTTGAGTGTTTTCATGTATCCGTAATTCAACAAACATTAACACAGTTAGTGGATCTCAAGTGTGTATAGATGACTGCTGCATTTAGGTAAGACATAAAGGATGTTGAAGCACTGGGAGTTTGGACAAGTTTCTTTTCCCTTCAAGCTTCATCCACCTGGTATTGCTGAGGTTTTAAATCTGCCAACATCCTCAGATTTTGACTTGCTAAGTTTTTTTTTGCTAACCAACCATCTGCCCTTTTAACTTGTTCATTTCATACTGCCAGTCCAAAGAAAGAAATGCCTGATAACCATTTGGCACAGAACATGACCAAGCGTCAGGATTCCCAAGAAAAGAAAATTTGGGGAGCAGGGAACTAACTTTGTCTCAGTCCCTAGATATGCCAGCAGAGTGATTGCCCTTAGCAAGTTCACAAGGAAGGGTTGGTCAGGTACTGCTTGACTTACAGTGCACGATTTTTGGTGTTTGTGTCAATTTCAAAGATGGTCCACTGCCTCTCCCAGCAATACCCATTCAGCACTGGTTTCAAAGCCCAGTGATGACAGCCATCTCACCCCAACCACCCCTCCACCTCACCCCTTCTGCTCTGACCCCTTAGCACCTTGTAATGGAAGAGGAGCAACTGAGGAATTACAACCTCAGTGGGCCATTGAAGATGCACACCTTCTGTCATTGCACAAGTTTGTATTGCTGCCAGAAGAGAGAGTGTATCTGAAAACAGGTTTGTATTGCTGCCAGAAAGGGAGAGTGTATCCTCAGGATTATCAGCTATGCAAGGGCAAGCCTCAGTTTTGGGATGCGAGGATGGGATGAACTCTGACTGTTGAAATGAAGGTATATTTGGTTTGAGTGGGAGAACATGTCCCAGATGAGGAAGAAGATTTTTTGATGATGGTAAGTGTGATGATGTTCGTGTGCCAAGATCAGACATTTTGCTTGCTAAGACTGCTATTGATAATGCTTGGTCGATGATTCAGGTACTTTCCCTGCTTCATGTTGTGATCCATCTCCCCGGTCCCCTCCCTGTGAAGTCTTTTTGGACACTGTTTTGGACAAAGTGATTCATACACTTCTCTCGTCCAAAAAAGTACCAGAATTTCAAGGAGCATTTCAATTATTCTTTTGTGGACTCACAATGTGCTTTTTCTGGCTTTCCACATGTTCAGGCTGTTTGTCCTGATAACTTATCCATCATCAAGTTTACTCATCTGGCAGTTCATGTTGAATGCACAAAGCCAGACCTACACCACCATTCATGGTTTTTTTTTTTGTTTGTTTGTGTGTTTTTTTTTTTACTGAACCTGATCATGTCATTTTCTCCCTGGGGAATTTCATGTTTTGGGGCTGTTCCATGGATCGTTTGGTCTCCTCACTCTCACTTCTGGAAGTATCTGCTCTCTCCCTCATGTCTGTCCTCAAGGCGCTATCAGCGAGGATGATTTGCGAAAGATTTAGCTCAAGGTTTGGGTTCCATCACTTCTGGTGGCCTTCTGTCTTCTCTGCGTGACCTGCTTGGCACGCATTGATTTGGCGTGCAAGATGTTGGGGTGTCTTTGCCAAGGCAAGCTCCTGTGCAAGGCCCTGCCCCTTTGGGGGATTCTTTCCCTTAAGTCGCTGAGAGACTGGTGCTCCTCCTGCGCCTTGTTCCTTTCTGGCCCCGTGTTCCTCCTTCCCTCCCCCCCCCTCCCCCTTCTCTAAGTGGGATTCCTTTTGTGGCCAGCAATCTTTCTAGGAGCCCTTCATATCCTTCAGCCTGCCTGTTCCCAACCTGCAAGAAGAGACTGCTTTTAGGGCAGTGATCAAAGACAGTAACTGTCTTCCTCCTCTGAAGCTGGTTTGGGTTGGAAATCATCTTTGCTCTTTTTTTTCTTCAGTGGAAGGCCACTATATCAGATGACTGTGTTCTTTCTGTCATAAAGGGAGAGGTGAGGATTTCCTTTTCGACTCCGTCTGCCCCTTTTGATGTCATTTCCAGTTTGGACTTGGGTTTGCTACAGACCTTACCAAGGCTGCAATTCTTGTGGAAGAAGTAAATACACTTCTTCAGAAGGGTGCAGTTGTGGAGGTGCCCCTTTCTTGTCCACCACAGTTTTCCACCATACTTTTTCTGGTACCCAAGAAAATGCAAAGTGGAGACTAATTATTGATCTAAGCAGAATAAAGTTTTGTATCCTACCTCCAAAATTTTCCATGAGATAGTAAACAGATTACACACTCCATCCCAGAGATTGGCTATCAATCTCCTCTGTAATGCATACTTCCATGTTCCAAATCACTTTGCTTCTCAAAAGTTTGCCTGCCAGGGCAGGATTTTTTCCTTTAAAGTCATTCCTTTCGGCTTGTCCCCTTAGTCCAAGAGTTTTCGCAAAAAAAGGACAAACTTCATGTCTTCAAATTATGTGGTTGACCTTCTCCAAAGCAATCGTGACCCAGAACTCCTTGCCAAGGACCTTTCCTTCCTTGAACAAACTTTCTTTTCACTAGGGTTTCTGGTGAACTCCTCAGAACTTTGTTCACCTGGGCATGCATTTTAATTTGAATTTTGAAACTGGTTCATCTTCCCCAAGTGCTGAGATAAGATTTTATACTCTCTCCTGGCTTCAGTCTCCATCAGCAGCTATCAGAGCATGATCAAGCTGGCATCTTTTGCTGTGTGGAGTCAACCCCCGCCTTGGTTTCTGCATCACCAGCCCCTTGAATGGGTGTTGACTGTCTGGGGGGGGGGGGGGGGGTGTGATGAGGTTGGCCAGGTGGCAACACATCCACAATGTGTTGCTCTTTTGATCATCTGTTTACCTTGCCAGGTTTTGTTGCCGATGTGGTCTGTGTATTTTTTGTCTTGGCTGTTGATTTAATCTGCGTGCCTATCTTGACTGTGTTTTTTTGTCTTGGCTCTTGGGTTTAAGCTGTTATCGACACGATTAACTTTCAGTGTGAAGGTTTTCTTTTATGTTTTGGGGTGCCTGAATTTTTATTAGTTGGCACCGTCAGCGTTTGCTTCTTGGGTCCTCTCCTTTTCCTGATCCTGCTAGTTTTTTTTATCTTTGATTAATTTTGCTTGCTCATGTTCTGTTTGATTCTATGAAGGAGAGCGGGAACGATACATTTTGCCCTCAGATTGTTGAAGGACACCATTTTTAGATGGTCTTTTGAGCTTCTAGCATTAAGTTATTGGCCAGGGAACTTAAACAAACATTCTCATGTGAATATTAAAAGCAAGATCACAGTGTTTACAGGTGAGCATGCTCCCACATCCTTTTCAATATACAGGCATTTGTTTGGACAGGCGAGTATGGAAAAATGAATTTCATGACTAACGTAGTACTATGAGATACGTACCTGTCAAAACACTAGGATGTCTGCTCAGCTCCCTGTTAAGAGGGGAAGAGGTCTGAAAACTGAGGTAGTTCTGAAATGGTGTAAACTCACTAAGGATTGATGCAAAGTTAGCTTCCTGCTCTCTCACTTTTTTTTTTTTCTTTCTTTTTTTTAAAAGATCCTGATGTTATTTATGGTGATGTTATGGGATGAACATTTGTTTGGAGAGGTAAGTATATCATAAAAAATTGCTTTCAGCGGTAAAATTCGTTACCAAATATCCCCCAACATGATGTATGCCCTGTGATAACTGACACCGGGATTTGTCAGCTTTCTGCTGTTTTCTTCCAGCGCTGTCCCTGTGCCCGGATGAATCCAGTGGACAGACACACATGCTGCAGGCTGCTGAAGGGCATCAGCCAGGCCATGGCTGACCTCGTACAGGCCACCGCCGACCAGTGCTACGCATAACTCCTCACAGGGCTCTCCTGCTCCAGTCTTTATTTGTTGTTGAACTGTTTCGTGGGCATTTCCTTCTCTGTGCAAGTGAAAAAGAAGGTTTTTTTTTTGTTGACAAATGAAAACTGATGCAGTTGCAATACTAAATGTCACCTTTGAGGTTTGAATATTTAAGGTGCCATGACAGTAAGTTCCTTAAGTTTTGAACTATCCATGGCATACAAAAACTAAAGGTACTAGAAATGGTTATTTTTCATAAATTCATAATAGTTATGAAAAATTATCGTGATGTTCCAGTTTGAGTAAGCTGATGCCTTATTGTAGAATACATCAGTTTATGTCGACACTTTTTCTACTTTTTATATGTCTCTTGTCATGCCTCAGTTTATAAGCATGTATCTCAGAAGATTTATCTGTTTCATGTTCAATTTATAGTCTGTTTATTGCCCAATTTTTTAAGCTTATGAAAATTGTTTTACAATATGATTTTTTTTGCTGTTCCACTTGTTTTTATGGTTGCTTTGTGATGAAGATTGTCTCATATATATCTTAATGCTGTTCTACTTGTTTTTAGTGATTGCTTTGTGCCATGTTGCTTCGATTCTTTGAGAACAATCCATTCACTGTAAACATGTTTTGCCAGTATCTTTCTGTTTGGATGTTGGATGTTCTCTGATACTGCTTTTGTAGGCTGAATATTTTCAATATTTTTATGTATATATGTAACTTTTAAAGTAAATCAAGAATGCCCCCCCCCCCCCCCCCCCCCCCCCCCCAGCTTGCCCTCCCTCTCCCCTGAAGAAATGGAAAAGAGAAAAAAAAACAAACAGAATCAAGAATTGTTGAGTTTTCATGCCTCCTCCTGCTCTAAACAAGAGAATTTTTTTTCTTTTTAAAGGGAGAGAAACTTAATGTTCCTTTAAAAGGAAATCAAAATCTGTGAATTTTATAGAAATGTGTGTGGAATGGGAGATTCTTAAGAGGATGACACTTTCAAAAAGTGTTTCCAGTTGGGCTGTGTTAGTTTTGAGAAGAAGTTAAACAGGGGGGTGGGATGGGGGGTTGTTTCGTCAGCATGCTTGAAACTTTTAAGAAAGCAGTCTGTATGTGAAAGACAGAAAGAAAAATGTGACTTTGAGAGAAAGAAAGCGAGAGGCAGTTGGGTAGGGTCTTTTGTATATGCTTGTACAGTTGGGAGATTGGCCATCTGCTGTTGGGCAAAGGAGAGAGAACCACACACAGAAGAGAAAGCTACGTGACGCCATGTGATGGAATCTCAGCTGACTTTCACTGATGTACATTTTCAGTAGTTCAGGCTTTGATGACTGAACAGTTGAAATAAGCATCTGTTTTTTTTTTCTTTTTTTTTTTTTTTTAAATTTAAACAAGGATGTAGATATGTGATTTTAGGGATGTCATTTTAGGGTTGTGATATTAAAAGGTATCTTGCAGCTGCAACATTTTCTGTTGTAGAAATAATGAATCAATGACATTTTGCATTGAATGAGATTCATCAGTCAAAATAGGGACGTGAAATTTTAGAATGTAGATAGGTTACCTGCAGTTGTACAGATTTTTTTGTGCATTTAGGGCATACTTTTCTAATTTCTCTTGGATTTGAATGGTTTTGATTTTTGTAAACAAGGAAATGGAGATTTGCAGTGCTGAGATGTTGCTTGTCAGTAAAATTTAATGGTCTGTATTTTGTGAAAGCAAAGACTGGAGGTGATAAAAAGAAAATGTTCTGGTCTTTTTTAGCATACTTTTCTTTACAGAGGATTGTGTTGTAATAATGCCTAGTGCCAAGTCAAGTACTTGCATGCTTGGCCTGATTGGTCGTTTGTAAATGTGTATAGCTCTGATTTGGAAGCCTTAGTCATGTATCTTTTCATTTTCTGTAACTACAGAATGCCTTTCTTTGTTGTGGCTGTTCTGTTTAAAACCCTGTTATGATGTCCTGCCACCCACCCCTTAACATACCCCACTCTGCATTGCATGCATGCGCATCAATTTATTTGCAAGGGAACTAACACTCACATGCATCATCCTCACACATTCAAACAACGCTCATGCATGCACGCATGCACAAAGGGAACTCGCTCCTTCGTCTTGTTTGTATAGAATCAAAGAAAGGATCAGATTGATATGTTAGTGATGTCATCATAGGTCAGATCTGATTGATAACATGAGTCAGTCATTCACACACATCAAAGACTTCATAACATTTACACTGTGTCAGTTGATACTACTGAAAAAAAACAAATACGACAAAACTACTTGAGTTAACGCAATAGATGGTCCCCACTTGCAATTTACTCGTCATTAACGTAGGTACATGGGATTTGCGTTTTGGATATTGTAACTGGGGCCGGAATAGCTCAGTGGTAGAGCGGTGGACTCGTAATCTTGGGGTTGCGGGTTCGAATCTCTGCGCGGGCCGTTTTGGTACAGGGGGATTTATTCTCTCGGAGTTAACATTGGTTCTGACTCCATTTCCCATACAGTCCTTTTGAATGAGACTATAAACCGAGGTTCTTTGTTTGAACATGCGCATAACATCTTGCACACACAGAAAATCCCATCACCAACTTTCAGAAGAGAAGGCCAGTTGGCCGTTGGTATGGATGATGCGTTACACATCGCATGCACCTTCTCTGACGTTGGAGTATGGCTTCCTTGATGGCAGGATAAAAAAAAAAAAAATGCGGTCATACAGACAAAACTCCACTCCCTTTGTTGGGTAGGTGGGATTAATCCTTGCCTTTCTATACAGGGGGTGTCCGCAGGAGCATCAGCCTGCATATGCAGAAGAAGAACGAAGAAGAATATCATAACTTGATCCAGTTGCAGTTAATACACACACTGTTATTAACAGTGAAGGGGCTTGGTGAAGGTGAAGCACTTGCTGAAATGAAAACTACTCTGTACGTTGCGTTTGCTGTTGTCTTGCTTTTACTTTGAGATTGGTCACTACCCTCTTTTTTTTTTTTTTTTTTTTTGCCTGCTCCTGTCCCCAAAGCCTGTCAATGCCTTGCTCCTTTCCCCCATACTCCATTCCTATGCCCTGTGTTCATCCTGCGCCCTCCACACCCCCATCCCCACCCCACCTTGTTTTCCATGCCCACGCACATGCTTCAGACCATCATCTGTCAGCTCCCTCAGCTTCCCCCAACCCTCTCCTGTTCCGCTTCAGTTTGGTCTTACACATGCGTTACCGTCTCTCTCTACACACCATTTTCCTTTTCTCCACTCCACCCTCCCTCCCCCCACCCCCAGCCCCCTTTCTCTCTGAAATCCACTGTTACATTTATTGATTTATTGCACTAAATCTAGTCGTTATTCCCTCATCATAATCAGAGTGTGGAGCCTGACAATCTGCCTTTGTTCAGTGAGGTCTGTCTGTCCGTCTGTCTGTTTCTCTAAGTTGACCATCCGGCTTGCTGCATTCTCATGTATAAGAAGAAGGCATTCCAAGCTGTTGTGCACAATGGTTTGTTTTGTTCACTAGGCCTTTGCAGTTGTTGTATAACGTGGTTTAAGTTGTTTGCTAAACGATGTTGTTCATTTTGTTCACAAGGCATTTGTAGCTGTTTTGCAGGGGGTGGGGGGTGTTTTGTTTGTTTTGTTTCGTTTTGTTCACAAGGCACATGTAAGTTTGACAGGGTGGTTTTTGTTTACAAGGCACTATAGCTTCTGTACAGGGTGATTTATTGTGTTCACATTTGTAGCCATTGTGCAGGATGTGTTTTTGCTCACAAAGCTTTTGTAGCTTCTGTGCGGCGAGAACTATTGTGTTCACATTTCTAGCCATTGTGCAGGAAGGGTTTTGTTCGCAAGGCAGACATAGCTGTAGTGCAGGATGATTTATTTTGTTCGCAAAACATTTGTGACTGTTGTGCAGGGTGGTTTTTTGTTCATGAGGCATTTGTAATTGTTGTGCATGATGATTAATTTTGTTCAAAGGGCATTTGCAGCTGTGTTGCAGGGTGATTTATTTTCTTCAGTGGGCATTTGGTTCGCAATACCTGGTAATTGACGTTGATGTGATGGTTTATTTTCTTGATTATTTTGACAGGCATGTTGAATTGGACTAATGCGAGTTAGTGGTTCTGTACCTATGCTTACTATTTTGAAAATTCAAGAGAGTGATTTGTACTGTTGGTTTGCTGGGCGTTGATTTGGTTGTAAAATAGCTGTTGGTATGTTTGAATTAGTTTGGTCGCAATTTAATGATACCAGTTAGCTGTTGTCATGATGATTTATTTTCATTTGGTATGTACTGCACCCATTTACAGAAAATTTCACTTGTTTGTTTAAAAGCAGAACAGATTTCCTGGTTATTTTCTCTGAGAATATACACCATTCATAACAGATCCCTCGCGCAATCCTTGCATAATCAGACAGTTGTAAAATCCTCTTTGCATTGTGAAACTAAGTGAAATCTTATATAAAGTAGATGTCATTGCAGTTTGTGAGTCTGTGGACCGTCTTGAAACATTCAAACGAGGCATGATGTCTTCATGGGCCCAACGAAACTAGAAGCATTCTTGAAACGTGGTGGTTATCTCTCTTTCGTTTTCGTACACGCCTGTGTTCAAGTGAACACTTGAGTGGTCTGACGTTAAGCATCATGGTTTCCTCGTTGTTGTCAGTATTGGCTCCCTCCTACGGACATCAGTACACCTGCTTGGCATTTGGTGGTCAGGTTGTGGTGATGACTGTCACTGAAGCAGTGGAACAGCTCACCAGATTGTTTGAAGGGAGAAGGACATTATGCAGGACATCATCCTCAGTACATATGCCATTGTTCAACTTTTTCATGCTTGCTCACCAAAGGCCCAGAAACCTACCTCTTTTTTTGGTTTTGGTTGAAATGTGAACTCTGTGTAAAACTCTGGCGCCTGTGGCTAATAGATTTATATTTTGATTTGATATTGTGTAAAACTCTGGGGCCTTTGGCTAAAAGATCTATATTCTGATTTGTTCTGATCTGTTGTAAAGTTGCATGAGGTGATGAATCTATTCATTGAGGAAAATGTGGGTGTAATCCAGTTTGGTAAAAGACCAAAGAAGTCATATAAGACATCTGTATGTCCTATTTCACGGCACCTGTACCATTCTTCTCACTCTTTTCCTGCCTTTTCTTTATGTGTCCATCTTCTTTTTTTCACCTACCTTGTTCTCTCTCTCTCTCTCTCTCTGGCGCCCTTACTATATTTCAGACTAAGCATCATCAGGGGGACACATGCACTGCAGACTGCACTCACTAATAACAGCTCAGTCCCCAATAGATATAGGTAATAGCCGTCTTTTCTTTCATATTTTTGTCTAATCAACTCTGCTTCATCTAGCATAAGAAAAGTTTATTTAACTGCTCACCCACGCATACTTCCGAATACATCTGCGGCAAGCAAGGGTGAAAATGTATATAAACAAGAATTCTTTTCCCTCCTTTTTGTTTTTTTTTGCTTTTATGCTGAAGTAGTCCACTCAAGACCGAACATTTGAAGTGTATATATTTGTACACATTTGTCTCAGTTCTGATGTGGCCATGCATTTACATGTAGTTTTGTCCACGCCATCGCCTTGTCCGTGCATCGATAGGAATGACTCTTCCGTCATGCCAAAAGAACCTGTAAAGGCTTTTTATGTTGTTTCCGAAGTTAATATTTCATATTATTTATCTGTGTTTTGCATGGCGTAATAAATCTGCAGTTTTGTATTGCTTTTTGTCAGCTGGTTTGGTAAATGGTAGTATGGTAAAGACCAGCCTCAACTCTTACATGATTCTGTTCAGTACTTTTGCTGTAATGTTTAGCTCATGTGGAATGGTGATGTATAGTCATGGTTTATGCTCATTTCTGTATTGTAATTACATACATTTCAGCTGGAAAATTGAATAATGCTATGGTTAGTTTATGCTTTCAGATTGTATTATTACCCAGCATATTCATCTGTAAATCATAATTTCTGTGATTTTGTTGACATATTAAGTTCAAAATTTCTGCTGGAACAGTTGCATAATACCTTTTTGATACATGTTTTAATATTGCTATTTTCCTGTTGCGCTTGGCTGTGAAATGTTATTTGGCTGTGAGTACTATCGGGACATTTTGAAAGGTCTAGGTAAATTCATACGACTGTTTTGAAAAGGATGCACCTGGAGGTGCCAGTGGGACCCAGAGAGGTACTGTGCTCAACTGTCAAAACCCAGCCGAGAGAAACCCTGCACCAGCCTTTGAAGCCTGCATGGTGTTGATGTAGCTAGCATGCACGCAGAGGGGTATGCCACTGAGAGGTCAGGGGACATAACTGCTCCCTGGCAATGCCAGTGTGTGATGGCCACTGGATGCAATGTAACAGAACCTCTGCAAAAGTGTCCCCATGGATTATGCTGTTGTGTTTAGCTGCGAGTGCTATCTTGGATTTGGAAGCTTTATTATTAACTGTATCTAAATATTGTAACTTACCATTTTAAGTTTAGTACTTCCTGCTACCTGTAATGATGATGATATTTTGTATTAGTGAATGGTTTTGTATTGAAATCTCATCAGCATATTTAGCTCTGAGTATAAGGTGCTAATTTACTGTGATGCCATAGTGTGTTTATTTAGCATTGGACTTTTGCAGACATGTTTAGTTCTGGCATTATGTCAGTTTGGCACCAAATACTGTACGGAGTCAAACTCTTTGCAGGCTGTGACTAATTTGCCAGTCCAGTTTGGGTGAATTTTGTGGCTGAAATAAGTGACAAGCTGTACTTTTATGATGAAATGACAAAGGATTACCAAACTTGTCTTTGTTTATTAGGTCAGTTTCAGTTTCAGTCAAGAACAGCTTGTCCTTGTTCATTAGGTCAGTATTGCACTTTCAATCAAAACCAGTCACTATGCAGGCTCAGGATCTCTTACCTGAATATACTCATAAAACACTAGGGAAAAATGATAAAGTTCAAAACGCATCAAGTAGAAGATGAATTTCAATTTGATTTTTCGTTTTAAATACAAGCATGCTACAACAACAACAAAAAATTAGAACAGTTTTCCTTCAGGAAATTTGGCACAAGGATGAAGTAAAACTTGGCATACAATTGCTCCTCCGATGGGTTGCCTCATGGCGACTTGACATTGACTGCTCCCTGTGGAGAGCTGTGGTGGGCCAGGCCGGGCTGTGGCAGTGGACGGGGGAATCAGAATGAGGGTTGTGGGTGCAGTGTCACTGAAGAGGCATGGAAGATTGGACAGCAAAAACCAAAAAACAAAACAAACAAACAAACAAAAAAAAAACACCTTTGCATACTATTGGTTTCTGTAATGTTATTCACAGATCAATGATTAGCTGACTCTCGTTGTATTACCTTCATTAAGTGAGTAAGTTGATTCTCTACTTTTTTTTTTTTCTGTATCATTTTCCATCTGACAGCAATTTACAACATGCCAGCCTTTTTTTTTTTTGATCAAGTAGTGAGAATTGTACTTGTTGTTCAGATTAGATGCTAGTTATTCATTTTGCAGTGTTGATTTGCTCCTATAGCATTTTTTCATGTATCTTTAGCATTTATATGTTTATCATTGATTTTTACCATTTTTGAATATATTGGGAGAGAGAAATCAATGGGAGTGCCTCTCGGTGCAGCTTAGGTCTGTGTGCTGAAGATGTCAGTAGAGTTAACATGCCATTAACTTCTTTTATGTTTGTTTTCCAGGATGTATATTTTGTTGATCATCTGATCTCTTCAAGATATTTTTGCTCTTTCAAGTTTGACTGCCATGAAAAGGCTTTGTCTGGTCGGCATGGCATGATAATACAAACTTGAGACTCGATTCTGATTGGGTCGATGTAACCTTCAGAATTTAACACTTTTCTCAGTCTGATAGAAAGGGGATGTCTCCTTGTTTGGTCTGTGTGGTCCGTGTTGTCATTTCTGCTCAGCAATTCGGTGTTGTAAGTAGCATTCATTTGGAGTTAAGGGCATATATATTCATTTCATCATGGGACCAAGAGTTGCTGTACTTGACTGGTATTTATTTCTCAGTATGTTTAGACCTCTGAATGAGTTGTTGCAGTGGAACAGTGTAATGAGATGGTGAGACTACATGTCAGTAGTTTATGTCTCAACAACAGATGGGAAAATGGTGTAATGCTTTGAATAGTTATGTACCTCTATATTGCACATCTTGTTCTAAATGTCACACTGAAACGTTCAATGTCACGGCTAGTACACAATTCAGTGCTGTGTCTCTGTCAGCATATTTAACACACAAAAAAAAACACACACAAAAAACTTTCTGGCAATATGGTATATATTGTGGTTGGTGTAATGTATTTGTATATTGTAATTTTCTAATACACTGAAAAGGTGATATCATGTATTGGCTTATACGCTTTTTTGTGTTGCATTTGTGCCAGCATGTCAACTCTGAAGGTCTAGTGGAAAGGTTGTGCTACTATTGTTCTTTTTTTTTCATTTGCAAAACGATTGGATGTGGCACATGAAATGTTTCGCCAGCTTGTTTACGGAATGGACATTCTAAGGTATGTGGGGTTGGTTTGTTGTGGTGTTTTTTGCTTGCGGCTATGTATATTCTGAGCACCAGGGTTTGGGATGCTGGCATTTTGGCCAGATATTTTGACAGCTTACTAGGGTGTTAACCATTACGGTCTGCCTATGCACATTTTTGGACAATCGTTTTATCAGTGCAGCTTATTTGATGGTTGTGTTTCCATGTATAAGTGGTTTCCCATCACGGCAAGGACTAGTCTCTCTTGTACTAATTTTACAGGCAGCAAACTTTCTGTGAAATGATTGGGCATCTTGTGTCAAATTCATATTTTTTTTTATGACATTTTAGATTGCGGAAACATAAGTTAATTTGCAGTCTATTCATATGCATTGCCTTCATTAATGGAATTTTACATTCCAAGTCCCACATTGTGCCATGGTAGTTCCAATGTCATTTTGATTTTGACATTCCACATTTTTGACCACAGTTTGTTTGCTTACTGTCTCATTTTGCATGAAGATCTCAGTGTGTGTGCTTTAAACATCTTGATGCCTGCTTCACATTGATACTGAATGAAGAATCTAGATTGATGACACTATAGTTGTGTGACCCCTCCCCCCAAAAAAACATTGACAGAAATAGTTTGTATGTAGTACACAAGTCAGGTTTTAATGTGAACAAACTCCTAAGGGACTTCCATGAAAGAAGCAAACGTGTAATTATATATTCTGGGAGAAAGCATGCTTGTGCAAGACAAGCTGTTGTCTCTTTCTTTATGGATTTGTTTGTTTGTTTTTCAAGGGTGAAAGACCAGAATGTAGAACTGTATTTGCATGCCTTGGAATATCTGGCTGAAACATTCTGTAAACATAGAAAGATATCATAGGAAGACAGAAAGAGGGGGAGCCATATTTATTGATGGAAGACCTATGTGCATCAACAAGGATCTGTGGTCATAGTGCGCCTCAACATTGTTCCATGGGAGACATTCTGTGCACCTCCACATTGGTTTGGAGAACTGTCTTCTGTACTCAGAAACAGGACCTCAGTGCACTACAGCGCTACCTGTACTGATGTTTCTCCCCTGCCTGTGTACAGTTTTGCTACTCTACAAAAGTACAGAATGTCATCAGAGACATCTCCTGGTTGCGGTGGGTTCTACTGTGTACATAAGTGCATGCTGTCCACAGAACCTCAGTATATCATGTCATCCAAAAGACTAACACTCGGACTACGACCGGTAGAAAGGGGTGAGAACAGCTGCCTCGTATGCCACTCAGGGTTGCTTCTGTGCCAGTGCATGATTTTAACTGCCAACATTCCCCTTTTTGAAGATTTTCTTTCTTATGTCATGTTGCCACACTTATTAGGCACCACACAGAACAAAATCTGTTAGAAGGCCTGGCATGTCCCCTTGGGCTGTAATCAAATTGACTAGGAACTTGATTGCTCCTGGAGTTATGCCTGAAAACATTCTTAGGAGTTGCCTTTTTCTTTTGGTGTTTCAGGTTCAGATGAGTTGATGCGAGTCCATTTTGGCTATTTGTTTTTTTTTTTTTTGTTCTCATAGGCATCAGTTCGTCATATCATTTACAGGCTCGATTGCAGTAGAAATTGGAATCCTTAAAATGTTAAATGGCTGTTTCAAAACTCAGATATAGATTGTTTTTTAATTTTGATGGGCCTGATTCGCATCATATGGCGCCTGCAATTTTTACTGTGTAGTTGTAGATTTTTGTGTTTGATGTGAGTAAGAAGACTTTGCTTGTCAAAACTACATTGTTCATAGTATAAGGCACTATTTTTGCAACGCTTAAGCGCAGTACTGTTCATTTTCTTGTTTTTTAAAGCACTTCAATTTTTTTTAATGCACCATATTTTAACTGCTTACATTGGCCATCACTTTTCATGCATTTTGGTCAGTTTGTTTGCCTTTTATTGTGAAAGAAATTGTTTTTTTATAGTCTCTTTTAAAAAATATGTAAAAGTTAAATTTTTTTTGGTTTGTTTTTCAAGATGGTATTTACATTGGAAAGAAGGTGAAATGGAGGCAAAAAGAGAGAGTGATAGAAGACGAAGGGTAGCAGATGGGGAAGGGGGAGGAGGTGGAGGCACAGCAGAAGTTTATGGGTAGATTACTTAGGAATACTTCAGATTTGGTTGTGATCAGTTCTGCACTAATGTACAGGATTGATCTGTCAGGAATGATAGGACACAGATCTGAGCCACAGTATCAGTACTGTCAGTTCTGTTCACCACCTCAAACAGTGTCGAACAGCAGATGTAACCAACAAACTGAACGTGACTTGGTGTGCCACTACGTCTTCCAGATCCTAATGGAGCCATCTGGCAGGAACAATACCAGGTTGCAGTCAGCAGTGAGAGTAGTTTTGGGCTGACTTCTTCAGTGTAGTTAGTGACTGGAATGGTGTTGGTGAAGAACGGCAGCCAGCTTGGATTCCCAGTGTAACCCACCAGGCCTGTATCATACATACAGTACTGGCTGAACAGTCTGTACAGATTCCCACTCTGCATATGTGTTCACATCAAATTGCCGCTCGCAAATACAACTGCCGTAAGTATGAAAATCAAATTTTGCAGGAGACAAAAAAAAATGATATTATCCCCACAAGATATACTGCAAGCTGAGTTACGGTACAAGTATTTTGATTACAGCATGTTTATTTTTAGGATAACCTGATTAGGACTTGACAAAGTCATGCCCCTTGGCCCGCTCTTAAAGTATACCAAAAATCTCAAAAATGCAAGAAATTTGAGTTACGGCAGTTGTATTCCGGGCAGCGAAATGCAGCAGTGTAGTCTCTTACTGTCCTAGACTTCTGCTAACAAAGTTTTGAAATCTGTTACATTGTCATTGTCTGATAGTGCCAGTCATGCAGTGTACCATCTTTCGGTGACAATGATAGTCAGATATAGTTCACCCAAACAACAAACAAACAGAAAAACCTTGGCAGTTATACCAGTCTTGTCAGATAGTAACATGCCCTCAACAGGAAGGAGCAATGATCTCCAGGAATCAACAGTAATGTTGTATTCACTTGATGTCACACACAGCAGTTGATCTTTCAAAGGTTGGAATATCTGATTACAGATGTGACGGTAAATGTCATGAGGAGACTAACATCAATCATCACTCAGGGAGCAGGTTGTATAAGACTTGCAGTGCAGGGTTTGATCAGTATTCTTCCCCACATGCCTTTCAGTTAATTGTGTCAGCCTGCGCCTTCCCACTCTCCGTTTTTAACATTTTCTTGCCAATGTACAGCGAAGAAGTAAAAGGGGGCTTTTAGACAGTACACAAGTCTGAATACACCATGATTTCTTCAGCTAATACAGATTGATCAAGTGCTCAGTGATTTTAGGGTTATGTGCACCTTGTTTTTTATTGGCTGTCAAATGGCCTTTTCTCTGCTGGTACGCATTTTACTTCCCTTTTTGCTTCATGACATCAGTTTTGAATGTGTGTGTGTGTGTGTGTGTGTGTGTGTGTGTTGAATTATTTAACACTGTGTTCTATAGCATTGCAAACACACAGACACTTGGCAATATCGTGTAGTCAGTGCTTGCTGTGTGGTCAATGTGCAATGTTCTCTAACCAGCTATATATGTTCCTCTTAATAGCAGCTGGCTTGTAGCCAACTCCTCATGCATTTGGCTGCTGCCTTTCACAGGCTGTAACATTTAGGAAAATTTGATTGCATAATATGATGTGTGTGTTGGTGTACTGATCTGTCTCGGCTGTATCTAGGTGGTGGTGTTACACATATGTTGAGCCCTTGTAGTGGTGCAATTTTCATTGAGAGTTCCGTCTGTATGACCAGTTCCGGTGAATTGCCATCCAGTCTTCGTTCTGTCCATAATTACGTCACCAGTCACTATACCCTGTCATTACACTGCAAAGTGTGCTTGACACTGGTAAAAATGTGTTAACCTATTTTGCCTGTGGCCTTTCATTCATCATGTATCATTTTCTTGTAAACGTGAAATTAAAGATTTAATGTGCTTTTGACTTGCTGTAGGTTTAAATTCTTTTTTTTCCAAGAATAAAGGACTTTTATGGTCTCTCCAGTTCCAAAGCAGCTAATACCGGTAAAATTTCAGCAAAAATGCGGAGTCATTGCTGGTGAATGTCGGCCATCATGTGGCTAATAACATCAGACACAACAAAATTGTTTACCTGATTGTGTGGCATGTCCACACCTTATTTCCCAAATTTTCAAAGCAGCCATTCCAAACTTGGTGAGTTTCAGATTTTTACAAACTGTATGCTAGTCTCCAGAATGATGTGCTTTATCCATTCCTTTTCCTGTCATTATGTTTTCATGAAAAATTGGTCATAACCTGGTATTACCATTGAATTCGTTGAAAATCAGGTGTTTGTGATTTTCAAGAATTAGAGTCGGAATGGCTTTTTGTGCTGGGCTTTTGTGCTGGTCAGAACTGTACTTTTAATATAGAATGGGTAATTTCCCCATTTGTAGTAGTGTTGCACAGTTTACTTTCGACATCACCACAAACATTTCAGTTATAAAACAGATTTTTTTTTTTTTTTTCAGTCGAGGTTAGTCATTTATGGCAGCTACTGCTTTGGTGTAAAGCGAAGCGTCTTGCCTCTGTATTTAGCTCCATGTTTGGCCTTTGGAAAGGAAGTGTCTATAGATATCTATTCACTGGTTTCTCAGAAAGTCTTTTATCCTTGTTTGTTTTGTTACAATTCTTAATGTGCCAGATTATATGTTGTGAACAGGTGACTTTTGACCGTGAAATTGTCCAGACAGTGAAGAGTGGGGAAGAACAGGGGCATGTTTTAAATGATTTTATCTTTTTACAATGAAAAATGAAGCACAAACAGCACCTTTGTGATTTATCCATGTAAAGGATGTCACTGGTTAAATTTTTGTTGTACTATATAGGTTGTATCAAAATGTTCAGAAACAGTATGAAAATCTAGCCCAAGTGAGGGACGTTACACAGATAACACCTATTCTGTCTTCCTGTGACAGGATTTTAGGTCTTTGTGTGGGAAGAACACTGGGTAGGCCCTATGCAGCTGACTCAACATCAAACAGTCATTAACAAAGCAAAATTTGATTTTTCATATTAGTGAAAAACAAGGAAAACAAATGCCTGTTTAAGTCCTGTTACAAAACATCAGGGAGGAGAAGAGGGGGTGGGAGTAAGGGGATAGCAGCTACTAGTCTCCCTTGATGTGCTGTAAAACACCGAAGGTCACTCTTGTGTCACCAGCTTTGCGTTGTTGTCGTCAATGAATCCAAACTTGCCTTCTTTCATTCTACAACGAAATATTTCATCCTTGTCTGTCCTATTTACTTATTTTCATTGGGTGCCAGCTCATGTGTAACAGCAAGCAAAAAGACGTGATTTTGCCAGCATGTTTTCACTGTATTTATACCATTTTGAAGTGATCTGCTTGTGAATCAGAAACCATCTTTGATGACAAGGCAATGCGAATGATCAAACTGGGATTTTGGTTTATTTGGATTCGGCAGTGATTATTCTTGAAGATATAACAATGGAAGCATACAAATTCTGCAATGTTTTGGAAAGTGCCTTTTTGAACCCAGCATGGAACCTCCCCTTGAGTACATCTGATAAGTTGGCCTACAGTTTTCACAGAGCTGTTAGCAAAGGATATACCTTCTTTAAAAGGCTGTTGTTCAGACACAGTTTGCAAGTTTTTTAAACAGTTTGCGCTTTGAAAAGGAGACTATAACATGTAAAAAAAGTGGTTTTTAAAGAAAATAGAAAGAAAACAAAACTGCCGACTTCAGGCTGGTTTAATGGCAGAGTCTCCCACTGTTTGTGCATGACAGCCAGTCGATCCTGTTCTAACATACATTATTCGTGTATTTGATTAGAAGCTGAAGCAGGGCTACGTCTTCGCAATTCACAGATTTCACTAAAATGTTAAATGAGAAATTAAAAAAAAAAAAAAAGAAATATGTATACATACAGATAAATAGATATTATATATACACACATATATATTTCAGTGGGGAAAAAGATCAGGAAGAAGGAAAAAAAAAGAGACAGTGTGATCTGCAGAGCACCATTTGTGTTTCTGGTTTGCTAGCAGAATTGCACAGTAAGATAATTTGTGAAAACTAGCAGTTACTATGTTGTCTACTCCGTTGAAGGCAAAATATCTTTCAGCTTTGATGTCATGCATCAGCAAGGTGCTGTAAAATGAAAGAGAGATGACAAAAAACTGTACCAACAAACGGTCCTGGATGTGATTGGACCAAAAAGTAGACGATATACTACTTCATGCTCAAATTGACGCCACGTCAGATTGTGCAATTTTTATGGCAAGTTTTAAGATTTTGTGAGAGGAGGAGAGCATAACATTAAGGACCCTCCTCCCTCCACCCACCCTCCCCTTCCCTGAAATTTCATCGTGTTTGATTGTCCACAGTGAGAACCCTCCTTATGGGGCAAACATTGGGCATCATTGGCATGCAGTTACGTGCTCTGTCTGTGTTTCAAGTCAGAATTGCTTCTTGCGTATTGCTATGTTTTGCATGCCCTTTAGCACTCGCTTATTTTAAGATCGCAGAATGTTTTGTGCATCCCAGTGCCAACAGTGTTGCCAGTATTTATATTTTTTATTCAGATCAATTATCTGCTATTCCATACTTTACCGAGTTTCTGCTCACTAATAGTTGATATTTGTGGAAAAAGAAATTTAATGGGTTAATGATTAACATGATGAAAAACATTACTAGAGGAAAATAACAGTTAAGATGTAATTTGTATATAATTTTCAAACTGTTGTGAATGTCAAAGATACCTGATAAGGCTTTTTTCTCTCTCTCTCTGTGCGCTTTTTGTTTTTGGTTGGTTGATTTGTTTTAGGGGGGGTTTTTTTCATGCAAAAAATTTGATAGCGTTTTGTTTTATATTGCTGAAGTCAGGGCATTTTTGTTGTTCAGTAAACTAGTGTGCATTTTCTTCAATTGTTGATGCCATTCTTAATTTACATTCAAGTGCGGTCTTTTCTTCTTACTTGTGTATTAACTATTACTTGCCCGGGGTGGGTGTTTTTTTTCTCCATTTTTTTTTTTTTTTGCTCTTTTTTTTTTTCTTTCTTTTGTTTGCTTTTTGCTCATTTGGCTTTTTTTTTCATACCTCGACTCTATCTGAATTAGGATGCTTTTTTTCTCTCTTCTTTTTGCTTGTTTGTCTGTTTTTGGAGTTTTTTTCCTGTGCAGATGTTGAGGGCTCTTTCAGTTGAAATTACCCACTTGCCATCTGGAAATTCTGCACCTACACCTTCCTCTTTTCCGTTAACTCTCTTTCACTCTACCAAACACAACCCCCCCCCCCCCCCCCCCCCTCCTCCACTTCCCTTTTTTTCTTTTTAAATAAAATTTTCGCCTTTCTTTACTGTTGCCTACTGTTCTTCTCCCTTTAAGGATCATTCTTCTTTCCTACTTGTGGAAACTCTTTAATTACACTTACATCTGGTCATGATGTGATTGAGACATGCTTGTTTTGTTGTTTTTTGGATTTTTGTTGTTTTTGGATTTTTGCTGTTGTTTTGTGTTTTTTTTTTGTGTTAAAATTCAGGGTCTAGATACTGAAAATTGTGCACGCTGTCCAGGGTGGACAGCAGCTGTCCATTCAGTTGTGCATGTTTGACCTTATGGCGTTTTTTGTTGTTGTTTGTTGTTTTTTGTTGTTGTCTTGTTTTGTTGTTGTTGTTGTTGTGTGTGTGTGTTTTTTTTATTTGTTGTTGGTTTTTTTTTTTTTTTTTTTTTTTTTTTTTGGGGGGGGGGGGGGGTTGTTGTTTGTGTGTGTGTGTGTGTGTGTGTTTTAAAAACGTGTTCATTTTTAACCAATTTTTTACATCTAGGATCAAGAAATCAAGCGGAATGGCTATGACTGTCAGTACTGCTCGTCTTATCATCCTTAAAGGTGTTAGTAGTGTGGCTACCTTGTAATGAATTCCTTGTTTCTTATGTGTGTGTCTGATGTTGTTTTTTAGCAGATTTTTTTTTCTAATATATGATCCAGTCTTTCTGTTGGAGTATCTAACCTGTTCAGGATGTAACCTTTTTTTTTTTTTTTGGTAGGAGTTTTACAGCCCTGTGTTGTCAATTGGGCAGTAATAATTAAAACTGTTACTGTTATCATTTGTTTTATTCATTTAGCTGGATATATTCACTGACTGCTTGAAATAGGCCAGTCCATTCCACTCGGTCACTTCTTTTTGCTCTCCGTATTGTCAGTGTTGCCAGAGTTACGGATTCATGTAATAAAGCTTGTATTGCTATTCCCACTGATTTTGCGGGGGTGTCTGTTGAATGTGTACAGAGGCTGGTGATACGAAGGAAGTTTATGTTCAAGTCTAGAAGCTCAGGGAGGGATAGAGAATCTGGAAGAGGGGCTGGTGGTAGTGTGCAGAGGGGTTTGAAGGAGATGGGGGTGGCGGGGGGGGGGGGGGGGGGTGTCAATCAAATAAATCTTTTATACCAACAAGGTTTATCAACCCAAAAGGTTTTTCCCTGCCTTTCTTACAAACAAACACACACACACACACACACACACACACACACACACACACACACACACACATATTCACTTCAAAAAAGTCCACTTGCATCATTCATATTGTTTTGAACATTTCACAACAGAACTTGGTGTTTGAAATTCTGGCTTCTATCAGGCCAAAGTTTATTATTACCCACTTTCCTTTCTTTCTGTCTGTCTTTTTTTAATCATTGTTTGCAAATGCCTTTCTCTACCCATTTGCCTGATTCAGAGTTGTCCAGTATAAGTACAGAATTCAGTACAGCCAAGGGGGAAAAAAACAACATTGAAATATACTGATGTTTAATTACTGGAGTCTTATTGATTGAAGTACAACAAGCATACTCTCAACCTTATGTCTTCTTGTATTTGTGCAGATTTCTACAAAATGCTGAATTTTTTCTCCCTTCAACTTGCAGATACTCAACAGAGTGTCTCGGGGCAGCATGCCATTATGCTATGCAAGGTGAGCACCCATTGGCCATTAATTCTGACCCATCAAACGACTCAATCTTCTTTGCAGACAACATTAGGGAACCACACTTAATTCTCGATGGCTCTCCCAGATTATGGGACTTTTCCCCCAGTTTGGGATGCATTTTCAACAGCAGATTTCCAGCAAAAGCAGAGGTGCTTTTTTTCAGGTGCTGAGTACAGCAAGATTTGCTCCAATCCTTAGATGTGAAACATTCAATAGAACTCCCTTGCCCATGTGTTGTTGGTTTGATTTTTCATACAGTAAGTACACACAACACCGTTTAATGCACAATGATATAAAGCCTGCAGAATGTATATATAATACAGTAGCTAAGATGGTGTATCGGTCAGCAAGACAACCCCGCAACTACTGAAGAGACTGTAACAAAAGTATTTGAAAAGATGAAAGTGGCCAAAGGCAAACCCATTACATTTTGGTTTGGATCCAGTTCAAAGGACAAGATTATTACACTTTTTTCACAGAGCATGAACACTGTCCAGCCACCTTTTTTATAAATTAATAACTGTCTATTATGTCACTAATTAAAAAACCTTGAGCCACATCTGCACAAGGGACCAAGGGAGTACCCTATCTGCTGTACAAGAAATGTCCTCGAGTGATTCAATAAAATGAAAAGATCTGCAGGCAGGAACCTAAAGATCCGTGACCAAAGGACGATAGCTATCCAGGTGTACATTTCCCAAAGTGCAAACCTCAGTTATGTTAACAGTTCAGACTGGCATCATCTCTGGGCATTCAGAGAAAAATGTCCCCCCTGTAATGGTGGCTTGAATGACTGTCTCACTGAAAGAGAGTGCTTGGATTTGTCAGTTCAGACAGAAGGCATCCCAGGAGTGTTTGGCTGTGTAGAATATGTCACTATAATTTGGGAAGCCACAATAATTTGGGAAGCCACTACAATTTGGGAAGCAATCCAAAGAACAAAGGTAGACAGAGAAAAAAAAATGTTCACATCGTGGCTCAGTTTGGCAAAGGCATTTGGATCAGTTTCCACACAAGATGATCGAACTGACCCAAAAAATCTCAAATGTATGTGCCCCAAAACAGCATCCAAGATGTGCTAAGGAAGTACTGAGGAAGAAGACACAACAGACTGAATCATTCTGGAAGTTACCATAGCACCTGGCTGTGAAATTTCTCCACTTCTGTTTGTGTCGGCAAAGGGGGTTGTGTTGAAAGCAGCCATAAGTGGTGCAGGTAGTTGGGTTTATTTTCAATAACACTGCAATCTGTTTCAGTCTTCCAACCCAGACTGTTAAACTAATTACGACCAATATGCATTTTTGAGCAGTCTCAACTGGAATACTGAAACAGACTGCAGTGTTATCAAAAATAAACCAAACCAAACTATGCACGCACACACACACACACACACACACACACACACACACCAAACAAAAAAAGAAAATTAACATTTTTTTCAATACACTCTCCAAAGAGACAAGTTACTTTTCAACAAATACCTCCTCTCCAGAGGATGCACATATAACAGATCATACACAAAAATGATACTCCCTAGACGACTATTGGCAGGAAAATGGTCTACACATGCCTTCGAGAATGGCCCACCCACACCCCATTAAGGATCATTTAACCTTTAACCTATGTCTGGGTCACCGTGATTCATTCTTCTCTAAGTAAACCCACATTGGATTAAGACGACCCATTCTGGTCACTTAACATTCAACCTCACCCTGGTTTACCAAGACCCATTCTAGGTCAACTAACTTTCAACCAATGTTGTGAGCATGAGCAAAACTGGGTCCTATTGTTGGTCACTTTGACCCCCTTTTGATTATGTCTCTTTTCTTTAACTGTGGTTCATCATGACTTTGGGTCACTTGACCTTTAGCCCACCTTGGTCAGAGTATCTCGTTCCATGTCACCTGTCTTTCCATTTTACTTTTAGCTTAGGTCTGGATCACTAAGACCATGCTGGGCCACTATCCTTTAGAATCGCTGTGGGGGGTCGCCATGACCCAAGCCTCCGTAACATGACTCTGGGTCGTTCACCATAACCTGTTCTGGGTCACCTGACTATTAACCTTGATCTGGGTCAGATGATCCATTAGGGGTCATTTGACCTTGATCTGGTTAACCCCTACCCCAATGTAGATCACCTCCTTTAACCTTTGGACGACCACCACCGATTCTGGGTCACTTAGCCTCAATTGACAACTCAGGATACTCACTCTGGAACATACTGACGTTGAACTGTGACCTAGGTCAGTTGACTTGGTATGGACCAGTTGACCTTTACCTTGATCTACGTTGCAGTATCTCATTCTGGATCACTTGTCCATTATCTTGATCCGGGTCATCTGATCCATTTGGGGTCAACCAATATTTCACTATGAGAGAACACACGACTACAGGGTTGAGAGACATAGATGATGTCAGTGAAACTTTCGCCTTGGGGTAACAGATAGAATGGATTGCATACAGTTCTGGGGGCACGTGTAGACTGGGTAAACTGACATAGTTTCAGTTTTACTTTCAGTCTGTGTGCGGACTAGTCCATATACACTACACCACATCTGCTAAGTTTTGAGACCACATTGCGCATGATTTAAAACTGATGGATAAGTGAATTAATGTCTCTAAGATGAGAGGATTTAAGAAATGGGTCTCATTGCTACAGCTTAGCAGATGTCTAACCTACACATTAGCTCAATGCACTGGTCAGATGGTATCTACGTAACTTTGGCTGTGCCGTTATTATGTATGTGTGTGTGATGAGTGTTCACGTGTGTGTGTGTATATATGTGTATGCAAGGGTGTGTGGACACAGGCCAGTGTACACGGTATGCAAGTGCATGTACATGTGTGTATATAGTGTGTGTGTGTATGCATGCAAGCGTGTGTGTGTGTGTACGTATACGTGTGTGTGATCAGTGGGCTTTGCACGTATCTGCAAGTACGCATGTATGTGTACATATATGTGTGCATATATGGGCTTATACACATGTGTTCTGCTAACTGGCACACAAGCTGTATAGCTATTGCCTTCTGCGTGTCCTATCCATGATTTTCCACATCCTAGGCAAGTACATTCTGTTTCTTGACTGTCGCATGAAGTGGGTTTTGGAGATTTTCAAGTGTTCTGAAACACACCTTTGCCTAGTCTAGAAAGTCAAGCAGGTTTCGCTTATTTTTCACTTCTGTATCCTTCGTGATTCCCAGGATCAATCTCGTTGTTTCATTTTGAATTCTTTCTAAATTGTTAAGATTGCTCTTGGACCGTGTTGTAAGCCCTACACCATGATCAGTCACACTGAGTACTCTTGGACCGTATTGTAAGCCCTAAACCATGATCAG
The DNA here is from genome assembly GCA_016801955.1 of Conus betulinus. NCBI lineage: Eukaryota > Metazoa > Mollusca > Gastropoda > Neogastropoda > Conidae > Conus > Conus betulinus. The sequence continues at coordinate 1,597,074 of JADBJO010000016.1, forward strand.
TCACACTGAGTACTCTTGGACCGTGTTGTAATCCCTACACCACGATCAGTCATACTGAATACTCTTGGACCGTGTTGTAAGCCCTAAACCACGATCAGTCACACTGAGTACTCTTGGACCGTGTTGTAATCCCTACACCACGATCAGTCATACTGAATACTCTTGGACCGTGTTGTAAGCCCTAAACCACGATCAGTCACACTGAGTACTCTTGGACCGTGTTGTAATCCCTACACCACGATCAGTCATACTGAATACTCTCTTGGACCGTGTTGTAAGCCCTAAACCACGATCACACTGAGTACTCTTGGACCGTGTTATAAGCCCTACACCATGATCAGTCTGAGTACAACTGCGTGATACAGTTTGTAGAGATGGCGCTGTTAAATGCCTTCAGCTGCCATCGCTCTCACGGCAGACAAACCCTTTTTGCATTTCAAAACAATTGAGAATGGACTTAGACATGTGGGAATAAAGACGTTGGGGGATACAGACTACAGTGAAGCAGACCGAGGAAAACAAACCCGGGATGAACACAGACATAACTGACACAGGAAAACAAATATTTATAAGGTGTGGGAGAGGATGGGATGTTCTTCAGCTGGCCTGTCTTTGAATACAGGGAAAAGTGACCACGGAACCTTAATCTTTGATCTTTATTCTGAAATAGAGCCACTGGAAATTAATGCCGAGTATAGTTTTGAACTTGGAAAGGGAGACTATGTATCAATGAGAAGAGATTGTAAAAATATTGAGTGGAGTGACTTACTGAAAGGCACTGTTGATGACTGTTGGAATGAAATAAAGAATGAAATAATTTGATGAAAACGTATATACCCATTAAAGATAAAAAAAAAAAAAAAAGCAAATTTCAAATCCCCATGGATACACAAAACTATTAAAAGAAATTTTAAGAAAAAAAATACAATTTATACAAAAAGTACATTAATTCTAACAAAAATACTGATCATCAAAATTATGTGAAAAAGAGAAATGAATGCAAACAAATCATTAAGAAAGCAAAATGAGAATATGAAAAGAAAATAGCATGGAAAAGTAAATAAATTTAAAAAAAAAAAAAAAAAAAAACCCACCTAAATATTTTTGGAAGTATGTCCAGTCAAAACTGAAGTCAAAAACCGGAATCAGTCCTCTCTATAAATTAAATGGAGAAATGGCAACGACAGATAAGGCCAAGGCTGAAGAATTAAACAGTTTTTTTTTCAAGTGTATTTATTCAAGAAACTATTTTTATTTTACCAAATGTTGCAGCAGGAGAAAACTCCGGTGGTAAGCAAAATATTAACCCTAATAAAGCCCAAGGACCAGACCTCATTCCCCCTAGAGTATTAAAAGAATTAAACCAAGAGCTAAGTTGGCCTCTCTGTATATTATTCAATAAGTCACTTGACTCAGGTGAACTTCCAACTGATTGGAAAAACGCAATTGTGACGGCAATTTTTAAAAAAGGTACTAGATCCAACGTTGGAAATTATAGACCTGTAAGTTTGACTTGTGTTACCTGTAAAATATTAGAATCCTTAGTTAGGGATGCTTTGATACAATACATGGAAGACTATAATCTTTTTTTCACCTTGTCAGCATGGCTTTCGCAAACATAGATCATGTGTATCTCAGTTATTAGAAGTAATGGAAGATTTTACTCAAATTATTGATGGAATAAAAAGTTTGAACGTTATCTACTTAGATTTTAAGAAAGCTTTCGATTCTGTACCACATAAACATTTATTGCGAAAACTACTAAGCTATGGTATAACAGGATCCATTTATAGTTGGATTAAAGACTTTCTAAACTCCAGAACATAAACAGTTAGAGTTGGTATGGAATATTCTTCAGAAGCTAAAGTACTAAGTGATATTCCACAAGGCAGTATTTCATTTACTCATTTTATAAATGATTTACCTGAAGGCATACTGAGTTGTTGCAAAGTGTTTGCTAATGATACAAAAATATATAACTCAACTAAAAATAGTAAAATCTTACAAAATGATATTGACAAAGTAAATGAATGGTCAGATAAATGGAATTTATATTTTAATGAAACCAAATGCAAAGTACTTCATATAGGTAATAATAACCCAAATGAGATACATACTATGAGAGGTAAAAATGGTATGCACACGATCGCAGAGTGTGAGGAGGAGAAAGATTTAGGTGTGATTTTCGATAAAAAATTAAAATTTGATTTACATATTTCAAGTGCTATAAATAAAAAGCCAATAAAACTTTAAGAATAATTAAAAGATCCTTTAATTTCCTTGAAAAAGATATTTTTCTGTGTTTATACAAATCAATGGTGCGACCCATTTTAGAATATGGTAATACTGTTTTGGAGTCCATACTTAAAGAGGCAATCCATAGCTGTAGAAAGAGTACAAAAAAAGGCACTTAGATTAATACATAAAATCAAGGACTGGGGAATATACAGAACGACTGTCATATCTAAATTTACCATCTCTGATATACAGACGTTTCAGAGGAGATCTTAGTCAGGTGTATAGAATAATAATTCAGATGACTTAAATTTTAACAAAATTTTTCAGTATTAATACTGCACAATTAACAAGGCACTTTGACTTCAAAATATTTTTTAATTACAGCCATACTAACCTTCGAAAATATACATTTAGCAATATAGTTGTTCAACATTGGAATGTACTTTCAGTAACCACTAAAAATGCACCAGATATTAATCAAATTCAAAAATCAACTAGACAGAGACCCAAATTGCTTAGTTTGGAAATGTTGATTAGTGCTGGTAAATTTGCATGCACAAAGCTGACCTATACACTTGTTACGATAAAGATGGGGGCGCATAAAGGCTCGTGAGAGCCTAAGTCCCTAATTTACTACTACTACTACTACTACAAGTACCACTACTACTACTTATGTGCAGCTGTGCCTTGGTCACATTACGCGCCTGCCAGTATAGACACATCAGCTAGCTTAATAAGGCCCGTGACTAAACGAGCCTGTGTCGTGGTGAATTTCAGCCAACACGTAACTTACTGGGCCTGTGATGGGCCTGTGAGCCAAGCAGAGCACTGAACCTCCCCACCCCCCCCCCCCCTCTCCGCCCCGCCCCTCACCCTCTCGGTGAACAATACATTTCGTATATTAAATTAAATTAAAAACAACAACAAACAACACAATAACAACAACAAAACCGCAGACAAATTGTCTTTCAAATTAACCTTTCCATCCTTGATCCCCAAAGGAAACCACGTAGCAAACCTCTGCGTAAAACTCGGAATCATCTCCCATGTTCAGAGACTGAAGAATGAAATGGCTTGCTGCCGCATTCACTGTTCTTCGAGTCGTACTCACAGAGCTATCAAGAAACCCCAACAATGGGACGTAATGCTGACAACCGTGACCGGACACAGCGTCTGCCATTGTCCCGCATGTTGTCATAAGCGGCGACTCATGTGCTCCATACTGACTTGTAGTAGCAGGATTGTCTTGAGAAGTCTTTTTCGGTCATCTTCACCTTTAGGAGTAAATTTGCACAGACCCTTGAAATCTACGTTGAAATATAGTTTGTGCTTACATTTAGTTGTGAAGCGTAGCATCATGACGAGCGGGGTCAAATTGTCATGGCAGATCGACGCGTCTGAAATTCCGGACCAGGTGGAGGCTTTGATATCGAAAACCAGAGCAGTCTACGATGCAGTTGGCGCCGTTGTTCCAGAGAAAGGGACATACAATACTGTCATCAAGGTGGGCAAATGCTTTTCATGGCAAGTAGGTACATAACTTTGAAGCTCGATCGACACATGTCAAAAGCGGGTAGGACTTTCCCACCTGGCCGTTATAGAATTCACATCGAATTTAAAAAAGAAAGAAAGAAAGAAAAGGCATATAAATCTAACATAATCATTATTATTGGTTATGATGAACAACAACAAAAAAATCAAAACTCTAATAGGTTTTCCAACGATTTGCCATTGCCGACTGCCTCACATTTCTAGGAGCTGCCCCTGGGCGACACAGGCAAGACTTGCTATCACCCATACAGCTGTAAGATTCACAGCGCCACCAGACACTGACCTCTCACATCAGTGTCTCTCAGAGGCAATCTGTCATCTCTCCCTTGGTACTTGCTGCAACGCCACCTCACTGCCCCCCCCTCCCCCTCAGTCCCCTGCCCCCCCCCCCCCCACTCCCCCCCTCCCCCCCAAAGAAAAAAAGTACTGATTATATGAGCAGTAAGGTGACTCACAGTAAGGTGGCTCACGCATATAATGCATAAGTTCATTGCAGATCTTTCACATACTGACATTTGCATATACTGGCATAGAAGGGCCAATTATTTACAATAGCACACTATTTTGAAACTGGTTGTTAACAGCAACACTTTTTAGAAATTAAATGAACTGTGTATTGGTGATGATACAGTAGTAAAATAAGTGTGAAAGGCACTAGTAATACAAGTTATACTGCATGTCTGCATAACTAGTGAGTTTATGCAAAAGAAGTAAACAATTTTCTTCTGTAGGATTCTGGGTTTTGATGGTATTCAAGCTCAGGCAGAATGAGTTCCAGAGGAGAGGACCAAAGTAACGAAGACTTTTTACTTTTAGATAGTCAGTTCTAGGTGGGGGAACTTGGAATTTTGTGGAATTCTAGAATTTGTGTGTTAAATTTGGTTTGAATAGTTTGCCAGGCTAATTCAGATAATACATTTTTTGGTGCATGAATATTCCTTTACTGATAGCAAACATATCCTTTAATGGCAGAACTCCAAACTGAATATTATTCTTTGGAATTGTAAAGATTGAAGATTTCAGGAGAACTGCTATTACTTTTAATGTCACATTTATGATGTGTACAGCAGATGAAAAATTTTATTGAATTTATGCTGGCTAAATCAAATACTGTTCAACAGTAACTGACTGAAGTCAAGACAGTATAAAAATATATGCATTCAGGAAATAATTTTCTGGCATGAAAGTTCAGAAAGTGCCTAGTCCTGCATTACTAATGTATAGATTTCTCTGTATACTGCTACGCTTAATGTTTTGATGTGAGGAATAGTCCATGAAAGATTACAGTCTATGATCATATGCCTTGAACATGGTGATAGTCTGCTTCTTCATTTGTTACATTATTGATAAAACAGAAGGAACTGTTTTATATTTTGCTTTCTTTGACTTGTTGTTATGAGCATGACTTTCGTCTTATAGGGGTTTAGCGACATAACATTCAGTGATTCACACTACACGGTACACCACTCACTTAGTTGTCAACGGACTTTTTGTAATGATGCATAAACAGAACTGAGGTTCGAGCTGCTTCCATGAATTGTGGTATCACCACAGAAAAGTTCACAAGATTCTTCAATATGAAGAGGGAGATTGCTTGTGTGTAAATGGTGGCATCATCCAAGAAAAGTTCCCAAGATTCTTCAATATCAAGAGGGAGATGATTTACTAGATGGAAAATAAGAGAGGACCTAAGACTGAGCTCTGGTATACTCCATATCTGACAGATAAAATATTGGAAGTTGAAGAATTCAGTCAGGCAAATTGCTAAAGAAAGGGAATGATGAAATGATGAGGAATGATGAAATCAGCTGGAGCACATTTTCTGTTACGACATACACTGATAATGTTTTGCACAATAAATTGTGGGCTCCGTGACAGAAAAAGTTTATGCAAAATCTACAAACAATGCCCCACAGAATTTATTTTTATTAGTATGTTCACATTACGGTGATCAGAGAGAGAGAGAGAGAGAGAGAGAGTACATTTATCATTTTATTAAAAAAAAAAAAAAAAGAAATGGACTACACACACACACACACACACACACACACACACACACACACACACACACACACACACACACACAGAGAATCTGTAAGTGTCCCACTCTTTACAACACAAAAATAGGCACACACACACACACACACACACACACACACACACACACACACACACACACACACACACATACACACACACAAAACTCACACAGACACAGACACACACACACACACACACACACACACACACACACACACACACACACACACACACACACACACACACATGCAAAGAGAGAGAAAGAGTACATTTCTGTAAAAAAAAAAAAAAAAAAAAAACTGCATTGAAGAATGCACGCAGCACACATGCATGCATGCATGCATGCATGCACGCGCGCAGACACGCACACACACACACACACACACACACACACACACACACACACACACACACACACACTCATACGCGCATGCGTGCACACACACACACACACACACACACACACACATGCACACACACATGCACAGACATACGTATACTCAGGCACACAAACACACACTCTCTCACACACTCAGACACACAAACATATACACACATGTGCGTGGGTACACGCGCGCGCACACACACACACACACACACACACACACACACACACACACACATACACACCCCTACCCCCCCCCCCCCCCCACACACACACACACACACACACATACAGTGATACACACAAACTCTCTCTCTCTCACACTCATACACACTGTAAATGTACTATAATACACACATATGCGTGCACACGCATGCATGCAAGCACACACACACACACACACACACACACACACACACACACACACACACACACACACACACACACACACACACCCCTACATGTGTAGAGAGGGAGGGGGGGGGGGGGGGAGGGGAGGGTGGGAACTGAGTGTCTGTTAGTAGAGTAAGCTGAGCAAGTATGAAAGGGTGTATGTGTGTGTGTGTGGGGGGGGGGGGGGGGGGGAGTGGGGGTGGCAAACAGGATGACATGAATGTGAGATTGCTTCCCTTTACCCCCTTGTGGTGTGCATGAGGAGTTTGAACTGGAAGCAAGTGGCTGTAGGGCAGCATTGTCAAGTTCCAGGTGCTGTCTCATTTTCTCTGCCCATTAAAACATGTTCTGTCCATGTAGGTAATGGGTCTGCTGGTACAGCATTGTCATGTCCCAAGGTGTTATCTCACTTCCTTGTGCCAGTTGAAACATATTCTTTATATTAGGTTGTGGGTCTTACAGAGCTGGGCTGTCTCTCTCTTTCTCTCCGTGTGCAGTGCGTGCACACGCTTGAGCGATTATGTGAGCGTGCATGCTGGTGTGTGTGTGCTGTGTGTGTGTGTGTGTGTGTGTGTGTGTGTGTGTGTGTGTGTGGGGGGGGTCCTCTGGGCAAAAAACATGAACTTTAATAGGTGAGAAGAACTCTAAAATTGTTAAATATCAAACTTACGATGAGAGAGAGAGTTCAGATGCATTTTTTTGACAATGGCCTACATAGATTTATGTCAAGGAGGCGTACATTAGTATTTGCAGCGCTGAAAAAAAAAAATTCAGAGAAACATAAATTGAGACAGATTGTGCAAATGTTATGTTGGGACTGGAAGCCATTGAGAAGAAAAAGAAAATAAGGACTTACTTTTTCATCACTCAAAATGAATATGTAATTTTTTTTACAGTATCAACATGATCATATACACAAGTGCCTCACCCAGGCACACGTACTCATTGTAACAAATCATTTCTGCATGGTCACATCAGTCATCACCATCCGTTTCCACCATTACCTGTAATACTAACAGCGAAGAGAATAAAACCATTTCTAAATAAGGTCATCAAGCTTGCGGAATACATGGAAAACAAAAACTCATACATTAGAAGTTCTTACCGTTCTTACAGTTCTTTCTTTTCCTGACATTATATGCCTCTGCAACACACTTAACCAGTAGAGGTATTATCCCATTATTGCCAGAGAACAGCAAACTGTATAGGTTATGATTTCTGTCGCAATGATATTGAAAAGTTGGGGACTTCTCTCTGACATCGTTATAAGCTGCACAGTAGAACAGAAGAGAGAGAGAGAGAGAGACAGAGAGAGAGAGGAGGGCTGAGCATGCCCTGCAAGGCCACTGATGGGCTAATATTATGGAGGGGAAGGGGTAGGAAATGAAACGGGCTGAAAGGAACTTTTAGGAAGAGAGGGGAGAAGGGCTGGTTAAGCCTGGTTTTATCATTGTAATGGCAAACAGTGTGCAGAGTTTATTCATATCTGGTTTTTAGCACCATTTTTTCTCCAAGTTTATTAAGTACTCAAATCTGGAGTGTATTCATGCTCAGAAAGTTTGCCAGGAACCTAAGGTGGATTCTGAAGAGAACGTGTATAAAATAAAAGTCAGTCAGAGTGAAGTTCAAAACGGTGTTCACTGTAACAGGTAACAAAGCATCTTTCTTTGGGCTATCGTGAAACTTTCAGCAGCAATTTGGCTTTTATAGATACACAGATGTATACATGTGTCACAGGGTATGTGTGTGTATTACAGATGCATGTTTGTGCAGTGTATTACATGTCTGTAGTCTTATTAAGTCGTAACTGTGTGCAGCCACTGGCAGACATTGAATGTGAGTATGCTGTGGAGCGAAACAACCTGGACTTTCTGCAGCATGTTTCCACAGACAAAGAACTACGAGATGCCAGTTGTGATGCTGACAAAAAGTTGTCAGAGTTTGACGTTGAAATGAGGTTTGATTTTTGTGCTTCAGATTCATCAGTTACAGATTTAATGAATACAAAGTATTTGTATCATATTGTATAGTATGCATTGTGAATTTGTTATTTAATAATTTATGCAGTCTCTGCAAACATTTCAAATGGATCTGTTGCAGAATTTATCTAAAAAAAATATTTGTGTTACATTGTATGGTATGTTTTGTGCAGTTGTCATTCATTCAAAACATTTACTGAGCAGTTTGTCATATCATAATTTTTTAATTGTCTGAGTCAGACAAATTTTCTTTGTTCTCTTCTTATGTCTTTCTTAAATCAATTAGGTAGGTTGTGGCAAAACATTCTCAAAAGTACAGTTGATAATTTACAGTAGGTCTTCTTTATTTTGCTTTTATGTTCAGCATGAGGAAAGACGTCTTCGATGTGATTGTTACCTTCCATAAACGCCATACATCTAAACTGGAGGCAGAAGCACTACGATATGTGGAAAGGCTCATCAAGCTGGGAAAAAGAAATGGTATGTATAAGTACCTTATTTCTCATGATAGATTGTGTTTTTTCCCTTTGGTTTGCTTCTTTGTTACTCATATGAACTTCCTAAGGTCATACCTACACGCGAGTCAGTGACAGTCAGGGCTACCCATCCAAGTGGAGTGGAAGGAGTGGACTGTATATTGTAGATGGGGATGACCATGCCAGTGGGGTGGAAGGAAGGGGCAATAATTATAAAGTAGTGAACTGAAAAGATACCAGCTGCATGAAGATGAGGTGCAGGCAATGAAAGTAACACTATGTGTATTGTAGGCCTGGGATTTGAACCAGCAGCCCGCTGAGATACATCATAGTTCTAAGTTGTTGGAATTATATTTCTCTCTTTTTTTGTCACTGACAGTTTCATCATTTCCGTATGGACAAATTCTAATTTTTCAGTACATCATGTTTGCTGTGCATTTTTTGTTCTAGGTAAGTTTGATCCTGAGTGACAACTGCACTGATGAGTGGCTGGATTTTAATGAAAATGAGAGGGGTTACAAGGGCTTCCTGCTGCTTGTTTATTTAGGGACTCTTTAAGCTGAGGATTTTAGGGATCCATCGTGAGATTTTAGAGTCCCACTCGCAGAAACACTGAAAACAAACAGGTTGATTTAAAGAAAAATATATTGATGAATGGATTCCAAGATGAAGTCAGGGAACTACACATTGGTAATGCTGTACAAACCTGTATTACTTATCCTCATGTCGCAGTATGGCGGCTCAGTGTTCCTGGTGAAAAACAGCTGATTTTATGTTTGGGATTGCTTTACATTGACATACTGAATTGCTTAGAGTATTATCTTAATGTAAGGGTGGTGGATGAGGAGAAAAGGAGGGAAGAGGGGAGTAGGAGATGGGAAGAGAGAGCGAGTTGACACCTCAGCTTCCACACCAGCACCCAGCTCGTTGGTTTCCTCTCTCTTTTTATTTTAAATCATGGTTGAATCGAACCTGTTGTACATGGTTGTACCTGTAGCACACACACAATATGAAAATTAAAGTGCAGGATTTACAACAAACATCAACTCCAAATGACTCCCCGTTGTGAACGGTAGGAGGTAAAACATATCTGTGCAATCAGTAACATAATCATATCGTATAAACATAACATTAACCATAGGCGACTCCCGTTGCGAACGGCAGGATCAACAACATAATTTCATTATTATAACAGTAAGGAAGGGGAACCTCGTTGCGAATGGCAGGATCAACAACATAATCATTTCATTGTTATAACATTGAGACTCCCCGTTGCGAATGGCAGGAGTTACAAATGGTCAAAAGCATGGATCATGATTTCATAGCAAAGAACAGTATTATAAGTGAACATACATTTAAGCACACACACTCAAAATGGAACTCCCCATTGTGAACAGCAGGAGCAATGAACAATAAATGAAATTAATTAACATCTAAATTTTCAACAGCAGTTACACAGTTGTATGGAAAAAAAATCATATGTGTAGTGTCCACACACATGTGATGAAACTCAAAAAGGACACATCTTGCACATGAACCAGCCAACTAAAGCTATCTTCCTTTCTCAGCACACACACCCACCTCAGGACAGTGCGTGCTACACGCTATGGCTCCATGTTTCACCTGTTAGGCCTGCACCCCGGCCCAACAAGGCAGTTGCTTTTCAGCCCTGCAGTGGACCCACGGGTGTAAATATATTGAATAAGTGAACACTCACAGACTAACAGATGCAGTGACCGAATAAACAAACTGACTGACCAGCGGCTACACGTGTACAAAATAGGCACAGGCAACTGAGCAGCATTCAAGTATTTAACTGCCTAATTACTCAACCAAGTAACCATGTAACCCTTCAGTCGCTCAAATAATGAAACAATCAAACAAACAGGTAAAACACTTGTTTGTAACAGGTACCAACCCAGACACACAGAGGAATAATCAAACTACCTTCACTGGCTGTATCTTAATCGTTTGTTCAGGCCGCTGTGCGGTTTCATCACTGTGACTTAACCCTATCCGTCTCGCCAGCAAACAAGGGCGACATTTACAAGCCAGTTTGTCTAGTGTTTGAACACAAGGAACCTGCAGGACGTGCGTTAAACTTTAAATTTATCCACTAATCACAATAAAAAGACAGCAACGTCTGTAATCTATGTTTTCTGGCATTGATTTGTTGATTACTCACCATAAAATCTGTGACAATACTGAATTACTTTCTCATTTCATTCTTATTAAGCGCCAGCACCTGCTTAGTTACAAAGTTACCTGAATAATTGATGTGGAAATCTGGTATATCACATTTCCAGTTGATAAGAAATTGAGTTTGTACAATAAAAATGTAAGAACATAGAACTTTTAACTTCCATTTACTAAAAGTTGTTTCACGAAGATAGTACTCTGCCCTCACTCTAGGTAAAAAACATAGCCAAACCAAAGGCAAAAACCATCAACATACCTTTACATTCACAAACACCTGAACCAGCGTCACAGCCTTCACCACACTCTGCTCAGTGAAGAAATGATCTCAGAGCCAGAACGCTGGGAGTATATAGGCCTTCCACTCCCTTTGAACGAGATCTTTTCGAAAGTCTTTTGTGGCCTGAGTCACAATGGAACACTAGAAGCGTCGTCTAAAGTGCCTCAGATCTGGCTTTGCTGGGCTGCTCTTGAACGAACATTCTATTCCTCAGGGCCCGACAACCAACGGGGCCGACCGCCATGTAAGTGGCTGGATCTGTAGCAGTGCAGAGGAACAGACCCTTCAGACTCTGTACCTAGGGCAAAGTCCAGCATCCCACCTAAAAGATGTTTACCTATTCCAAAATCTCAAGTCCACCTCAGCAAACACAGCACCAACCACGGCTCCACAGTCTCCCAGGGGCTGTCCCCCCGGCCTATACTCAGTCTCCCAGGCCAAACCATCCAGACCAGCCATGGTCAAAGGGAGGCTCTCAAGAGCTCCTCAGCAAAGGCGACACCAATTACGATGTTGCTGAAGTCCAATGGCCGTCTCTCCAAAACCAGTCTGCCCAGACCAGCTGTGGGCAAATTGTCTGCTGAGTGACCAGCCTATTAACTGGCATTCCAGCCTACCAGCTAGGTAACCCCTTACTGCGATTCTATCCCGCGTTTGAGGGGTTTACCGCTACAACTCTCAGTTCTCAAAGGTTGGCAGAATCGTACCCTTTACATTAACATCTTTTTTCGCCGTCAATTCCCATCTGGTCAGTAAGTTTACACATTGCAAGCATGTTTGTGTTCATCAACAATGGATTTGTCAGAAAGCCTTGGCAATCATGATGTGGTTGAATAGGTCAAAGGGGGGTGAGACAGTCTTCTATCAAGATTGAACAAGTCAAAGGGGGTGAGACAGTCTTATATCAAGATTGAACAAGTCAAAGGGGGTGTGGCAGTCTTCTACCATGATTGAACAAGTCAAAGGGGGTGTGGCAGTCTTCTACCATGATTGAACAAGTCGAAGGGGGTGTGGCAGTCTTCTACCATGATTGAACAAGTCGAAGAGGTGTGGCAGTCTTCTACCATGATTGAACAAGTCGAAGGAGGTGTGGCAGTCTTCTATCATGATTGAACAAGTCAAAGGGGGTGTGGCAGTCCTTCCACCATGATTGAATAAGTCAAAGGGGGTGTGGCAGTCTTTACCATGATTGAACAAGTTGAAGGGGGTGTGGCAGTCTTCTACCATGATTTGAACAAGTTGAAGGGGGTGTGGCAGTCTTCTATCATGATTGAACAAGTCGAAGGAGGTGTGGCAGTCTTCTATCATGATTGAACAAGTCAAAGGGGGTGTGGCAGTCTTCTATCATGATTGAACAAGTCGAAGGGGGTGTGGCAGTCTTCTTACAGATGCAGACTAGAAAGGTCAGTGAAAAGGAGGTAATCTGAAAGACACTGAAACCTTCTGCAGTCACAGGTCAGGAATAGTAAAATTCCACCCTTGTTCACAGCAGCCACAGTTTGGTGTCTGATCTCTTTCATGCAATGGATATTTTACATGCCTTTATCCCGCTTCCTTTCTCTGGCCTGTGATTTTCAGTGTCTGAACCATCCCAGTTTTTTTCTTTTGTAAGTGAAAATAAAGTCTTGTTCATCTTCATTTATTTTTGTCAAAATCTGAACCTTCTGCATGTAACATTTGACCACTTCGACAATGGTAAAATGCTGCATCACGGTCGTCACATTCTTTTTTCAGTTCTGTCCTCCGAGAAGCTGGGTTTAATAAATGCACAGCATTGCGGCAGTTGATATGTTATGTTAACCATGCACTTTTACATGCTGTTATCTGGGCAGCAGAAGTGGCATATTTTCAACTGGCCAGAAACATTATACCTGTGCCTGGGAGTTTTGTGAGTGCTGGACTGCTTGCGCATTTTGTCAGGAGAGAATTTAGTTTATTATCAGCCCACAGGCTATTTTAGCCATTTTAAGTTTATGTGTAGAAACCTCCTAATATGCCTACAGGCCATTTTCAGTTTATGTGTAGAATCCTCTCAGTATCTGTCCTAGAGACCATTTTCAGAGTTGTATGAAAACCCTGCAATAGATAGTCTCCCCCTTAATTTGACTCCAGTAAATATAGTTTATTTTTAGGAACTTTTTTTTGCTTTTTTGTCTGTACGGCAGTTTCCACCTAATACATATGAGACACCATTTTTAAGCATATTTGTGGATCCTTTTAAAAAAAGTTTCATGATACAAATCTTTGATTGAATGATGTTGGTGTGCAGGTTTGCATCTCAGTAAGGATGTGCAGAGCAAAATCAAGGAACTGAAAGAAGCGAATCAGTGATCTGTCCATTGACTACAGCAAGAACCTGAATGAGGAGAACACAGTGCTGGAGTTCACAGAGGAGGAGTTGGGTACGTAGGGCATTGGTGTTGAGGATGAAGCTCTGAGATCAACGCATAGCATAGCATATCATAGAGCACTGTGCAGCATAACTAAGCTTAATGTAGTCCAATGCATTTCGTAATTATGTATTGATTTTATAGAATAGAGCCTGAGATAACTGATAACATTCACATTCTTATCTATACCCAATTTGTAATAACCCTTTTATTTCTGTGTCTGCATAATCCATGTTATTATTTATAAAAACAAACAAAAAAAGTATAGAAAGTTGTTATTTCTGTTTCAGCTGGTGTTCCTGAAGATTTCCTCAAAAGCTTGGAGCGAGTATGTATGATGAATTCATTCTTTTTTTTTCTTGATTTCTTTTAAGAGGAATAAAGAGACACAGTTGGTATTGAATAATTTTTTTTCTTGTTCATAAGTTTTTTGCATACATAACCTTTTGAGTCCTGATCCACTTTGTTATGTCTGCCATCACAATTTTCATCAATTCCCAGTTGATATATCAGTGGTTTTCCATCAGACTGTGGTAAAGCCCAGACAGTTCAGTTGTAAATATGAAACAGCAGAGTTCACAATATTTTTGGGTTAATTCACTGTATGTTTTACATACTTCCCGTCAACTTGTTTTCAGATAGTAAATTCAGCATGATATTTGTTTTCAGTCAAGTGTTGATATTTACAGTGGACTGCATTGGGATTGTAATCAGGCAGTTGGTATTTGCCAAGGATGGACGGTAGCTAGCATGATTCAGGCATTAGGTTTCATCTTGGATCCAAAATGATAATGATAATTCAGATTTAAAACTATTACCAGTTCGCACTATTTTATGTGTTATAGAATATGTTTTGCTGATATTTTCTTAATTGAATCTTGTCATGACTGCTGTGACTCAACAAATACATACCTTACGTTAAATTTAAAGGGAAATGAATGCTCTTTGACACCATGTAGCTCAAATGTCAAAACAAACACATAGGTCCATTTCACATAGGTTTTATTTCATTCAATCTGCTGTATGAAATCAAAGACAATTACACAATTTTTTGAAGTGCTGCATAGCAGAATTACAAAAATATGAACAGTGAATTGTTTTTAAGATCAGATGTACTTTCATACATAGTGCGCTCAAAACATATAAAGAAAGTAAAACAGTTATCAGCATCAAGCTGACATGTATATCAGAAATTGAAAACTGTAGATGTCTTCTTTATCCTTACTTGAAATTTAGTTTCTTCATTCTTTCCTGTCAAAATAAGTGCTGTATATCCTCTAGGCATAGAACACACTATACATCAGGATTCTCTTTAAAAAAAAAAAAACCTCAACAATTATTCAGATGAATTTTCTTCACGTGCTGAATATTTTCTTCCCTTAACGCCCATTTCTCATGCTCACTATTTTGTTTTTTACAAATAGTTTATGATGATATCAAAGTTGAGGAATGGGTATGGTGCTTTCGTCTCCTTGAGATATCTGTCCAGTGCCTTTTCGCCCTTCAGGAATTTCCCTTCTGGCAATCTTGGGAATTTGGTGGTGGTCTGTATTCCCTCTTTTATGTTCTTCTTTCTCTCAGTAGGAGGCCATCTTGTCTGACACTTGGGCTACCGCTTGTGTTTGTAACAGCGGACTTGAATTGGCACTTGTAGAAGGTGACCCTGTCCATGCAAAGTGTCGGTGACAGGAAAGACACCATGCAAGTTTTTCCTGTCATCTTTGATGCCACTTAAGTGGCATCGCCCTCATTCTGCTCATAATGGCTCCTCCTCCACAGCTACAACCTGGCCCTCCCGCCATAGCCCCAGCAGTGGCAATCCACAGGGAGCAGTTGATGTCAAATCATCATGAGGCAGTCCACTAGAGAAACGCTGCATTGCTCCCAGGTTGCCTTGGTGGAGTTAGTGGTGCCTGTCTGGTCCAACGTTTGTAGGACACCACCTGCTAAGCCCCATACTGATGACAGTATTTGCCCAGTCGCAGAGCTGGCATGAGGTCTCCTTCCGGAGGGCACAACCTTGTCAGTCCAGTGATAACAGTTGTAAGTTTGCCAGTACTGGCGACCCAACAGAATCAAACCTAGCACGTAGACTTGGAGAGGTGATTGGAACTGAAGTCACCATGAGAACAAAGGGTCACAGAATTTGAGATTTGTTTGTATGCTGATCACTGAAGGTGAGGATGAAGAAGATGATGCTGTGAACTCCAATTCAGGTCTGAGACTGCATGACAGGGCTGTACTCTGCGCTTACTTACATGATACATCCCAGCGTCAACCAGGCATGAGAGACACAGGCACCTGCAGTGTTGGTCAGGAAATTTTAACAACATTCTCGGAGACACATCCATTATGTGGATAAAACTTGATTGTGTGGTCCCAGTCTTCTCAATTAAGATCACAGCAAACTCTGCTCTGGATGGAAGGGGCTGGTTAGGCCGGAAGAAATCCCACAAACAAATAGCTCTGAAGGGAATAGGACCCATGTCCTTCCAGCAGGAAGTCCTGGGACGCTATCCTTTGCCATGGCAGATGGTAAATCCTTAAATATTTGTATGTTGCTGTGCATTTCTTATCTCAGAAGGTTTTATTGTTGGTTTGTAAGGTTCTTTTCTTTCTTTCTTTGTTTTTTTTTTTTTTTGTTTTGTTTTGCGACAGATGAATTTAAATTGAAATGGAAATGAAATAACACAGCAGTGTCTTGAAATTCATGTTGATCAATTTTCTTCTCCATTCTCGTTGGTGTATTCTCTACACAGGCCTAATAGCCAAGTTTAATAGAATGTAACTGAGAAAAATGCTTAGGTGTGGTATATGTATGCCTGTGTGTGTTGGCTAGTGTGTGAATTTACTTGTGAGCTCTCACTGGCATAATGTGTAGGAGACAGAATTGGTTTATTCTTTGCAACTTTTAAAAATTTTGAGTGCATGTTTTGGTTAGTGGATGTATCCCACCTTTAAGCCAGAAAGCCAGAGACATTCACTTCTTTCTTTCTTTCTGCATACGCAGGCTGATACTCCTGCCGACACTGCCTGTACAGACAGGTAGTGGAGTTTTGTGTGTATGACCATCTTTTATCCCGCCATTAAGGCAGCCATACTCCATCTTCGGGGAAGGTGCATGCTATGTGTAACGTGTCATCCATACCAATGGCCAAACTGGCCTTCTCTTCCGAAAGTTGGTGATGGGATTTTACGTGTGTGCAAGATGTTTTGCGTGCGTTCACAAATGGAACCTCGGTTTATAGTCTCATTCGAAGGACTGTGTGGGGAATGGAGTCTGAACCAATGTTAACTCCGAGGGAAAATCCCCCTGTACCGAAATTTGAACCCGTTTCCCTAGGATCACGAGTCAGGCGCTCTACCAACTGAGTATTTTCAGCCCCTGAGACATTGACTCAACCAGGCTTTGTCATAAAGCAGTGATTGATGTCAGTAGGGAGCTTTGTTGGTGGTGTTCTACACATATGTTTTATCAGAATAAGTATGACCCCCAAGTCACTTGGCAGCAGTGACTGGCCTCTTAAGGACCTGATGTTGATAAGTCTCTGTGGCACTTGCGTCTTCTTCTTGTGTGTGTCAGCATGATGGTGACAGACCTGATATTGATGACTCCCTATGGTATTTATATCAAGTGCTTGTGTGTCATTATCATGGTGACAGAGCTGATACTGATAACTCACTGTGGTATTTACATCTGCTGCTTGTATCGGTCAATAAAGTGGTAACAAACGTTACACAGATAACTCTCTATGGCAGTTGCACCTGCTGTTTGTGTGTGTCAGCATTGTGGTAACAGAGCTGAGGTTGATAATTCCACATGGTACTTAACTCGCTGTGTGTCGGCGTCACAGTGACAGACAAGAGGTTTATAACTCCAAGAGACACTTACATCTGCTGCTTGTGTGTGTGTTGACCGTGTGGTGACAGACAGCAGAAGGCAAGTGCAAGGTGACCCTGAAGTACCCCCATTACTTCCCATGCATGAAGAAAGCATGTAACCCTCAGACCCGACGCTTGCTGGAGACTGCCTTCAACTCCAGGTGTCTGACGGAGAATACTGCTATACTGGAGGAGTTGGTGCGTCTACGACATGAGAGGTAAGACAATGCTGATTCTGTTTCCATTTTTTTCTTTCACCTGTTACAGTGGTTCTTTTCTTTTCAGTTCATAGCATCACACAACAGGATAACGAAATCCTTACACAGCTATACAATACCTAATATGCCATATTTTTCATGCTGATGAGACAAAACAAAACTTAAATGATGTGTTTGTGAATTGAAGCGTGAGTACACATGTGTGGTCACTCTGCGGACAGTTTGTCCACTGCCATTAAACATATGCTAGTTATTTCCCCCTCACGGGCCATCCCGTGCTGTGCAGAGTTTCTTGGAATCAGAAATGTTACATTACATTGTTTGCATACCAATATTCATTCTGTCATGCACAATGTGAGACATAAACACTTTTACAGCAGAGTCCATGAAAACCCTGTTCAGAGATGTCCCACCTGACGTGATCTTTGAGTTTTTTTGAGAGATTACCATTTTTCATCTGATTTGAGATTTTACGGAGGAAAGATTTTTAACGAAGTTTCTGGTGCGTTTTTAGAAGATGTATTTTAAAGAGATGTGTGAAAGTTGTTGTTGTTGTTGTTGTTGTTTTTTGATGACTTGTGTGCGTTGATTTAATGTGGTGACAGCCCTGATATGGCCCTTTGCAGTTGGCTGGGTTATAAGCAATATTACCTTACCTACCTTACTATGTGTGAAGATTACAGTTCCACACATAGCACTGAGCAGACATTAATGAATAAATATATAGAGGCTTAGAAATATAATGATTTACATCATCTAATATGAAGTTATTTGTAGTTCATCTTTTCCATCATATGTTTCTACTACCCGTTTGCAGTATTTGAACATAATCAGTATTTCAGACCGTGATCTTGAACTGCAAGATTTTTCCCCACTTTAGAATAATGTTTAGGGTATCATAATTTGCATTTGTCTTGCAGTTGTTGGACTTACGATATTATCAGCGCGAAAACAGAATTGACACTTTTTCAGCCTTGGCTTAACATGTTCTGTATTTTATAGTTCGTTCAAGTATTGTCCAAAAAGTTTTAAAGGAATATCTTCTAGCCTAGATCTCTCTGAGAAGTGTTTTGCAAAAAATCATTAAAACCCAATGTATTTCATCCAGCAGCGGTCGGGTCACCAATAAAATATGTTTTTTTTTTCCCCCCCTTTTCTTTTTATATAGACAGTTTTGGTACCTCTGATATAATAAAAATCTACAGCCAAAAAAATCATGAACATTTTGTAGTTTGCAGTTAGAGTGCAAGTCAGACCATCAGATCATTTTAAGAATGACAGGAATGCAAGTTATTACTGTGACCAGTGTTATCTTCAAAATGATTTGAGTTAACCTTCCATGTAAGAATTGCATGCAAAGTCATTACTGCGACCAATGTTATCTTCAAAATATTTGAATTAACCTTCTTCCGTGTAAGAATTGCTTAATGCTATATTTGATTCTGGTCTGCCATTTATCAGACAGTAGTTATATGAGATACAGCTCAAAGGAAGAAAGGACAAGTTGAGTCAAATGAACGCACAGTGGTGAACAAGATCCTGATTAGAAGTGTTTACTGACAAATGTATCAAGCACCTGGTGTGCCAGATTCTCCACTGGTCTTTCTTTGGCTACAGGTATTCAGTAGATTTTGCTGAATGTCCTTTGTTTGACCATCCAGCCGCACGCATTATTTTCTTCCACGGTGGCATCCATGTAGTATGTTGCAGATGTGTTAGCTGCCCTGGTGCTGTGAGCTGAGAAATGAGAAAAGGTTTAGACCCTCTGTTTTTTTTTTAATTGTCAAATCCATCTTGTGTCTCATGAAATGTGTTTATTGGTTTGGTATAAGAGTTCAGCAGTTCTCATCCTTTTCATATGTATTCTGTTTTGCCAAAGTATGTATTCAGGAAGACACCAAGCACAGTCCTTCTTCTTCAAAGTTTTCTAGTGAGAGAGGAGATGCATGAGTTCCAAATCTAGTTCAGTTTAAGAATGATCTCTTTACAATCTGCTCAACAGTTCACTTGTCTAGGATCTGTCAGCTGCAGTGAGGGATCCAAATTAGAAATTCTCTCAAGGGCAGAAATACACACACACACACACACACACACACACACGCACCACACACACACACACAGAGCACTGTCCAGATAAATACCCGTATGGGGGAAAAACCCCAAGATCAGGATCTTTCATGCATTGGTATATCCTGTGCACATGCGAGACATGGATCCTCTCTTAGCAGATCTGGGAAAAAAAAAGATCCAAGCCATGGAAATGAGATGATACTGCAAAATACCAAACATCAGATACACTGATAACATCACCAGTCACCAAGTGCATCAAACCATCTGGCGGCACATAAAGGCAATATGAAACTTATGTCAGCAGTCAGGAAAAGGAAGCTACATTGGTATGCCGTGTAACAATATCTGTCTGTTTTCACTTTACACAATTCCATCCAAAGGATGTATATATATGTGCGTGACGTTCATCATCTGTTTTCATTCGAAATATTTCCCAACCAACGACACTTTATATCAAAACAAAAGTCATTGCGTTTTCTTTATTTACTCTGAGCCCAACCAGCGCCACTTTATATTAATTAAAACAAAGTGATGTGTGTTTCTGTATGCGCTCAGAAAGCTCAGCTGCTTGGTTTCCCAACACATGCAGCCTACGTGCTGGACATGCGGATGGCGAAGAAGCCTGAAAATGTGGCTACGTTTCTGTCTGACTTGGCCATCAAGCTTCAACCTCTGCGTGAGGAGGAAATCAGAGAGTTCCTGGAGTACAAGAAAGAGGAGGTAAACTGTGGAGTGAGCGAGCAACAGTGGGTGACACGCACACACACACGCATGCACGCACAAAAGCACACACACACACACAAAAAACACACACACACACGCACGCACGCGCGCACACACATGCACACTCATGCGGCCACGCGCACACACATGCACACACACACACACACACACACACACACACACACAACAACACACACAAAACACACACACACACACACTCAACATACACACACACACGCACACGCACACACAAAACACATGCACACACAAAACACACACACACACACACACACACACACACACAAAACACACACATACCCACACACAGACTATGAAGTTATTTGAAGTTGATCTTAAATCGTAGGGGTACCATACGTGATGTCTGCCCTGCGCTAAATCTGCTAAGAGGCTACACAGTTTAGTCGCATCCTCTTTATGAAAACAGCATCATCCTCTTTATGAAGACAACATCTCTGAGAGTTGCTGACATATTCAGCTTGTGTGTCTGTCTCTTGGCCAGGAGGTTTATGTAACCTCTTGGTCATGATGTAACATAGTAGGAGGCATAGAGCAAAGCCTTTCACATAGCTCAGAACAAAATGGAGGGAAGGGTGAAGAAAGCTACCGTTTAGGGCAAGTCTTTTCCTTGCTCAAATTAAAAACGGTTCCCTCCCTTCCCCCCATCTTCTTGCAAAAGAAAAGTAAAATAAAACGAAACGAAACCAACGTTACGGCTGTAGCACATGGTGCCATTAAGGTATGGATTTGATGAGGGTGTCAGCTATCACATCCCAGCATGAATGTATATGTATATGTCAGAGTGTGTGTGTGTGTGTGTGTGTGTGTGTGTGTGTGTGTGTGTGTGTGTGTGTGTGTGTGTAAGTGAGCCAGAGAAAGGGAGTGAGAGAGAAAGGGGAAGTTATGGGGGCTGTTTATCCCGTCTAGTTTTCCATATTTAACATAGAAAATTTGGTCAAATATTGAAACATGTACTGCCAGATAATAAAAAAAAAAAACAGTTTTAGATATATGTTTTTTGAAAGAGTTTTCGGCCCATTAAAAACATAAAAAAAAAATCAAAGTGATCAGCCCTGAATCAATCTTGATTTGACATCATGTTGACCCATGTTACAAAACTCAATAAAGTCAGTTCTTTATCACCAGAAACTGCAAACATTAGTTTTATCATTTGATAAATCCATGGATCAGTGTAGAATCAGCATGATTTAATTGTGTCTCTTATGTATTGTATTGAAATAAGCATTACTTTGAACTTTCTTTTTATTTTTTTGTATTTTGGCTTTCAGACATTCAGTTATCTCAAGATTTCATTTTGTGTTTTGCAGACCAAAGCAGTATAGTTTCTCAAATATTGAAGACCAAGGAATGTGCCCCACCCCCCCTTCCCCAATCCCATCTACCATATGATGTATACCAAAGAAGTGCAGCGTACAAACAAAATAATTGCCCTAAAAGGAATGTTAATACTAAAAAAGCAGTTTTTTAGATATACTTACCTGTCCAAACAAGTGCCTTAATTCTACTTGGCACGAAAAACACACCTTTTCTAATGGGGGGATTGTCTGAAAATTTGGTGAGAGAAGGGAGCTAAATATACATCTACTATCAGTTCCATTTGGACTTTAGAGTTATCTCCTTTGAGATACAAGTGGCTTTGGCGTTGTGAACATCCTCAGTTTCCACACGAGAGAGGGGGGGGGGGGGGGGGGGGGGGGGGGGTAGAAGGAATCCAATGTTGGGACAGGTCTGTGTACCTAGAAGCACTTCTGGTAGTAAAATTTATGGATTACCTAAAAATGTTGTGTCTTGCAGAACGCTGAAGTATGGCTTCCAATGACATGATTGCCGCATAATTTCATTCTGCACTTGCAGAACAAAGTGGTGTAGTTTCCCACATCCTGTGATTGCCTAAAAATCTTGTTTTTGTGGTCACCTAACATCTGTTTTTGTATTTTGCAGAGCAAGCAGTACGGCTTCCCAAATGACGAGAAGATAAACATGTGGGATCTGCGCTACTACATGTCTCTCCTAGAGGAGCGGAAGAAGGTACTCGGTGAACCACAACATTCTGAAGGAATACTTCCCTATGAAAGTTGTGACAGAGGGTCTGCTGAACATCTACCAGGTACTGTGGTGTGTACAGGCAGGGGCAGGTGATGCTAGAGAGTGTACACAGATGATCAGTGATGACAATAGTTCACAGCATCAGACTTTCTTTTTTATTGTTAACCCTTAGTATGGCAATTGTCACGGGTGGGAGTATTCTGCATTATATGGATTTCTGTTTTGGCGATCCCCCCCCCCCCCCCGCTCTCTTCGCACTTCAAGGGATGTGTGCGCTGGTTCTCCAATCCGTATTTTTTACTCTTCCGCTTCAACTCCATGAGACGTTTGTAGTTGTTTAGTTGTTTTTTTGTCTGGAATAGTTTAAACTATATAGTGCTGTAAAGTATGAAATTCAGGGTTTGTATGAAAGGAGAACGCAGTAAACTGTCCTTAAATGTCCAGTTTTCGTCACATCCCCCAGCAGGTTGTTGCCCCTGAACCCCGCCAGGGCTTTCAGCGGCCCCTGGACGCCAGCCGCAACATTTTCAGTATCACAAATATTTCTCACTCCAAACCATGAATTTTGTATTGTATATATTTTTTTTCCTCTCAGAGAGTTCTTATTCCAGATGATTATGTTTGGATTGTAGACGAGAAATTTCCAGACGAGTACTCTGTCTGTTGGGACCATTTATGCCTCTACTGTAAGGCACATTGACTGAGGATATCCCTAGCCACTCAAGGGACTAATCATGTATGAATAAAAGTCTGTTCCGAGAATTGAATTGATGCCCTTTTTTTTTGTAGGTCATATCTTTTGTGTTAATTTTTTTCTTTTTTTTCTCTCTCTCTTTTTTTTTTTTTTTTTTTTGTAAAGAAAAGTTCTAGTGCATGTGTATATGAATGAGTGCAGTTAACATGATTCTTAGGAACAAAATAACCTGATGTATGTCAGGAAATTTTGCATTCCAGGCCAAAAGTTTCTTTTTTTTTCCACTTAGTATTCCTTAGTTAGCACAAACATTTAAACACAAACTTTTGCTCTTGATGTTTATTTCCAAGGACAAGCAATCTAAATTGACCTATTAAAAAAAAGCATCATTGCGAAAATCTTAGCTTCTTTCCAGAGAATACCTTTGGTCAGGTGCCCTGATAAGAGAGCTATTTGGTCTTTTTTGATTGGTTCATTTTTTTAAGAAAGACTGTTGTACTGTGTTCTTTGATGTTGTTCTGAAGACTATGCTCATAGCTTCTCCAGCAGCAGTTTATCAGCCACTCACTCATGAAACAAATTTCTGTCTCAGTTGATACAAAATACCAGATAAAGAAAACTCCATAAAATCTTGGCATTTTAGCCAATCAAACTCCATAATCACTGTTGTCATTACAAGCTTTTGAAAGTCAAGCGCTTCATGTAACATGGACTCTTGGTCATTCAGTCACTGAGTGATTGATGTGCACAGTTTCTTTTACTCTGTTATTCAAAGGCTGTCTTTGAATTTCTGTCTGGAAGTAAAGATTTTCTTTAGTATCTTAACAACCTGGCTTTTTGTCAATATGGGCACAGGTATAGGAAGAAAAGGGTCAGGTGAGTGCATGATGCTCAGATGTTGGCTTTTCAACTTTCTCACATTCGTACACATCAGTTGCTTTAACTCTGATGCTTTCCATGAGATGTTGCTTGGCTCAGTCACTGGCTAACTCTTCAAGGTACTTTCCCAGACTTCCTCTACAAAGCTTAAAGCCTGCTTTCCCCTTTTTCCCTCTGTTCCCCTCCCTCCCCCTTTCCAACCTCACTCTCCCTCCTTCCACATGTTCGCACAGCTTTGCTTGGCTGTTCTGCCAGCTTGGGTGATGGATAGGTTCTGACTTCCTCCTGTTGGAGGGTCTGCAAGAAGGCAGGTGATTTGTGCAATTCATTTCCTTCACAGCACCTTCCTTTTACTCTCATCCACTGTCTTTCTTCGTGTGTGGTCCATTCATCTACCTTTGTTCTAGAAATAATTAGTGTTATACATTTCTGAAAGCATTATTTCAGTGTTTCAGTTTAGTGAATTTTCTTTTCTTTTTTTCCCAAACAACTTGTGAATAATGAATGGAGAAGTTAGAAAAAAAAAACAAAAGAAAGAAAAGAGAGTTTTCTTTCATCAAGAGAGGTCGTCAAGTGGGTCCATTACTGTTTTTGAT
Organism: Conus betulinus; assembly: GCA_016801955.1. Lineage (NCBI taxonomy): Eukaryota > Metazoa > Mollusca > Gastropoda > Neogastropoda > Conidae > Conus > Conus betulinus. Next base: position 1,622,149 of record JADBJO010000016.1, read on the forward strand.
GATTTCCCCCACTTTATTAATAGTGTACCTATGGATGTTACATAGTGGATGAAAGAATGTGGTATATTATGTGGGATCATTGATTAAGGAAAAGAAATGTACAAATGCTGTTGTTTTCTTGATTACTTTCTTGATCAAGTTCTTAACATTCAATCAATGTTAACAACAATGATGACAACAACTTCAAAATAAGAAAAAACAAAAGAGCACAGTTTTGCAGGATATGAAAGATTAACATACACGTACACAAACAAAGGTCTTTTTTCTTCCATTTGTGATAATGGTCGTAATTTTGTGCTGTTTTTTTTTTTCATTCACCTTTCATTTTTCAAGAAATTTAGTAACAAATTGAAAGACAGGGGGATGGATATGCACACTGGTGCATTGCTAGTTAAATTGTTTTGAAAGTATCTTTCCTTCATATTTACCTGTCCAAACAAATGCCTTTTTTTCCTACTACATGGAACATCAGGAATCTACCCCATAAAATCATGTGGAGAACAGGGAGTGATATGTGCCGAACCTACAGGAATACATGAGTGGTCTCATTTGAGTGACACATAATCAACTCGCTTCATTCCAAACAAATCCGTTTTCTCCTTCTCCTCAGCATGGACACATCTCTCTCCTAGTTCAAGCGCTTGAATAAGGACCAGCAGAAAAGACCCCCTGAGTTGGCCTGTATTTCTTTCGACGAGACAGTGCCTTCCCGGTCAGAAAATTCGAGACAGCAGAAGACACAGAAGGTCTGGATTGTCCAGGGAGAATAGAGGTGGCTTGCAAGACTGCTTTTCCAAAGTGAAGCACTTGCATCCACCTTCCCCCTTTTATATGTTACATTTAAAAGTAAAAGAGTTAGACCTGCCTCAAAACAGACAGACAAATCCAAAGTGAATCTGTTTTTTTTTTTTTTTTTCAAATTTTAGATCGTGGCAAAACCTGCCAAAGCCCACTGAGACAACCTTTTTGGGCCACCTGGAGGCTGTGGCTGTGTTTTTACAAGGTCACATATTTTGACTGTTTGCCACTTTAATCTGAATGTCATTAATCTGAGTGTTCTTGGCACACTCCTGGACTGACTCCAGTGGGGATCCCATCTCTTGACACTGTGAGTGTTTCAGGGGTGAACGACCCCTGCCTGTAGGCAGCAATCACTTTCATTTTCTTGGGAGGGCTGTTCGGATGGGTCTTCTCCCTTTCCTGACTCCGTGTCTTTTCTCATAATTGACGCATGTCAGTTGATCCATGCAGGAGAGCAGGGATGAGCCTTTAACCTCTGGCAGCCGAGTCTTGGGGCCTTTTGGCTGTTTGATGCCAAACTCTGGGATGAATTTTAGCCAGCCTCACGCATTTCTTAATCTGGGCATTGCTCTGTTTTCCCAAGTGAGATTGCCCACCATTTCCTTTTAGATATTCAGGCATCTGTTTGGACTGGTAAGTATGAAGCAAAGGAATTTCACTACTAAAAGTAGTTTTACGATATACTTACCTGGCTAAACACTACGACACTCTCTCCCCGCCCTGCTGTTTGGAAAAGGGGCGATAACTGAATTCTGGCTATAGGAGTGAGTTGAGTGTCTTAACTAGGGGAGAATACTTCTGTATTCCTGATGGTTAACAGAAGAGTTGGCTCGCTTGTGCCCATTTTAATTTTTGAGAGATTCCTGATGTAGAGCTTGTTCCACACCTAGTAGAGATAAGGAATTTGTTTGGACAGGGAAGTATGTCATAGGACTGCTTTTAGTAGTACAGTTCCTTTGTATTTTTGTTTCAGAACTCTTTAGGTTAGTTCGTGAAAAAATCTCTTTGTCTTTTGTAATCATCCGTCTATCTGTCTGTCCGCCTATGTATCTGTCTATCTGTCAATCTCTTTGTCTGTCTTTTGTAATCATCCGTCTATCTGTCTGTCCGCCTATCTATCTGTCAATCTCTTTGTCTGTCTTTTGTAATCATCTGTCTATCTGTCTGTCCGCCTATGTATCTATCAATCTGTCAATCTATCTGTCTATCGATCTATCTTTCTTTCTTTTTATCTGTCTGTCTACGTATCTGTCCATCTGTCTATCTATCTATCTATCAATCTATCTACGTTGCCAGAAAATTTTCAGGATCCTATTGCAGATCGTGATGAACTTCAGGATTTGTGGGATTGGGTGGGATTGGTGAAATGGTCACAATCCAAATTTCAGGATTAATAGTATGGATGTGATGGTCATATTCAAATTTTAGGATTGTTTGGATGGCTTCAGTTCACTTTCAGGATCCAAGACCTTTGCTCATGTGCACTCTGAAAGTGTGTTTCAAAATGTTTTGTTTTGTTTTTGATGATTTAAAACCGTTTGATAGCAATAACCTAAGCAGACTAATTTCAGCCCTCTGTCTTACTGAGCTGCATGTGAAACTTCTCATGGGGTAAATCTGGCCCTAGCAGATCACCCACATATCTTCAGATGCGATATATAATCTCTTGAGGGATGTTCTATCCTCAGCCTTCCACGAAACCTGTTTCCTCTGAACTCTTTCCTTTGAAAGGTTATTTTAGAAATATTTGTTCAACTCCTTGTCTCCCTCCCACATAATGGTAAAAGTCTGAGAAACTGATTTATAATGGTGGCTGTTGTGATCTCCGAATGAGTGAATAATCTTTTTTTTTTTTTTTTTTTTTTTGGTCAACCTGATTTCTAGAGCACTTTCATGCAAAATACGGTAACAGCATCGGTTTCATCAAGAAAAATTTTGAAAAGCATAGTTTGAAGGGATATTGCACTTGGGATTATTTTTCTGTTGAAAACTGAAAAATGCATGAGTGTGTGTGTATGTGTGTGTGTGTGTTTCTTTTGGGCTTTTGAAGGAACTACTTGGTCTGAAATTCATGGAAGCCAAAGATGCACGTGTGGCATGAAGATGTCAGAATGGTAAGCAGCATTTGTGTTCGACTCTGTGTCAGTCTGTGTGTATTCAGTGCGTGTGTGTGTGTGTGTGTGTGCGCGCGCGTGTGTGTGTGTGTGTGTGTGTGTGTGTGTGTGTGTGTGTGTGTGTGTGTGTGTGTGTGTGTGTGTGTGTGTGCATGATGAGCATTTGCGTGCTTTGTATGAAAGTATGAGAGTGATGTTGAGACAAGAAGGAGGTTTGGACAGAAAAATACGTGTAAATTCCACTATGTGCATCAAACATAACCATTACGAACATCCTTAGTGTATGCATTTTATGGGGGTATGTCTGCACAGAACATGATATAACACGTCTACACCGCAACATACTGTACAACATTACTTGACACTCCTCCATTCACAATCACATTCAAATAGACATCATCACACCATGTCGCACCAAACAGCTGCATATCAACACACAGCCTAACCACATCACCTCCTACCCTATGACGTCATCCCATTTTTTGTCCTACTTTACTCCATCATCCCAGCATTTTAGGTCATGGAAAATAAGGGATATACTACCGTCTGGATCTGAAAATGACGCAAGAAAAGATAATCAAAGTTAAGTGCGCAAGTTTAAAAGGTAAGGGTTACTGCACTTGTTCTTTATTTACTGTTTAAATCTCCCGATCTGACTTAGATTTGCTTGCAAGAGAGGACATAAGTGTCTGTGACCTAACAGAAGTAAAGCAATGAAATTGTCTGTGTGTTACAGTTCAGTGTGAAGGATGCCAAGGACAACAAGGTACTGGGCCACTTCTATTTGGACCTGTTCCCCAGGGAGGGAAAGTATGGACATGCCGCCTGCTTTGGTCTTCAGGTATCCTTTTTTTTTGTCTCTCGGGTTTGCAGGTATCTGTCCTTGTGTCTCTTTGGTCTTCAGGTATCTTTTTTATTGTCTCTGGGGCTTTGGTCTTCAGGTATCTTTCTTTTTTGTCTCTCAGGTTAGCAGGTATTTGTCCTTGTGTCTCTTTGGTCTTCAGGTATCTTTCTTTTTTGTCTCTCAGGTTTGCAGGTCTTTGTCCTTGTGTCTCTTTGGTTTTCAGGTATCTTTCTTTTTTGTCTCACGGGTTTGCTGGTCTTTGTCCTTATGTCTCTTTGGTCTTCAGGGGGGAGGATGGGGTCACCTTGCAGCCTCTCATCCTCAGTGAGAGGCAGTTATCTCAGATGCCTGGGTCCTTCCAGTGGCAAAGGAGGGTCTGAAGATTCCCCTCCCCTTCCATGCCCCCAAACCTCACCCCCTCTCCCTACCCCTTGACATCATACCCAGTCTGGATCAAGATCCCAACAGATCCTTTCTAGGCTGCAGTTCTCACGGAGGAGGAACATTCAGTATTTCTAAAGGATGCAGTAATGGAGGTACCTCTTTGTTGTCCACCAGGGTCTTTTGCCATGCTTTTTCTGGTACCCAATCAATCCAGAATTTGGAGACCAGTTACCTGCCTCAGATTTTTCTCCTTAGAAGTTTACCCTGGAAAGGGAAGGCAGATTCTGCGCTTGCATTGTTTCAGGAGGTTTGGCAATGAGTCTCGACCTCACTGAGGCATACTTTTACATTCTAGTTCACTCTGCATTCCAACAGTACCTCCCCAGTTAAACTCTATGTCCCTAAAGTACCTCTGTTTCACCTTTCAAGGGGAGAAGCCCTTCCCTTTGCTGTCTCATCATTCTTGGGTATTCACCAGGGTCACAGACACAGTCATGACGGCTGTCAGGTAGAGGACTGACTCCTTGTCATCGAATTGTCTAGATGGCCTTCTCCAAAGAATTGATATCAGGTGGTACTTGCCAAGGACCTTTCCATTCTTGAGTTGTCTCTCTTCTCTGGGCTTTCTGGTGAACGTGCAGACACATTTAGCCATACAGTTTTGTTGTATTTTGTACACATTTGGTGAAAATATATTGAATACGATGAACTAAAAAGAACTAATTCAAAGAAAGCATTACTTGAGACAGATTTTGTGAGAGGTAATTACACTTGCAGAATATAACCATGGCAGAGTAATTTTTGTATTAGAAAGAACCTACTTTGCCGTAGTTGATGCAAGATCAGGTGGTTACAACAGGAAGAAGCCTATCCATTGTGATGTCTGCTCCTCCTGCTTTCTCCCCCTTCCTAACTTTTACTGAACATTGGAATTTTGTACACTCCTTGTAGAAAATAGACTCGGCTTTCATTGAAAAGTACAGTAGCAGTTTTAGGATGATCCTGTGTGTGTGTGTGTGTGTGTGTGTGTGTGTGTGTGTGTGTGTGTGTGTGCATACAAGCATGTGCATTTAAGTGTGTGTGTGTGTGCGCACACACACACACATGTACAAATGCATTGATTATTTTGAGTGTGTAGATCATTTTAAAAACATGTTTCACTGCCTTGACATATTTAGAATAACCTTTTCTGTTCCCATATGATGCCAGTGTTTATGATCAGATCTTCACATCTTTTGGTCAAAGTAAGACAGCAGGATAACCACATTTTACACACTTACTGTTTTGATTTTGTCTTGTTTTTGTTGGCATGTTCTACCCTACCAACTTGGCAACCAGTGAGACCTGATCTGTTTCAGCCGGGGTGTCTAACGGCGGATGGGTCCCGTCAGGTAGCCGTGGCGGCCATGGTGGCCAACTTCACCAAGCCCACTGCTGATCAGCCTTCCCTTCTCACTCATGATGAGGTCAGCGTGAGTGTGTGTCTACGTGTGTGTGTGACCCTAATCACAGATATGATAGTTGGTCTCTACGAACGAAGACATTGCTGACAAAGTGGATATGAACACTATAGTGTAAGTAGGAGCTCAGAGGTTTGAAGAAAAGTGGCTGTCTTACAGATTTTCATTGCATTCTTGATTAAAATTCAGCTATGCCAAGGAAAAAGAGGAAGAGGTGTGGATATGAGAAAGGAAGGAACTGATTTATCAGCACATTATGGGAGCGACGTGTATGATTCAGCAGTCACTGCTTCAGCAGTCTAATCTGATGCTGGACAGATGGTTAGTTCCCTTGCGCTCTCAAACTTTTTAAGAGTGAGGTTACTGCTATAGAAGGTACTTTTTTCATGTGAAGCAGGATTAAGGCATTTGTTTAGACAGGTAAATTTGAGGAAAAAGGAGACTATGATAACAGTTATGCATAATTTGCTTGATTGTGTTCTACAGGTGGAGACCTATTTCCATGAATTTGGTCATGTCATGCACCAAATCTGTGCTCAGGCCAAGTTTGCTATGTTGGTCAGGTGTGTGTGTGTGTGTGTGTGTGTGTGTGTGTGTGTGTGTGTGTGTGTGTGTGTGAGTGTGTGTATGTAGTGCATGTGTGTGTGTGTGTGTGTGTGTGTGTGTGTGTGTAGTAGTGCATGTGTGTATGTGTGTGTGTGTGCATGCGCGTGTGTGTGTAGTGCATGTTTGTGTGTGTGTGTGTGTGTGTGTGTGTGTATGTGCGTGTAGTGCTTGCGTATATGTGTGTATATGTGTGTGTGTGTGTGTGTGTGTGTGTGTGTGTGTGTCCATGTTGTGCATGTATTGTGTGTAAAACTTTCTTGTTGCCAGACTATATTCTAACAGCTAAATATCCCTTGTTAACAAGGCCAGTACTGCCTGTGTGACTGTCTTCCCAACCCACAACCCCCAAGTCCACAAATATAGTAGCTGTGGCAGGGCAGCCGATACCTAATCTTAATTTACTGCTTTCCTTTTTTATCTCATGATCATGTTCAGTATTATGATTTTCTTGACATAAAAAAGGAATTTTGCTACTAAAAGCAGTGTTATGATACGGTTACCTGTCCAAACCAGTGCCCAATTTCCACTTGGCGAAGAACTTTGCCTTGTTTCATGACTTTTTTTATTAAAAAATTAAAAATGCAGAGCAGGGAGTTTACTTTGCCCAAACTGCCTTGTTTCATTATTTTTATTAAAATTAAAAATGCAGAGCAGGGAGTTTACTTTGCCCAACCTCGGATCAGCTGGAGTGACATCCTTTGTAACTCACAACATTGCAAGTCTACCGAGCTCATTTTCACCTCTTTTCCACCAAATGGAGAGGGGGGAGGGTATAATAGTGTTTGGACAGGTAGTTATGTCATTGTACTGGTAGTAAAACTCCTTTTCTTCAAACTTACATGTCCAAACCAGTGCCTGAACTCAGGCGGAAGACTTTCAGTGTTGTGAGTTCACCAGGGGCAATCACTCAAGTTGACCTGAGGTAGGGTAGAGTTAGCTCTCCATTTTTTAATTCTGATGAGAATCCTGATGTAAAGCAAAGTTCCTCGCCAAGCAGAGATAAGGAGATATGTTTGGACAGGTGAATATGCAAAAAGTCTGTGTTTGATAATGGACATATGTTTGCAACAAAGGAGCATGAAATGAAACGAAGTGAGTATTAGTGAAAGTTTTTTTTTTTATCTATGATTTTAATTTTTTTTTCACTTCACCTGGCATACAAACAAACCAGCTTAGATCACAAATGGATTAGGCAAAATATTGAACATGTGTAGATAGTCAGAATTATATCAAGTTTCACACATTTTCTGTTGTTTTTTTTTTCTTGCATGATTTTCGCACACATCAGTGGCACCAATGTGGAACGTGACTTTGTGGAGGCCCCCTCTCAGATGTTGGAGAACTGGGTGTGGGAGAAAGAGCCACTGTCTCGTATGTCAAAACACTACAAGACTGACGAGCCCATCCCAGATGAACTGCTAAACAACCTTATACGCAGTCGCACTGCCAACGCAGGTGTCTTCAACCTGAGGCAGATCACTCTGGGCACATTTGATCAGACCATCCACACGCAAGCACAGGTTTGGAGCATGCTTACCTGCTGTCCGTTTTGTTTGTGTTTTTTAGTGTCTGTTCGCAGTCAGCTGACCTTGAATATGAGGAATTTTGAGCAAGATGTTCAGTTGTTGGTAAATGTATGCGAGTTAAAATCCATGTCTCTGTCATTCTGTCTATTTAAGTACTATCATTGTCTTTGTGGAGGTACTTATGTTTCCGTCTTTTTGTCGAAATGCACATAAAACATGTAAATAATAAATATTTGTGTGTTGCATCTTATTGAGGGTAATCTACTAAAACTATCAATAATCTGCATCATTTTAGCTATTTTTAGCCATGCCATGCTAAGCACTGATGATGTTTATGCACCAATCAACCACTATCCTTTTTTTAAAACATGAGCATGTTACACAGCAAACTTTAAGGAAAAATCAAGACTCTGAAGTGATCTGGAAACGTTCCAATAATAACAACAGAAAATAGAAATCAAGTTCAGAGCTATACAGTTGTTTTGAAAGGTTTTTCATCCAGAAACTGAACGAATGTACATGGATAGTGAAAAGTGAGTTTATTTCACAGTTTATGATAAGGAAATGTATGAAACTTTTGTAAGCCACACCAAAATGTTGCTGCAGATTATAGGATGGTCAGATGTAGAGGAATGTTTGAGGATTCAGCCACATGGGGAATGAAAATGGGGGGTTTTACCAGATTCAAAGAATGAACATACCTGTAATCAAGAGCTTTGCTTTGGAATCGAACTAAAAGTTATAAGATTCGATTCAGCTTATGATATTATGTATCACAGTAATCTTGCCAGTTAAGGATGATATTTATACTGGAGTTAACTAAATAGAAGTTTTGAGAAAGATATTTTTGCTGCTGTTCTGTTGTTTCAAATCGAAAAATAAGTTCCAACACAATTTAGAGATAAAAGAGCATTTGTAAAAGGACCTAAAGGGTAGATTGTAAACTGCAGTCATCAATTCAGCATTTAGAGATACAAAAAACATAGTGGGCTGATAGGGCCATTTGTTTATATGTCTTTAAGATGTTGTATAGGGCCATGTTTGTTTATTGTGTTTGAGAGGTTGTTATGATTAGTAAGACGCTAACTAGAGTGTGAAGTCACCTCTACTGGCACTTCTGGTTAGAGTCTGCAACAGTAAAAGCCTGTAAGGGAACTGAAGAGTAGTAGCAAGAGAGTATCAGCACTGAAAAACAGACGATAAGACTGTAAACAAACAGATAGAACCATTACTACTCTTTGTTACTGGGGGAACCATAAGATTTCCAGGTGTGGTTTGTGTGGGGTCCTGGCTCCCTGTGTGGACATCCCACAAGGCACAGCATGGGATTGATGGCCTAGAGGCAAAGAACTCCTGGGTGACAACACGACTGGCGACAACATATCTTTGCTGTTGAATGTGACTGATGATAAGGAGCAGTGAAGAGCTCTGATTGGCCAAGCAGCCATAAGCACATGCCTATGACTGATAACCTGAAATTGGGGGACGAAGAACATGACGACTGGATGAACAAACTAAGGCAATTCCAATTTCATCATATATGATGTTGGATGTTGATTAAAAGGTATTGGTAACTTGACAGAAGATGTTAATTAAAAATTAATGTTTCTGAAAGTGACTCGACAGAAAGTAAAGTCCCAGGTCTGTTATTGAAGGCAGATACAGCCAAAGTGATGTCCGAGGTCTCGGGAGAGGGTGATGGGAATCAAGTCAAGTCGACCCCAGGGACCAACATGTCTGCCGCCTCGGACACATGGCTGGGGGTTATGATGCCCAGTACTACGGGTACTTGGTGAGTGCCAGTGTTTTGCTGTGTTATGCTGTGCTGACTGAATTGAACTGGGACAGAGAAAGTCATGGCTAATTGTACTTTAATATGTGCGGTGTACTTTTTTCCGTCACTTTTCTGAGACTATGAGTAATCAGACACCTTCAATGGCAGAGATGTTTTCTTGTATGGTTCTTTGATTTTATGCATGCTGTGTTTGGATGTTAGTTTTTAAGATTATGGTTTCTCTAAGCCTAAGCTAATGGGCACTCATAATTATCAGAGAAATGGTGTTCTCAGTTTTATACAGAATATTGGGAAAAGAACATTCTTTCAGATCTTGAAAACAGTTAACGCTGATGTTTTATAGCTCATAAGTAAAATCATTTGTACTCTAAGACTGTGTTATGGCTACAAGTTGATCAGAAGTTTGATTATTATAGTAATAACAATAACAATGGTAATGATGATAGTAATAGTAATAATAATGGTAATAAAATGTTAAAGTAATAATCATAACCACCACCCTAATGATAATAACGCTACTGCTGCTGATTGTGGTGAAAATCAAATTAAATAGTGATGAATATAATACTAACTGCATAAAAAATGGTAATGCTAATGATAACTATAGTAATGTCAGTCATAATAACAATGATAGTAATGACAAAATGATAGTAGTGCTACTAATAAAAATAATGGTAATAACAAAAATGATAATAGTACAGAAAAAAAAGCAAAGAAAAAAGCAAGTAAATAATAATAGAGGTCATATCACTTAAGAATTGTAGTAAGATTGACCAAAAAAAGGGGGGGGGGGGGTAATTAAGCTGTTCTATCGTTTCTAATGGAAAAAATAAGTTCCAACACGATTTAGAGATAAAGAGCATTTGTTAAAGGACCTGAAGGGTAGATTGTGAACTGCAGTCAAAAAGTCTACTGCAAAAACTTCAGATAAGAAAGAAATATATTTCCGTGAGTGCTTCAAAATGAATGTACCAGTTTAGTGGACAAGAAGTTGAATCAAGCATTTAGAGATACAAAAACAACATAGTGGGCTGATAGGGCCATTTGTGTTTATTGTCTTTAGATGTTGTATCAAGACTAGTAGCAAGAGAGTACCAGCACTGAAAAACAGAAGATAAGACTGTAAACAAACAGATAGAAACCATTACTTTTGCTTTGTTATGGGGGAACCATAAGGTTTCCAGGTGCGGTTTGTGTGTGGTCATGGCTCCCTGTGTGGACATCCCACAGGGCACAGCGTGGGATTGATGGCCTAGAGGCAAAGAACTCCTAGGTGACAACAGGACTGGCGACAACATATCTTTTTGCTGAATGAATGTGACTGATGATAAGGAGCCGTGAAGAGCTCTGAATGGCCAAGCATCCATAAGCACATACCTTTGACTGATAACCTGAATTGGGGGACAAAGAACATGATGACTGGATGAACAAACTAAAGCGATTCCAATTTCATCATATATGATGTTGGATGTTGATTAAAAGGTATTGGTATCTGACAGAAGATGTTAATTAAACATTTCTGAAAGTGACTCGACAGAAAGTAAAGTCCCAGGTCTGTTATTGAAGGCAGATACAGCCAAAGTGATGTCCGAGGTCTCGGAGAGGGTGATGGGAATCAAGTCGACCCCAGGGACCAACATGTCTGCAGCCTTCGGACACATGGCTGGGGGTTATGATGCCCAGTACTACGGGTACTTGGTGAGTGCCAGTGTTTTGCTGTGTTATGCTGTGCTGACTGAATTGAACTGGGACAGAGAGAAAGTCATAGCTAATTGTACTTTAATATGTGCGGTGTATACTTTTTTCCGTCACTTTTCTGAGACTATGATAATCAGACACCTTCAGTGGCAGAGATGTTTTCTTGTATGGTTCTTTGATTTTATGCATGCTGTGTGTTTGGATGTTAGTTTTTAAGATTATGGTTTCTCAAAGTCTAAGCTAATGGGCACTCATAATTATCAGAGAAATGGTGTTCTCAGTTTATACAGAATATTGGGAAAAGAACATTCTTTCAGATCTTGAAAACAGTTAACGCTGATGTTTTATAGCTCATAAGTAAAATCATTTGTACTCTAAGACTGTGTGTATGGCTACAAGTTGATCAGAAGTTTTTGATTATTATAGTAATAACAATAACAATGGTAATGATGATAGTAATAGTAATAATAATGGTAATAAAATGTTAAAGTAATAATCATAACCACCACCCTAATGATAATAACGCTACTGCTGCTGATTGTGGTGAAAATCAAATTAAATAGTGATGAATATAATACTAACTGCATAAAAAATGGTAATGCTAATGATAACTATAGTAATGTCAGTCATAATAACAATGATAGTAATGACAAAATGATAGTAGTGCTACTAATAAAAAATGGTAATAACAAAAATGATAATAGTACAGAAAAAAAAAGCAAAGAAAAAAGCAAGTAGATGATAATAGAGGTCATATCACTTAAGAATTGTAGTAAGATTGACAAAAAAAAGGGGGGGGGGGGGGGGGGGGGGGGGGGGGGGTGTAATGAGGGTGCCTGGGGGAGCTACAGCTGTGGGAAGTCAGCCAGTCAGTGGACAAACAGATGCACTACCACTCTTTCCCCACCTCCCCCTACCCCCACACAACAGCATGTGGATTACACGACACACGCAGCCCTGCAGTGCGTCTACTCCCACGTCACACAAACATGCATGCCTATGGATTGTGCACAAGACCGCAACTGTATTCTCTCCATCAATGGACACTTGTGTACCCAAGTGCATCGAAAGCCCATGGTTACCAAACTGAGGTCCCCCATCAATCTCTGTGATGTACCATAATATGCGTTTCTTTCATGGCATACCACAACACGTCACTCGGTAATCATAGGTAAATAAACAGATGAATCAATATCAAACTCATGCTGGGCATTTCCAGTTGCAGACAGAAAGGAAAAATCACTCATCAGTAGAGATAACAGACTTTGAATTTCTCTGGACCTCCTGTTTCATTTACTGCATGGGTATGTGCTCTGGTAAATGTGCACTAATGAAGTGATGCAAGTAAGTTAAGTGGAATGTCTAGAAATATGAGTATGTAGATGTCACTTTGCATGTGTTTATATATGTGTGTGTGTTGATCATGTGTAGGAGAACAAGTGTGAGTGAGTTTGTGTGAGTGTGTGCGTGCATGCGAGTTTGCACACATGCGCGTAAATGTTTGTGGGTGCTTATCAGTGTGTACACATGGTGTGTGTGTGTGTGTGTATGTGAACATGAACTGGATTTACTTATTGAGTGATCTATTGAGTGATTGTTCTAGTCATTGGTGGATGTGTAGAGTTTGATGACTGATAAAAGGAGAATTATTTTTTAGTGACTGGCATTAAGTTTGCTGCAAACAAATGTTAAAGATTAAGATTTGAAGGTAATGTGCACATTTTAACTTTTGTTTATCTTGTTACGAATTAATAGATGAGCTAGGTGAGTGCAAACCATGCTCATTTTAGACCATCAGTTTTTTTTTCACATTCTGTCATCATTGATTTACACGTTACAAACTTCTAGAGATTTCATTTGTTTAGCACGATCATAGTATGACAAATTTCTCTTATCCTTTGAATATAGTTTGAAGGGGACCCATTGTATTTAGCACTCTTACACTGTAGTGTGTTGAGTGTGGTTAAAACATGGAGATGAACCGCTCTGAACTCGATTGTGGTGTGTGTAGTGTTAAACTTGTTGATGAACATCTCTGAACGTATTGTGTTGCAAGTCGTCCGAAATATGGGAATGAACCACATGAAAATGTACGTGTTATGTGTAGTGTAACTTGCAAAATGTATGTGTCAGTGTAGTGTGAAATATGAGAATGAACCACTTGAAAATGTGTTGTGTTTTGTGTAGTGTTAAACATGGCAATGAACCATACTGACACGTGTGTGGTGTTAAACATGGCAGTTGACCATGCTGAAGTGTGTTGTGTATGGTGTGAACCTTGGGGAAGACGCACTCTGAAATGTGTTGTGTATTGTGTTAACATGGATATGACCCACACTGAAGTGTGTTGTGTTGTGTATGGTGCTAACATGGAGATTACCCACACTGAAGTGTTTTGTGTTGTGTATGGTGCTAACATGGAGATTACCCACACTGAAGTGTTTTGAAGTGCGTGTGTGGTGTTAACATGGAGATGACTTACTTGACTTGACTTAATCCTCTTCACTCCAACGGGAGCACAGGGCCTTCACTGCAGATTTCCAACGTGTGCAGTCTTGGGCTGCCCGCTTTGCCTCACCCCAGGACAGCTTGATGGTAATCAGCTCACTGTCCAGCGTCCTACGCCAGGTTGTCACTGGGTGGCCTCGCTTTCTCTTTCCTTGAGGGTTCCAGTCCAGTGCTTGCCATGTGGTGTTGTCCAGGCCTCAGGGTAGGATGTGTCCGATCCACTTCCACTTTTGGATTCTGATGGTGTCTCTGATTTGTCCGGCGCCATAGCTCCTCATTTGCAATTCTGTCAGGCCACCTGATGCGGAGGATCCGCCGCAGGCATGTGTGTTGATGAAGACCTGCAACTTGTGCTCCAGTCCTTTTGGTGAGTCTCCAGGTCTCCGAGCCATACAGCAGCACAGGTCTCACGTTGGTGTTGAAAAACATGGTGATGACCCACACTGAAGTGTTTTGAGGTGTATGTGGTGTTAAGATGGAGATGACCCACACTGAAGTGTTTTGGGTTGTGTATGATGCTAACATGGAGATTACCCACACTGAAGTGTCCTGTGTTGTGTATGGTGTTAACCATGGAGATGACTCTCGCTGAAGTGTGTTGTGTATGGTGTTACACATGGAGATATCCACACTGTTAACACCATATACACCACAAAACTTCAGTGTGGGTCATTTCCGTGGTGTTAACATGGAGATGACTCACACTGAAGTGTGTTGTGTTGTGTATGGTGTAACCTTGGAGATGACCATGACCTACACTGAAGTGTGGTGTGTTGTGTATGGCGTTTACCATGGAGATGACCCACACTGAAGTGTGGTGTGGTGTGTGTGATGTAAACTGTGAAGATGGCCCACACCGAAGTGTGGTGTGGTGTGTATGATGTAAACTATGTAGATGACCCCACTGAAGTGTTTTGTCTTGGTGTTCACCATGGAAATAACCCACATTGAAGTGTGGTGTGGTGTATGTGATGTAAACTGTGAAGATGGTCCACACTGAAGTGTGGTGTGGTGTGTATGATGCAAACTATGTAGATGACCCCACTGAAGTGTTTTGTCTTGGTGTTCACCATGGAAATAACCCACATTGACGTGTGGTGTGGTGTATGTGATGTAAACTGTGAAGATGGTCCACACTGAAGTGTGGTGTGGTGTGTATGATGTAAACTATGTAGATGACCCCACTGAAGTGTTTTGTCTTGGTGTTCACCATGGAAATAACCCACATTGACGTGTGGTGTGGTGTATGTGATGTAAACTGTGAAGATGGTCCACACTGAAGTGTGGTGTGGTGTATGTGATGTAAACTGTGAAGATGGTCCACACTGAAGTGTGGTGTGGTGTGTATGATGTAAACTATGTAGATGACCCCACTGAAGTGTTTTGTCTTGGTGTTCCCCATGGAGGTGACGCCCACTTAAGTTTGCTGTGGTGTCTGTGGCAGTGGAGCGAAGTGTTCTGCATGGACATGTTCTACTCCCGGTTCAAGGAGGAAGGCGTCATGAGTCATAAAGTGGGGGCTGACTACCGCCGATGCATTCTCATGCCTGGGGCTCTCTGGTAAGACGCTTTTGGAAAACTCTGTGTGTGTGTGTGTGTGTGTGTGTGTGTGTGTGTGTGTGTGAGAGAGAGAGAGAGAGTGTGTGTGTGTCTGTCTGCTGTGTGTGTGTGTGTGTAGATGTACATGGAGGTTTTTGCTCTGTGTGTGCTGTGTTTGAGTGGGTTCATGTAAGTGCACTTTCAAATGTGTACATCTGAATGTATATTTCTGCTGAGTGTGTGTGTGTATGTGTATTCATGTGTGTGTGTGTGTGTGTGTACATGTGCAAGAGTGTATGTGTATGCGATAGTTTTCTCAAGTCTGCATTGAAACACAATTTTCCGATAAACGGTACTAATGTTCAAAATGGTGTCATATACTTTACCATGTCAGACCGTAGCATTCAACTAGCAATCAACGGCAGTTCAGTGTCAAAAATGAGAGGGTTCAGGAGAGGGGCCAGGCGCAATCTGCGAATTGCCACACACTCACGAACAAACACAAGGAGGCAAAGGTAAACAACTAAGACAACACTTTATTACATGCAGATAAGCACCAGCAAAAATCAGTCACAGTCTGTGGGAAAGGGCCATACAGAAGAATAAAAGAAAGACAGAAGGAAAAGTAGGGGAGGAAAATGAAAGTCGGGGGAAAAATGCCTATAGAGGAATCTGAGCTACCTACATGGGTAAAAAAAAAAAAACAAAAAAAAAAAACCACTCCCTAAGAAAGTATAATCCAAAATAACACCAACCCTTGGGACTTCCCCCACTCTGTTACCACCCCTCCTCTATACCCAACCTAAAATACTACCCACCCAACTCAACCCAAAGAAGATAAGAGGGGGGACATTCCTAGCATAAAGGATCTACTGCACAACACGCACACACAACCAATATCAGAGATAAATATGTTGAGTTTTCTTAACTCCCAACACACAGGAGCATGTGCCACATGTTGCATCAGTCACTTCCTTCAAAGGGTAGCGAACCTTGGTCACAAATCCCGAGAGTCGGGTTACAGTTATTATCGTTGCACCAGCACACATACAAAGGCAGGGGGGGACACAGGCCACACTTGCTCCAGCAACAATCACACGACACAATGCGAAGGGACTTGCCATGGGAGTGTGAAGACGAGAGTCCTTACCGTGCTGCAGAAGCCACGCCGACGGGGTTCATGGCACGGGGATTCGACGGGAGCCCTCCAGCTGACAGCGATCTCCGTGCCTGGCGAGGGCGAGGCCTTGTGCAGGGACTCAGCAGGGCTCGATCTCGGCCGGGATGGCATCAGCAGCCCACGCTCCCCCAGGCAGGAAGGTGCAGAGGAGGAGGTTGAAGACGTAGGAAGGTGGGGAAATGGGCAGGTGACCAAAAGGTGGGACGAGGCACCAGAGAGAAGATGATGGAACAAACTCTGCAAGCCAATCATGGTCTCTCTATATATAGTTCGGAATATGGAGCTGTGTGGGGTGTCTTATGTGACTATGCTAGGAGAGGTAAGCACTGTCAAACCCCCTCCCTCCTTGCTAACTTGCTCAGATTTACAGGGAAGAACCCTAATTTGCTATGTGTTGATTGTTCCTTTTTTCCTTTCTCCTAATAAGTTCTACTATTTAGCCCCAAACCCTTCATCTGCTAACAAAGTAAGGGACTGCAATCAGTAAAAGGAAACAATTACGGGGATATGAAATCCAAACTCCACCTCTCTAATTCTTCTTTTCCCCTCCTTTCCGGAGGAAGGATTACAGGTTGACAAATCTCTATACACAAAGAAAAGCACATGCTCGAGCATGTGATATCAGTATTTGTTCACACAACTCTGAGGTTAACCAGAAATCACAGAAGGGCTGAAAGCCTACACGAGTTCCGTGATTCAGCAAAATTCTTGTATCAAAACTCACAGCATCTACAATGCACAAAGTTTGCTAATTAACTGTCTCACTAATGATTATCAAAATTTATGTTCATCAGCATAACCATACGACATATACACATCAAAACTGTGCAATAACATAATCCTACCCTGAATCAAACAATTCAACATGTAATATTCAACACCCTCTCCACGCACACCTCCCTTCCCCTACCCCACATTTTTACACACAACAAACAGGAACACAACACATAAAAGGAGCAGGGCGATGGAGAGTGCTGATGGGGGGAACGCGAGCACCGCTCGAAAATTTAGCTGGCTCTGCACGCGCCTGGATGCACACCGCGCGCTCATGACCAAGACTTGACAAAACAAACACATAGCTGGGATCTACGGCCCCGTAGCAAGCGCAAATATATACTATGAAAAAAAAAACTACCATGGGAAAAGATTTCAGCTCACCTACAGACTTCACACACATATCATTGAACTGCAGGGTATTCACGTAACCGGGCCAACTGAGCGGTCATGTCTCTCGGTCAAAAACGAAAAGGAAAAATAAAACAAAAAACCTTTACGCTGACTATGGCTTGATACCAAGCCGTACTATGATGGAACCAAAACCACTTTGGTCCCCAGAACTCTCAAAATAAACGGACTTACAGTTCACGATAACTGGGGTTTTTTGTGTAAGTAATGCGCATTTAATAATGATATGAAACTGTACATGCCCAATCATCTGCTAAGGGCTATGACCAGAACCTCAAATTTCTAGACTTCAAAAAATACACATTCTAAACTAACAGCAAACCATATGGAACAATACTATACCAGCAGTTTGTGAGCGGCATGGTGTGGGTAGGGTGGAACACCCAGTGTCTCCTGTCTCGACCCAAGTGAAGGGCAGGCAGGCTGGCACCAAAACGTACGTCACGACGAAGTGACCAAGAACTCTTCAGGATCCCCACCGAAGGGGTTTGCCAAACCAGGAATGGTTTCAAGAAGCTTGTCTAGACTGAGGATCGTGGTCCTCCAAAATCCTGTCCCCCCTCTGTCTCTCCGACTCCCCAAACCAAACCGAAAACCTAGAGCTGAGCAGTTAACACATGCAGTCAGTCATGCAGGGAAGTTGGGAACCCGCATGGACTGCACGTGCAACTGAAAAAAAAAAAAAACAGACCCTACCAGTGTGGCTGGAAACCTGATTTCACTCTCAAAAAAAAAACGCCAAAAAAAAAAAAAAAAAAAAACCCAGTTACACACACACAAAAAAGTGAAGAATGTGGAGGGTGATGAAGGAGGACAGTCCACGGGCAGCTCACATATACTGAGAATAGAAGAGTATGGAAGAAAGGAAACACACACACACCACACCAACACCCCCCCCCCACCCCACACACACACACACATGGAGGAATTGGGGTTGCAAAAAGCATGGTTTCGTACTCCTAAAAGATGGGGCACCCAGAAGGATAGAAGGAAAAGTTAGTAAAATAAACGATAAACCGCTATAAAGAGACCCTGATCCTTATGAATGAAAAGGAATATGAAGGAGTACGGAAAGTCTAGAACATATCTAAAAGTGACAAGGGAACTATAAGACCATTAACAGAAGAGAACTCTAGTTTCCCTACGTTGACCTATCAAGAAAGAGTTCAAAACTGAGCCGTCCACGACATTCAGCTTCAGTCTTTCCACCTGACAAGGACAGGTTTTCTTGCTCTGCCTTGCAAGACCTTCGGGACTTGCCCATGGTCTCTCGCAGAGCCAGCACCTAGTCTCTCTATGATTACCGTTGGGGGAGATGGGTCTCCTGGTGCTCCGATAACTCTTATTCCCCACAATCGTCCTTCCAGTATCCAGTTAGGCAACTTTCTATCCCACCTACCCTCTCCCTAAAGCTCTCCGTTAGCTCCATTCGGGGCTACAGGTCAGCTGTCTGTACCACTGTTTGCCAACTCGGCGGCCCCCTTTTGAGAATAACTCCCTTCTCAGAGAGATTCAAAGGGGGTAGCTCTACGTGAGTCACAGTCCCCTAGACGGGTCCCCCTTTGAGACCTCTTCATTCTCCTTGATGCTCTCTGAAAACCCCTTAGTGGGGACCCCAGAGACACTGCCTTCCACAGGAATGGTTCTGTTTCTCTCAAGTTCCTTCCCGTATTCTTAGCCAAGAATCAGGAACCGGGCCCAGCCTGTCCCTCCCTCGTCATATGCTCACTCACGGCTATCTTGGGAAAAAGGAAAGCGGGGGGACATGGACATGTGCCTTCTAGGTGTCTGAGATACTACTGGGAATGCTCGCGCCCCAGGCGCTCCTTCCAGAGGCGTCTCCTCATTTCATCAACCCCAATCATCATAAAACTTCTCTGCTGGTACTATCTCTAGGTAGCTTTCCAAGACGGTCAGATCTGCTTACGCCCAGGCAAATAAAGATCTCCCCGTCGTATCTCCTCGGGCCCATGAAGTCAGAGCGCTGGCCACTTCCGCAACATTCCAGCGCTCTGTCCCCTTGCGCCACCTCCTGGAGGCAGTCTATTGGCGTTGGAAAATCACTTCATAAATTTTTATTTAAGGGATATCCGCATGCCCAGGGCTGATGGTTCTAAGGGATTTCTTTTGTTGTGGCTAACGCAGCCATATCTATTCCACCTTCTAACCCCAAGAACCATTAGGGCACTCGGCCCTCCCCCAATTCCTTTAAATTCCGAGTTGGGGTGTTCGTATTATACACCCTGTTTGGCTAGTATACTTACCACACGTCAGACTCTAATGTCCGCCCTACCTTCCCCTCAGTGCTATGGTTCTCAGGGTTACCTTGCGTATATGCCTGCTGAATGAGGAACAGGAAGTTGACACCGGCTTTTTCCTTGGTGGAAGTAGGGTGGACGTCACGTGATAGTCTTATTACTGCATTAGCCACAAAAAAATTCGGCCTTTCAGAGCTGACTGCCGTTGAATGCTACAGTCCGACATGGTAAGTATACTAGCCAAACAGGGAGTATAATACAAACTCCCCATTTTTTTTTTTTTGTTGCATTTACTTTTAAGTCGTTTTATGTCCAGGCAATTACAATGCAACGCCTGTAGCAAGATGTGTGAATTTACCATTTCGTGTAGTAAGATGTGTGAATTAACCATTTCGTGTAGTAAGATGTGTGAATTAACCGTTTCTTTTGAAAGCTTGCACTGAGACTGGTTGGCTGTGTCTGCCACAGGATGGAGATGTGATGCTGAAGAACTTTTTGGGTCGGGAGCCCAAGCCAGACGCCTTCCTGCTCAGCAAGGGCCTGGACCTAGAGACTGTGGCCACCGAGAAAGGCAAAAAAGCTGAGCAAGAAGAGCAGAAGAGCAAGAAGTAGCCAGGATCAGCGTCCAGTGCCATGGAGGATGGTATCTGTCTTCAGAGCGAATACTACTCCTGATAGTCATGCTGTCAACATCCCCCAAAGTCTGCTGCCTCGACTGAGGTCTGATGATTTGTGCGTATGTTTTTTTTTTTTAAATATCTGAATTAATCAGGAAATACTTTATATCTTTTGGCTTTGCAAAGACTGTTTATGGATGTTTTCTTTTTAAAAGGACGAAATGTCACAAGAATTGAAATAGATGTGTTCGTGTGATGTTTAAATGGTTGTGCTGTTACTGTTCCAAGTGTGTATACCATTATGTCAACTTTTTGGCATCATATAATGTGCCATGTTAGACCCTGTGAAAGTGATGATCAGTTTTTGTGAGCTGTGTTTTGCCAAATTTCAGTGGCAAATGCATCACAAGGATTCCCCACAAATGTCTTGTATTTCTGAGCCAAGTGTGGAGCTGTATTCACTTCCCTGATTTTATGGCAAAGCACTGAACAAGGTCTTGCTGTTGGATTTTGCTCCGTTTGACCTTTATGTTTTTTGGTTGTTGCAGCGCTTAGTATTTTTTGTTGTTACAATGCTTGCTCTTTTCTGTTTTGTGGCTGCACTATTTGGTCAGTGTTCATGTACTCGAACCTCTCCTCAATTTGATTGCCTTTTTCCCACAAACATGATCTTGCCCCCTGCGCAGTTATATACCTTGCTGTCTAAGTCAGTTATCCACCTCATTCTAAGGAGGACACAAAACTTACGAGAACAAAGAGAATTTTCACCAAGGACTCTTGTTCTTTTCCTAGGTTGATCAAACTGACAAATCCTAGCTGGAAACTTAATATTCTCAGTAAAAAAGTCAGAGAAATGGACAAGAGAGTATGGAGGGGGTTGAAGAAGGGAGGGGTGACACATGATCCAATCTGTCAATACACGAATGCGACACCGCCAGGACATTCCTCTCGGTTCAGACACATGCGGGGTCAGTGCCGTCTCCTGAGAGTGCCCCCGAGAGGGAGCCACGACCTCTTTGTGGTGTCCCGGCATTTTGTGCCATTCCACCTTCTTTGGGAGGCAGTCTTCAGACTGTTTTTGTGCTCTACTCTTGAAGGACTTTTAACTGGTTATGATTTTTGGTTCCTAGGGCATTTCTGCTTCATGGCTAGCACATCCCTTTATGACTTGTGTACTGCCCCATGTGAATCATCAAGTCAGTTGTCCTCCTGTTGCTTTAAAGTTGGCCAGACTTTGAGACAGTACAGTGTGTGAAGCTGGAATGGGAAGTTCTTTGGTTATACTGCCTGTACTGCTAAGTAGGAATACCACGTCAAACTCAAGACTTTGCTCTGCCCACCAAGCATGTTGCTGGTTTATGAATGGGTTTGCCTTTGTCTTCCATAGAATGGAGGCAGAGAATATGATTTCCAGGTTGTAATAAGAACTTCATTCAGACCGTCATCTTCACTGCCCCGGGCCGGGGCCAGGGCCACCTGCCACCACCGCCACCTGCTGCCGCCTGCCCGCAGCAGTGGCGCCATTCATTTCACTGCCCATCGGACTTGGCCCTGCACGCGGCAGTGGCGCCTACATCAGAGCCACAACTGTGTATCTCTGAAATTATTTTTGTATCGAGAGACATGGTTGTGGCTCTGATGTATCTTGGGGTGTTCATGTAATGCATTTGCCACATGGAATTTAGCCAAACAGGGGTAACAAATCAGTCATGGTTTGCTAAGACTTTGTGACACAGCAAGTATTTGTAAGGGAGGATGATTTAAAACAGAAATCTGATTTCCAATGTATTTTTGAAGTCCCAGATCAAGCTTACTGTGCAAGTCACACGGCCGATTGAACATAGGGGAAAATCTAGATAGGCTATGATTTTCATATGTTTACTTGTCCAGGTGTCGTTGGTTGATGTGCAGGGCTTTTACAGCTGTTAGTCGTGACTGCAGTGAAAGTCTGAATATCAGGGCGATTCACTGGTTGTCGCTTGATTTGTGTTTGGGTGAGGGTGGTTTAAAATTCTTTCAATCATTTTGGCGAGGGATGTCAATTGTTAAGAATTCCAGACATAAACATAATGCTTCCCGTTTCCTTTATTTCTCATATTACCATTTTTCTTAGACTATATCTAGAATCTGCTTTTCCCTTGTCTGCATGTATGATTCTTGTTTCACTTATCTAGTGAAAATGTATGTGAAGCATGTCGTTTGTGACTCTGTTTTATTCACTGGCATCAAAAATTCCACACTGCTGCCAGACTTGGTTGTTGCAAAGTGGGCGTTACACAGAGTCTGAGTAGTGTCTGTGTGTGAATCAGATTGATGCCAATTTCAGTCAGAAGCTATAAAGGATATCCTTGTTTTCTTTTTTCATAAGTCATACTGAAAAATTAGTCTTACATGCATGTACACACACCCCCCCCAACTTTTCCTACACACATACATATGTACATCAGTGACATGCATGCACACTCACTCACACAAACCTATAAAAAGTTACGATACTTTGTTTTTTTTTTGTTTCTTTTTTATTTTTTTTTCCCTTTTTTTCTTCTTTTTCTTTTTTTTTTTTTTTTTCTTTTTTCTTTTTTTTCACACATACCTATAAAAAGTCAAGTTACGATACTTTGTATTTTTTTTGGTTATTTTCTTGTTCTGCATGAATTTTGTTTTCTGTTGTAGGATAATGAAAATTTAGAATTGCTTTTGCACATGCATGGTGTCATATGTGAAGTGTGAATGATTTTCACCAGCTGTGGGTCGAGATTTGAATATTGCAAGGAACAGTTACTGTTGACAAAAGTACAGACCTACCATTGTAAAAGGCGCTCAAAAGTAGTCAGTCATGAAGATTTCATGTTATTTATTGATTTTCTAGTTTTTGTACTTGTAAGTGTAACATATATTTGGATGTAAAAACAAAACCCATGTAATGAAAACAAAACCCTGTGATATCTGTCCTTAGCTGTTATTGGATGCATCTGCCATGAATTTTCCATTTCAAAGGATTTATTGTAAGATGAGAATGGCAGCATCAGCTTTCAGACTTAATTTTTTTTTCTTGTCTCATGCCACCCCATAATAAAAAAAAAATCAAAATAATAATGTACGATTTGGGAAAAGCTGATACCTTGTTCATATGATTGGGAGGCAGCAGTGTGTGATTTAGTGCAGTGCAACATCATTTTCAGATTTGGACATAATATGATGTAAAATTTGTGCAAAGTGTTTAAAATTGATATGATATGTTCTGCCAGTTGTTATTGAATCCCCATGTCTGCCTAAGGCCTTGCAGAGTTTGATTAGAATGTAGACTTATATTCACATTTTTGTCACATCACATATTTCAACAGAAAATGTTGAAATTGTGCTATGCTTTATCATGAGAAATTAGAAGAGGCCAGCAGAACCCACATAGCATGTAATTGTTTAGACCTGTCAAGGCTGCCCACGTTTTCATTCAGTGTCCATTTGCGCCGAACTGGATGAAGAAAAGTGATTGCTCGTTCATTTTCGTCCCGAGTGTTGTGTATCTTGCCTGAAGAAGACCTAGGAGGTCCAAACGTGTCATGTTTTGTCTTGTGATTTGTTTGTCTATATTTTGGGGCAGAGCCTTATAAATTATTTTTCAAATTTCTCTGATCACTAAATTCTCAAGCAAATGCTTGTTCAGTGAAGGGTGATAAGACTGGGTATAGTGGACTGCAGTCTAATGTAGGCTATTGTGGTAGAGTATTTGCTTTAGTAGAGTAATCCCTGTCTTAGGAAAGCAGTTACAGACGCAGAATCAAAAACTTACTTGGAGAGCATTTCGACAGGGTCGCCCTGTCTTCTTCAGTTCACTGTTGCTGTTGTGGCAGCGAGGCCTGGTGGGATGACTGTTGTGTGGGGTGAACGGTTGTCAGGATCTGATTGTAGATGGGGGAAAGTTCAAAGCCTTGATCTCTGTTCAGGCTGGGGCGTCTGGTCTAATTTCGATGGCTTCTTTAACTTTTCTTTTTGTGAGGAAGGCTCTGTAGATAAGATCTTGGTTTCATGGGGGCTGAAACTGTGGCTTGTAGATGTTCATGTATGGCAGAAGTAGGTCGGTTTCGGTGTTCCTGTAGATGGGTGGTGAGTGGTCTTGCTGTCTTGCCAATGTAGGTATGGGTACAGTCTTGACACCCTACCTGGTACACTACACCACGCTGCTTGAGGGGGTCCGTTTTGTCTTTGACATAGGTCAGTGCTGGTGTAGGGAATTGGTGGGTTTGTGGAACACTTTGCATCCATGTTGTTGGAAGGTCCTGGCTAAACACTCTGAGACTCCTTTAATGTAAGGGATCCCCACGTTCACACTGTCCGCATCTGTAGAAGAAGGGTAGCGAACTTGAGGGTTGTCGCAAATCCATGCAGGGTATCCATTAGCGGAAAGGGCAGTCTTGATGTGTTCTTCTTCTTTCAGCTGTTCCTCCTTAGTGGAACACAGTACAGAGGCTCTGTGCATGAGGGTGTTGACAACAGATCTCTTGTGCTGGAGGGGTGGTTAGAGTGAAAGTTCAGATATTGGTCAGTGTGGGTGGGTTTCCTATAGACGGTGGTCTCCACCCTGTCGTCATGGGTTCTGGTGATGAGTGTGTCCAGAAATGGGATCTTCCCTTCTGCTTCAGTTTCCGAAGTGAATTGGATACTGTTGTCGATGGAATTCAGGTGAGTGGTGAAGCTGTCAACCTTCGTTTCCTGTATACGGGTCATGGTGTCATCCACATAGCGGTACCACATGCTGCTGGGAGGGTTGGCAGCAGTCTCAAGGGCTACTTTTTCAAAATGTTCCATGTGCAGGTTGGCTACCACTGGAGATACTGGCGAACCCATGGCAGCAGCTCCTTGTTTCTGCTGATAGAACTCATGGTTGAACGAAAAGTAGGTGCTAGTAAGGCACAGTTCCAACAGTTCTAGCACCTGTTCTGCAGTGAGTTCACACCGGTGACCTAGGTGGTAGTCATCCTCAATCTTCTCTCCCGAATGACTTGGAGAGCCTTAGGTACAGGGATGCTAGTGAAAAGTGCAGGAACATCATAGGAGACAAGTTTCTCCCCTGGAGCCAGTTGCTGGTTTTCCATCTTCTGTACAAAATCTGTGCTTTTGACTATGTGGTGCTCGGTCTGCCTGACTGAAGGCCCAATATTTGTGTCAGGAATTTGGAGGCATTGTACATGACACTGCCACAGCTGGACACAATGGGGCGAGGGGGGCATCCTTCTTGTGTATCTTGGGTAATCCATACAGTTTAGGCGTGGATTCTGAAGTGGGGTAAAGACTTTTGGTAAAGATTAGGGGAGATAGAATCTTCTTTCTCCCATTTCTTTAATAGGTTGATAAGCTGGTTTTTCACTTTCTTCGTAGGGTCAGTCTTGAGTTTTTTCATAGGTGTCAGTATCACTGAAAAGGGTCTGTACTTTCTTGTTGTACTCATCTTTCGGTAACAATACTGTGGTCCTACCTTTGTCAGCTGGAAGGATGACGATGCTGTATTCCTGTCTCAGGTTTTTCAGGGTGTTTTTCCTTTCGTGAAATGTTGGACATGGGTGGTTTACTGGACTTAATGACTTTGATCACTTCGCTCCATAGGCTGTCTGCTGTGGCTTTGTCTTTGATCTGGCTGCATGCTGCTTCAGTGGAAGCTACGATTTCCTTGACTGGAATCGATGTGGGCGCAACACAGAAGTCAAGTCCTTTTTCTTCAGCACACTTCATTCACTGTCCCTGAGAGCACAGTTGGAGAGATTGATATCCATTTGTTGGTGTCTATGGCATTGGAGGTCAGTACGTTTCTGTTAGGATGTTGTTTCTGGCGAAAGCGTTTGACTTGTCGCGTTGCCTGTGTTTGTAAACATTGAACTCGTGCACATGCGCAAGGCGGCATGAAAGTAAAATGCCGTCTGTAACGAGTTCAATGTTTACAAACACAGGCAACGCGACAAGTTCGATGCTTTCGCCAGAAACAACATCCCAACAGAAACTTACTGTCCTCCAATGCCATAGACACCAACAAATGGATTATCAATCTCTCCAAACCGTGCTCTCAGCGACAATGAATCAAGTGTACTGAGGAAAGGACTTGACTTCTGTGTTGCGCCCACATCGATTCCAGTCACGGAAATCGTAGCTTCCACTGAAGCAGTGTGCAGCCAGATCAAGGACAAAGCCACTTCAGACAGCCTACGGAGTGAAGAGGTCAAAGTAATTAAGTCCAGTAAGCCCCCCATGTCCAACATTTCACGAGAGGAAAAACAAGCCGTGAAAAACTTGAGACAGGAAGACAGCATCATCATCCTTCCAGCTGACAAAGGTAGGACCACAGTATTGTTACCAAAAGATGAGTACAACAAGAAAGTACAGACCCTTTTCAGTGATACAGACACCTATGTGAAAAACTCCAGACTGACCCTACGAAGAAAGTGAAAAACCAGCTTATCAACCTACTAAAGAAATGGAAGAAAGAAGATTCTATCTCCCCTAATCTTTACCAACGTCTTTACCCCACTTCAGAATCCACACCTAAGCTGTATGGATTACCCAAGATACACAAGAAGGATGCCCCCCTCCGCCCCATTGTGTCCAGCTGTGGCAGTGTCATGTACAATGCCTCCACATTCTTGACACAAATATTGGGACCTTCAGATGGGCAGACTTAACACCACATAGTCAAAAGCACACATTTTGTACAGAAGATGGAAAACCAGCAACTGGCTCCAGGGGAGAAACATGTCTCCTATGATGTTTGTGCACTTTTTTCACTAGCATCCCTGTACCCAGGCTCTCCAAGTCATTCGGGAGAAGATTGAGATGATGACTACCACCTAGGTCACCGGTGTGAACTCACTACAGAACAGGTGCTAGAACTGTTGGAACTGTGCCTCACGAGCACTACTTTTCGTTCAACCATGAGTTCTACCAGCAGAAAAACAAGGAGCTGCAATGGGTTCGCCAGTATCTCCAGTGGTAGCCAACCTGTACATGGAACATTTTGAAAAAGTAGCCCTTGAGACTGCTGCCAACCCTCCCAGCATGTGGTACCGCTATGTGGATGACACATGACCAGCATACAGGAG
Source organism: Conus betulinus (assembly GCA_016801955.1). Lineage (NCBI taxonomy): Eukaryota > Metazoa > Mollusca > Gastropoda > Neogastropoda > Conidae > Conus > Conus betulinus. The sequence continues at coordinate 1,649,749 of JADBJO010000016.1, forward strand.
ACGGAGGTTGACAGCTTCCCCACTCACCTGAATTCCATTGACGACAGTATCCAATTCACTTCGGAAACTGAAGCAGAAGGGAAAATCCCATTCCTGGGCAAAACTCATCACCAGAACCCATGACGACAGGGTGGAGACCACTGCCTATAAGAAACCCACCCACACCGATCAGTATCTGAACTTTCACTCTAACCACCCCCTCCAGCACAAGAGATCTGTTGTCAACACCCTCATGCACAGATCCTCTGTACTGTGTTCCACTGAGGAAGAGCTGAAAAGAACAACAACACATCAAGACTGCCCTTTCCGCTAATGAATACCCTGCATAGACGTGTGACAACCCTCGAGTTCGCTACCCTTCTTCTACAGATACGGACAGTGTGAAAGTGGGGATCCCTTACATTAAAGGAGTTTCAGAGCACCAGGACCTTCCAACAACATGGATGTAAAGTGTTCCACAATCCCATCAACTCCCTACGCCAGCAACTGACCCATGTCAAAGACCAAACGGACCCCCTCAAGCAGTGTAGTGTAGTGTACTAGGTAGGCTGTCAAGACTACCCATACCTACACTGGTGAGACAGCAAGAACACTCACCACCCCCGTCTACAGGAACACCAAAGCCGATCTACTTCTGCCATACATGAACATCTACAAGCCACAGGCCACAGTTTCAGCCCCCAAGAAACCAAGATCTTATCTACAGAGCCTTCCTCACAAAAAGAAAAGTTAAAGAAGCCATTGAAATTGAGACCAGACTCCCCGGCCTGAACAGAGATCAAGGCTTTGAACTTCCCCCCATCTACAATCAAATCCTGACAACCGTTCACCCCACACAACAGTTGCTCCACCAGGCCTCGCTGCCACAACAGCAACAGTGAGCTGAAGAAGACAGGGCGACCCTGTCGAAATATTCTCCAAGTAAGTTTTTAATTCTGAGTCTGTAACTACTTTTCTAATGTCGAATCCAGAATCCAGAAACCTATATTCTTAATCCCACCAACATTACACACTGCTTTACTGGTCTTTTCAACTTGTCCATGTTGAAGTCTCAGAGCAAGAAATCCACACGGCTCTATCAATCTTATCTCATCATGAGGCAACCCACTGCCATGTCGTGTATGGTAGTGCCAAGTTTGATCCTGTATAGACAGGGCATCATCAACTACACACCTACTGATGACAATAGTTGCTTTATAGAAGAGCTGGCACGAGTGGGCTACACCTCTATGGTAGGAGATGCCATCGCATCATCCAGCAACAGTCCCCGTTCACTTCCGACCCTTTACTTTGATAAGCACTCACTACAAACATGGAGGTAGATGATCCCAGCTGAGGCACCTCAGCACCGAAATGGTAACCCCCTGTTTTTACTCTGAAAATTACATGGATGAAATTGACTACTGACAGCAAATTGCATTTGGGGAGAGTGTGATGGATATTCCTAAAACTTTTCAAAACGTTGCCTCTGGGTAAGTTACTGAATTAAAAAAAAAATCTCTCTCAAAGAGAGAGAGAGAATGTTGCCTATAGTCCAGCCGACCACAAAGGGCCTCAGGGCTGTCACTGCATTGAAGTCAACTCACCAGCAGTATTACAAAACATTTTCGGTGCATCAGTTACCAGTTATCTTTACTGGCTTACATGGTGATAAAAAAAAAGACATTCCATGAAAACAGCGTAACAGGCATTAATCCTCATCATGTACATTCTTCTATTAACACCAAATCTGTCCATTTTTCATACATTCCTCAAATTCAGATCAATTCTGTAACCTTTAGCGACATCTTTGATGACCAACATGCACTGAATAGGGGTGTGGTTCATATGACCATCTTTTAGATTCCAGTCAGCTGAACTTGCTTTTTCAGATTGTGTATGAATTTAAATGATGTGCTTAAGTGTGATACTCCTCCCTTGTTTGGGGGGTTTTCATTTTTCTGCATTATTAAAGAATCTCTCTACCACCATCCCTCTGTATTTATTTTGAGAAAAAGACAAAAAGGACTCCAATGGCTTGCTTTGATATCGATGTCTTCTTTTCACTCCTCTAACAGATTTCTGGGGGAAAAAAAATCCATATTTTCTACTCACAGGAAAGAAAAAGAGAACAGAATTTGAAGCACCTGATCAGCTGGTGATTGCTTATTCCAAAACGGGTACATTCTCCGCTGGTTACAATGAAAAGAAGGCAAAGTACATGTTTTAAATGTTAGAAGACCTTTAAATGTTACAACAGTGTTAAAAATCAAGACTGTACAGGAAAATGGTTGTAGTGTAGGTACTTTACTCTATTCCACGTTTCACTTTTGCATGCACACTGTGCAGTTATACTCTCCCTTACCCCAACTACCCTAATCCCACCTGCTCCCAGTCATATTTCTTCAGTTTTTTTTCCTCAGGGATGTGGCATTCCTAAGCTATGCACACTTCAAAAACAAAAATCATGTTATACTGGCAGTGTCTGCATCAGACTTACGCAGACTGTAGTAGTTCACATACACGCCAACACCACCAACTATAATACAATCACACCACCAGCTATGATGATGCAACCACACATGCATGTGTACACGAGTGCAGACACATTCTCCTTTGTGCACACAGCTTTTCACTGCACCTGTATGTCTCACAGACACAAAGATTCTACACCCAAGATCCCATTTTGAGAAAACGACGATGTTGTTCCTTCAGCTGTGACAGGACCATGGCACTAAGCTTGAGATGGAATGGGGTCTTAACTAGACAACCAATCATTCCATCCGTATGGGACTGTCTGGATGATTGGCTCCGATGGCCGCTCAGTCCTTGCAAAACTGTTGCGATGTCTTTTTGCCGCCACACTGCGTGTCAGTCCACCATGAAGAATTGGGCCACAAAGTTCAGGAAGCCAAGGAGGATGAGAGGGTGTGCAACACGATGTGGAAGTAGGTCAGACGTCCTTCCTGCCTCAGAATCACGCACCTCACCAGGCATGGCAGTCCGATGGCGTAGTAGAAACCACACAGCGCACCCACAAAACTGTAGACACAAGCACATACACACAGTTTTGAAGGATTACAACAAGAGCCAGGCCTCGCACAACAAATATCATTCTAACACTCTCTCTCTCTCATATTTGCCCCTGTGTTGATGCTGAGGGCCATTTAAGTACAAATTGTATTTCCACCTTTTGGGAAGCTCTGTGCTAGCAATTTTCTCTTTGCTGTCACTTTCACTGACTTTGCCATATTTCAGACATTCGTAACTGCCATCCATTGCGTGTGTGGCTCATCCTCCTGTCTTTACTGTTCAAAGTCTACATACTTATTTTCCTTCTTATAATCCATGCCATGCCAGATTTTATGCTGTAATTTGGCTACGAAAAAAATAAAACTAAACACACCCTTTCTTTCTGCACATCCTTCTTTTCAACACTTTGCACATATACTTAGAGAGAGACTGAGAAACAGACAGGAAGACTAAAGCTGTTGAATTCAGCATGACAGAAATCACAAAATACCTGAGGATCCTGCCAATATGAGGCAGGAAGACAGCAAACAGGACACAGATGGTCACCACCAGCGTGTTCAGCGCCACCACATGAAACGCACTGGAAAGGTGTACAATCACTATCAGTATCATCATATATAAACACACACAAAACAGTCACACAGTTACTATTCAGTGCCGCCACATGAAACGCCAAAACAGGCATGCAATGTCACCTTGATGTGAAACGGACTGGAATGGGAATGCTTTCACAAAAAGGCAACATAATGTGAAAGGTACCGATACATTCAAAAAATTTCTAATCAACACCACAGGAAACTACAGATGACATAACAACGAGCATGGAATGGCCAATCAGCACCACTCTGTGAGTTCTGCGATGCGCGTGGAGGATAATGACATGTCACACTTTGCAACAGTTATAAAACTAACAATTAACATCTGTATTAGAAAATAGTTACAGACTCGGAATCAAAAACTTACTTGGAGAATACTTCGACAGGGTCGCCCTGTCTTCTTCAGCTCACTGTTGCTGTTGTGGCAGCGAGGCCTGGTGGGACGACTGTTGTGTGGGGTGAACGGTTGTCAGGATCTGACTGTAGATAGGGGGAAGTTCAAAGCCTGGATCTCTGTTCAGGCTGGGGCGTCTGGTCTTAATTTCGATGGCTTCTTTAACTTTTCTTTTTGTGAGGAAGGGCTTTGTAGATAAGATCTGGTTTCTTGGGGGCTGAAACTGTGGCCTGTGGCTGGTAGATGTTCATGTATGGCAGAAGTAGATCGTTTTGGTGTTCCTGTAGATGGGTGGTGAGTGGTCTTGCTGTTTCGTCAATGTAGGTATGGACACAGTCTTGACAGCCTACCTGGTACACTACACCACACTGCTTGAGGGGGTCCGTTTTGTCTTTGACATGGGTCAGTTGCTGGCGTAGGGAATTGGTGGTTTGTGGAACACTTTGCATCCATGTTGTTGGAAGGTCTGGCTAGACGCTCTGAGACACCTTTACTGGAAGGGATCCCCACTTTCACACTGTCCATATCTGTAGAAGGGTAGCAAACTTGAGGGTTGTCCCACAACCATGCAGAGTATCCATTAGCGGAAAGGGCAGTCTTGATGTGTTCTTCTTTTTTCAGCTGTTCCTCCCTAGTGGAACACAGTACAGAGGCTCTGTGCATGAGGGTGTTGACAACTGATCTCTTGTGCTGGAGGGGATGGTTAGAGTGAAAGTTCAGATATTGGTCAGTGTGGATGGGTTTCCTATAGACGGTGGACTGCACCCTGTTGTCATGGGTTCGGGAGATGAGTGTGTCCAGGAATGGGATCTTCCCTTCTGCTTCAGTTTCCGAAGTGAATTGGATATTGTTGTCGATGGAATTCAGGTGAGTGGTGAAGCTGTCAACCTCCGTCTCCTGTATGCTGGTCATGGTGTCATAGCGGTACCGCAAGCTGGGAGGGTTGGCAGCGGTCTCAAGGGCTACTTTTTCAAAATGTTCCATGTACAGGTTGGTTACCACTGGAGATGCTGACAAACCCATGGCAGCTCCTTGTTTCTGCTGGTGGAACTCGTGGTTGAACGAAAAGTAGGTCACACCTACTTTTCTTTCAACCATGAGTTCTACCAGCAGAGACAAGGAGCTGCCATAGGTTCGCCAGTATCTCCAGTGGTAACCAACCTGCACATGGAACATTTTGAAAAAGTAGCCCTTGAGACCGCTGTCAACCCTCCAGCATGTGGTACCGCTATGTGGATGACACCATGACCAGCATACAGGAGACGGAGGTTGACAGCTTCACCACTCACCTGAATTCCATCGATGACAGTATCCAATTCACTTCGGAAACTGAAGCAGAAGGGAAGATCCCGTTCCTGGACACACTCATTACCCGACCCATGACAACAGGGTGGTGACCACCGTCTTTAGGAAACCCACCCACACTGACCAATATCTGAACATTCACTCTAACCACGCCCTCCAGCACAAGAGATCATCTGTCAACCCTCATGCACAGATCCTCTGTACTGTGTTCCACTAAGGAGGAACAGCTGAAAGAAGAAGAACACACAGACTGCCCTTTCCGCTAATGGATACCCTGCATGGATGTGCGACAACCCTCAAGTTCGCTACCCTTCTTCTACAGATGCGGACAGTGTGAAAGTGGGGGATCCTTACATTAAAGGAGTCTCAGAGCGTCTAGCTGGGACCTTCCAACAACGTGGATGCAAAGTGTTCCACAAACCCACCAACTCCCTACGCCAGCACTGACCCATGCCAAAGACAAAACGGACCCCCTCAAGCAGTGTGGTGTCGTGTACCAGGTAGGATGTCAAGACTGTACTCATACCTACATTGGCGAGACAGCAAGACCACTCACCACCCATCTACAGGAACACCGAAACTGATCTACTACTGCCATACATGAACATCTACAAGCCACAGGCCACAGTTTTTCAGCCCTAAGAAACCAAGATCTTATCTACAGAGCTCTTCCTCACAAAAAGGAAAGTTAAAGAAGCCACTGAAATTAAGACCAGACGCCCCAGTCTGAACAGAGATCAAGGCTTTGACTCCCCCCCCCATCTACAATCAGATCCTGACAACCGTTCACCCCACACAACAGTCGTCCCACCAGGCCTCGCTGCCACAAAGCAACAGTGAGCTGAAGAAGATAGAGCGACCCTGTCGAAATATTCTCCAAGTAAGTTTTTGATTCTCAGTCTGTAACTACTTTTCTAATGTCGAATCCAGAATCCAGAAACCTATATTCTTCGTTAACATCTGGACATGTAACATTGCAACAGTTGTTCAATTAACTGGTATCGTGACATTAGATACACTGCAACAGTCATGGAATGAACAAACAACAACATGACAAAACATACTGCAACAGTCACGTAATTAACAATCAACAGCATGACATGAAGCATACTGCAACAGTCATGGAATTATCAATTAACAACATGACGTGAAAAACACACTACAACAGTCACAGAATAATCATGAAAAAATATACTGCAACAGTCATGGAATCAATAATTGACAACATGACATGAAACACACTGCAACAGTCATAGAATTAACATCATCATCACATAAAACATACTGCAACAGTCATGGAATTAACAACATGACATGAAACATACTCCAACAGTCATAGAATTATTAACAACAACATGATGAAACATACTGCAACAGTCATGGAATTAACAACATGATCAAACATACAGCAACAGTCATGGAATCAACAACATGATGAAACATACTGCAACAGTCATAGAATTATCAACAACATGATGAAACACTGCAACAGTCATGGAATTAACCTGATGAAACATACTGCAACACTCATGGAATTAACAATCAACATGATCAAATATACTGCAACAGTCATGGAATAAACAACATGATGAAACATTCTGCAACAGTCATAGAATTAACCATCACAACATGATAAAACATACTGCAACAGTCATGGAATTAACAACATGATGAAACATTCTCCAACAGTCCTAGAATCAACAATCAACAACATGATAAAACATACTGCAAAAGTCATGGAATTAACAACATGATGAAACATACTGCAACGTCATAGAATTAACAATCAACAACCTCATAAAACATACTGCAACAGTCATAGAATTAACAACATGACGAAACATTCTGCAACAGTCATAAAATTAACAATCAACAACATGATGAAACATTCTGCAACAGTCATGGAATTAACATGATGCAACATACTGCAACAATCATGGAATTAACAATCAACAACATGATGAAACATACTGCAACAGTCATAGAATTAACAACAAAAACATGACAAAACATACTGCAACAGTCATTGAATTAACAACATGATGAAACATACTACAACAGTCCTGGAATTAACAATCTACAACATGATGAATCATACTGCAACAGTCATGGGATTAACAATCAACAACATGATGAAACATACTGCAACAGTCATGGAATTAACATCATGATGAAACATTCTGCAACAGTCATGGAATTACACTCAACAACATGATAAACGTACTGCAACAGTCACGGAATTAACAATTAAGAACATGATGATAAAACATACTGCAACAGTCGTAGAATTAACAACATAATAAAACATTCTGCAATAGTCATAGAATAAACAATCAACATGATGAAACATTCTGCAACAGTCATAGAATTAACAAAACGATGAAACATACTGCAACAGTCATAGAAATAACAATCAAGAACATGATGAAACATTCTGCAACAGTCATAGAATTAACAACACGACGAAGCATACTGCAACAGTCATAGAATTAACAACATGATAAAACATACTGCAACAGTCATAGAATTAACAACAACAACAAGACAAAAACATACTACTGCAACAGTCATAGAATTAACAACATGATGAAACATACTACAACAGTCATGGAATTTACAATCAACAACATGATGAAACATACTGCAACAGTCATAGAAATAACAATCAACAACATGATGAAACATACTGCAACAGTCAGTGAATTAACAACATGATGAAACATACTGCAACAGTCCTGGAATTAACAATCTACAACATGATGAATCATACTGCAAAAGTCATGGGATTAACAATCAACAACATGATGAAACATACTGCAACAGTCATGGAATTAACAACATGATGAAACATTCTGCAACAGTCATGGAATTAACACTAAACAACATGATAAACGTACTGCAACAGTCACGGAATTAACAATTAAGAACATGATAAACATACTGCAACAGTCATAGAATTAATAACATGATAAAACATTCTGCAATAGTCATAGAATAAACAATCAACAACATGATGAAACATTCTGCAACAGTCATAGAATTAACAACACGATGAAACATGCTGCAACAGTCATAGAAATAACAATCAACAACATGATGAAACATTCTGCAACAGTCATAGAATTAACAACAACACGACGAAACATACTGCAACAGTCATAGAAACAGTCATAGAAATAACAATCAACAACATGATGAAACATACTGTCACAGTCATGGAATTAACAATCAACAACATGATAAAACATACTGTAACAGTCATGGAAATAACAATCAACAACATGATGAAACATACTGCAACAGTCATGGAATTAACAATCAAGAACATGATGAAACATACTCCAACAGTCAGAGAATCAACAATCAACTACATGATGAAACATACTGCAACTGTAATAGAATTAACAATCAACAACATGACGAAACATACTGCAACAGTCATGGAATTCACATCAACAACATGATGAAACACTCTGCAACAGTGAAGGAATTAACAATCAACATCATCATGAAACATACTGCAACAGTCATAGTATTAACAATCAACAACATGATAAAACATACTGGAACAGTCATAGAATTAACAATCAACAACATGATGAAACATACTGCAACAGTCATGGAATTAACAATCAACAACATGATAAAACATACTGCAACACTCATGGAATTAACAATCAAGATCATGATGAAACATACTGCAACCAGTCATGGAATTAACAATCAACAACATGATTAAACATAGTGCAACAGTCATGGAATTAATCAAACATGATAAAACATACTGATGACCAACATGATAAAAAATACTGCAACAGTCATAGAATTAACAACATGATGAAGCATACTGCAACAGTCATAGAATTAACAATCAAGAACATGATGAAACATACTGCAACAATCACGGAATTAACAATCAACAACATGATAAAACATACTGCACAGTCATAGAATTAACTATCAACAACATGAGGAAACATACTGCAACAGTCATAGAATTAACAATCAACAACGTGATAAAATATACTGAAATAGTCATAGAATTAACAACATGATGAAACATTCTGCAACAGTCATAGAATTAACAATCAACCACATGATGAAACATACTGCAACAGTCATGGAATTAGCAATCGACAACATGATGAAACATACTGCAACAGTCATGGAATTAGCAATCAACAACATTATAAAACATACTCGAACAGTCGTGGAACTAACAACATGACGAAAAACATTCTGCACAGTCATGGAATTAACAATCAACAACATGATAAAATATGCTGCAACAGTCATGGAATTAACAACATGATGAAACATTCTGCAACAGTCATAGAATTAACCATTACCAACATGATGATGAAACATTTTGCAACAGTCATGGAATAACAACATGATGAAACATACTGCAACATTGATGGAATTAAACAATCAACAACATGATGAGACATACTGCAACAGTCATGGAATTAAAAATCAACAACATGATAAAACACACACTGCAACAGTCATAGAATTAGCAATCGACAACATGATGAAAATATACTGCAACAGTCATGGAATTAGCAATCAACATGATAAAACATACTGCAACAGTCATGGAATTAACAACAACAACATGAAAACATACTGCAATAGTCATAGAATTAGCAATTGACAACATGATAACACATACTGCAAAAATCATGGAAATTAACAACTTCATGAAACATACAGCAAAATTCATGGAATTAACAATCAATAACATGATGAAACATATTGCAACAGTCATAAACAACATGGTGAATCATACTGCAACAGTCATGGAATTAACAAACAACAACATGATAAACATACTGCAACAGTCACAGAATTAACAACATCATGATAAAACGTACTGCAACAGTCATGGAATTAACAATCAAGAACATGATAAAACACACTGCAACAGTCACGGAATTAACAATCAACAACATGATAAAACATACTGCAAAATCATGGAATTAACAATCAATGTCACAACGTATAAGACGGTGACAGGGAACACTCTGGGGATGTAAAGGGTTTCCCTATTAAAAATCCTCCCTCCACACTAACTAATACTAACACGCACTACAAAACAAACACAAACAGCCAATTTTATTTACAATCACTCCCACAATCATCATTCACAATCACCCATCAGCACATATACCTTAACTTCCACTTTACAACCTATGAGCACTCAAAGGACAGGCATCTAAACCCCAGCAAATTCCTTCGCCACACACACCCAAGTGCACAGCGGTCAAACACAGACCCAACTCCGGTGCATACAAATACCAACCAATAGCAACTTGCCCTCCTGTTGCTGGGAATCTCAAGGGATCCCGACCCACCCACAGAGTCCAACCCTAGACAAGGGATACCACAGGCGGAATCACATGGTAACCAGGGGCTGGACTGCCAGGCAATTAGACAGTGCCACCGAACCCTTGGTGCCCATGCGATACCCAGCCGCTCAAGACAACCTGACCAACCTCCACTGGTAATTTGCTCACCCAGGAGCATTTATTTACAAAAAACACCTCACCACTTCTTCCCTCAAATAATCAAATTATTCAGAAACACACATACACTTGTCAAACAGTTTCCCAACTCACACATTCGCACACCCCCGCCTACACACACATCCGCCAACGCCATTAACGGTGGCTTCACCCTAGCAAGTCTCCGCAAGCATCAGTAGCCACATCACCACCACTGTCTAATCAGACGGGGATGAAGAAGAGACGACGACAGAGTGAGGCGAACTGTTGAGACCCAAACGAGGACGATGACTGAAGGTTACCAGATGATGAAGACAGAAGACTAATAACAACGGAGACTGAAGATAATTGAAGATCACCAACCGACGAATAGTGTAGAGTGCACTACCTATCACAAAGTGTGTGTCTGCAGTAGTGTAACTATCACACCCTACGTGTAACACCTGAGGACCACAGTGGAAACAACCTTGCAGTCACAGCAGACTGGAAGCTGGCGGTGAGGACACACGTGACCTGGACAGGTCACGCACGTATGACTCTCATCCAATGGCAGATGCAGGCGGCAGATGACACCACACCCACACCCTTCGCGGCCTCACTTAGCGCCCACCCAAGGTCGGTTCTACCTCGGACTGGTACGAGTGGTGGGTGCATCAGAGCCAAGCTAAGGCGGAAGTCAGGCAACCATCAGAGCAGACATCACAGCGGATGACAGGACAGTTGCCAGGGCAGATCCAGGCGAAAACCAGGAGCGACAGCCCAGGCGGGAGTCAGAGGCGGAAGCCAGGGCGGTCTGTCGGCACCTACAGTTACAAAATGTCCTTATGACTACACAGTACCGATATTGGTTTAACACCACTTAACCCAGCCCACTGCTGTTCCTACCAGAGTTTTTGACTAGCAGTCGTAAATGTTATTGGTCCAGACACGTTTTTTTTCTAAATCACCAGAGTTCATTTGCACATGGGGCTGAGTTTGTATTTCTCCATAATATGTACCCCCCCACCTCATACAACACGACTATAAAGGTGGACTGTGCTCACACCAGTGGCACACTAATCACAAACCAATATTGTCACCAGCAAAGTAATAAAACTGACCAGTCGGACATTAACAGCACAAGGTTTGTCTTAATGCCATAGACGATTTTAACAGCATACTGTAGCTCTTGTTCACATACAATTCTATCACTACTAAACCATTAACAGAACAACAGAACAGTCGACAGTATTCCCTCTATGTTTGGTACTGAACTAGAATAGACAAACCCCACATCGACCTCAAATCTCCATTTTTAAAGCCGTATTGACAAATGCTTGTGGTAATACTCCCTTAGTCTAAATTACATCCCCATCGACATTAAATCAGTCTTGTAAAAAAAAAAAAAAAAATGTAAAAAAAAAAAAAAAAAAAAAAAAACATGACCGCATAAACATTTCCCCCACATCAAACATGGGATAGCGTATCACATGTCATAGCACAACACCATGGAAGCCTATTCATATATATGACAATTAACATCCCTGCACTCACTTTATGATAAGTATTATCCTTAACCTAAAGATACCCTTAAGCTACCCCCTCTATAATACCCAACCTTAACCTAACTATTGTATAAGCTATTATAGTATCCATAAGTTACCCCTACCCTCATCATACCCACCCCCTCCCTTTACCTACCCCTTTTATTTGATTACCATAGCAAGCCAACTTGGACTATCACCCTCTCCATTCTCTACATCACCGTATTCCCTACTCCTTATACGAGTGAACTTCACAACAGCCTACACGTACGTTTAACGCGTCTGCTCCAAATAACGAATGTACGAAAGTATTTTTAGTTACGCGACCCGCTTTTCTTACTGTCACACATTCAGGCGGCTTTACCAAGCAATGTGGCGTTTAACCATTCGCACGACATATACGACGTCACACAAACAATACCACTTCACCCTCCATCTTTCCTCCATCACGGAATAACCACAATCAGCGCCACACCCGAGATACTATGGTTTGCACCTTCACATATGTGACCAAACAACGACACAGTTTCACCTTAAATACATAACCACCAACTAACGGGCACAACTTCCCCAGTCTATACATTATTTACATGGTCACTATTGTTACCACCTTCCACTCCTCACATCCCATATAACCTCACCTGGATCAAAAAAAACAGCACACCGACGCCTGGAAGCAGGACCCGACCTTGAAGACCTCCGTCTCCCTCACAGGACGGTCGACACCCAGGACAGGACAGGACACCCGCGCTGCAGTGTACCAGTGGAAGCCTCTGCACCACTGCTCAACGTAAACTGCAGACGGCACACCGAAACATAGAAACAAACGCTCGGAAGCCAAGCCAACACACAGTCGACTGAGAGCTCACCGTGACACCCTACCAAGCGAGGTAGCAAGAGTGTCAGACACCCATACTGCAACCGCCGAACCTTCGTGGACGGTTCCAGGAGTCGGAACTGATGAGAGAAGGCAAGCTAGCATCCCAGTCGACACAAACTGACCACAGCTCACCAACTTCCCTCAACCAATAGACAATAACAANCATGGAATTAACAATCAACAACATGATAAAACATACTGCAACAGTCATAGATTAACAATCAAGAACATGATAAAACACTCAAACAGTCATAGAATTAACAACATGATAAAACATACTGCAACAGTCATGGAATTAACAATCAATAACATGATAAAACATACTGCAACAGTCATAGAATTAACAATCAACAACATGACAAAACATACTGCAACAGTCATAGAATTAACAATCAACAACACGATGAAACATACTGCAACAGTCATGGAATCAACAATCAACAACATGAAGAAACATACTGCAACAGTCATGGAAGTAACAATCAACAACATGATAAAACATAGTGCAGTCATAAAATTAACAACATAATAAAACATACTCGAAAAGTCAACAGATTGCTGGGAATGTCAAGGGATCCCGACCCACCCACAGTCCAACCCTAGACAAGGGATACCATTGGGAATCACTGGTAACCAGGGGCTGGACTGCCAGGCAATTAGACAGTGCCACCAAACCCTTGGTGCCCATGCGATACCCAGCCGCTCATGACAACCTGACCAACCTCCACAGGTAATTTGCTCACCCAGGAGCACTTATTTACCAAACACCCCACCACTTCTTCCCTCAAATAATCAATTATTCACACATCCACCAACACCATTAATGGTGGCTTCACCCTAGCAAGTCTCCGCAACCATCAGTAGCCCCACAACATCACCACTGGCTAATCAGATGGGGATGAAGAAGAATGACAGAGTGAGGCGCAACTGTCGAGACCCAAACGATGATGATGACTGAAGCTTACCAGATGAAGAAGACTGAAGACTAATACAACGGAAACTGAAGATGATTGAAGATCACCAACCGATGAATAGTGTAGAGTGCACTACCTATCACAAAGTGTGTGTATGCAGTAGTGTAACTATCACACCCTACGTGTAACACCTGAGGACCACAGTGGGAACAACCTTGCAGTCACAGCGTTGCAGACTGGGAAGCTGGCGGTGAGGACACACGTGACCTGGACAGGTCACGCATGTATGGCTCTCCTCCAATGGCAGATGCAGGTGGCAGGTGACACCACACCCCCCACCCCTCGCGGCCTCACTTAGCGCCCACCCAAGGTCGGTTCCACCTCGGACTGGTACGGGTGGTGGGCGCATCAGAGCCAAGCCAAGGCGGAAGTCAGGTGACCATCAGAGCAGACATCACAGCGGATGACAGGACAGCTGCCAGGGTAGATCCAGGCGAAAACCAGGAGCGACAGCCCAGACGGGAGTCAAAGGCGGAAGCCAGGGCGGTCTGTCGGCACCTACAGTTACAAAATGTCCTTATGACTACACAGTACCGATATTGGTTTAACGCCACTTAACCCAGCCCACTGCTGTTCCTACCAGAGTTTTTGACTAGCAGTCGTAAATGTTATCGGTCCAGACACCAGTTTTTTTTCTAAATCACCAGAGTTCATTTGCACATGGGGCTGAGTTTGTATTTCTCCATAATATGTACCCCCCCACCTCATACAACACGACTATAAAGGTGGACTGTGCTCACACCAGTGGCACACTAATCACAAACCAATATTGTCACCAGCAAAGTAATAAAACTGACCAGTCGGACATTAACAGCACAAGGTCTGTCTTAATGCCATAGACGATTTTAACAGCATACTGTAGCTCTTGTTCACATACAATTCTATCACTACTAAACCATTAACAGAACAACAGAACAGTCGACAGTATTCCCTCTACGTTTGGTACTGAACTAGAATAGGCAAACCCGCATCGACCTCAAATCTCCATTTTTAAAAGCCGTATTGACAAATGCTTGTGGTAATACTCTCCCTTAGTCTTAAATTACATCCCCATCGACATTAAATCAGTCTTGTTAAAAAAAAATGTAAAAAAAAAAAAAAAAAAAAAAAAAAACATGACCGCATAAAAATTTCCCCACAATCAAACATGGGATAGCTTATCACATGTCATAGCACAACACCATGGAAAGCCTATTCATATATATATAACAATTAACATCCCTGCACTCACTTTATGATAAGTATTATCCTTAACCTAAAGATACCCTTAAGCTACCCCCTCTATAATACCCAACCTTAACCTAACTATTGTATAAGCTATTATAGTATCCATAAGTTACCCCCACCCTCATCATACCCACCCCCTCCCTTTACCTACCCCTTTTATTTGATTACCATAGCAAGCCAACTAGGACTACCACCCTCTCCATTCTCTACATCACCCTATTCCCTACTCCTTATATGAGTGAACTTCACAACATCTACACGTACGTTTAACGCGTCTGCTCCAAATAACGAATGTACGAAAGTATTTTTAGTTACGCGACCCGCTTTTCTTACTGTCACAATTCAGGCGGCTTTACCAAGCACATGTGGCGTTTAACCATTCGCACGACATATACGACGCACACACACAATACCACTTCACCCCCCATCTTTCCTCCATCACGGAATAACCACAATGAGCGCCACACCCGAGATATTATGGTTTGGGCCTTCACAAATGTGACCAAACAACGCCACAGTTTCACCTTAAATACATAACCACCAACTAACGGCACAACTTCCCCAGTCTATACATTATTTACATGGTCACTATCGTTACCACCTTCCACTTCCTCACATCCCATATAACCTCACCTGGATCAGAAAAAAAACAGCACACCGACGCCTGGAAGCAGGACCCGACCTTGAAGACCTCCGTCTCCCTCACAGGACGGTCGACACCCAGGACAGGACAGGACACCCGCGGTGCAGTGTACCAGTGGTCGCCTCTGCACCACTGCTCAACGTAAACTGCAGACGGCACACCGAAACATAGAAACAAACGCTCGGAAGCCAAGCCAACACACAGTCGACTGAGAGCTCACCGTGACACCCTACCAAGCAGGTAGCAAGAGTGTCAGACACCACATACTGCAACCGCCAAACCTTCGTGGACGGTTCCAGGAGTCAGAACTGATGAGAAAAGGCAAGCTAGCATCCCAGTCGACAAACTGACCACAGCTCACCAACTTCCCTCAACCAATAACAGACAACAACAACACAAGCTGACCTTCAAGGTGATCATGGTCACACACACTGAACATCGCACCCACAGACCTTCTCGCCTGGACTTACCTCCCTTAGCACGCAAGCCAGAATTACAACGGCTACATCTCAACAAAAACAAAACGCAACGGCCTTTGCACGTGACAATCAATCACAACATGATAAAACATACTGCAAAAGTCATGGAATTAACAACATGATGAAACATTCTGCAACAGTCATAGAATTAACAATCAACAACATGATAAAACATACTGCAACAGTCATGGAATTAACAACATCATAAAACATACAGCAAAATTCATCATGGGAATTCATGGAATTAACAATCAACAACATGATGAAACATACTGCAACAGTCATGGAATTAACAATCAACAACATGATAAACATACTGCAACAGTCATGGAATTAACAATCAACAACATGATAAAACATACTGCAACAATCATAGAATTAACAATCAACAACATGATAAACATATACTACAACATGATCATACTGAATGGAAAACATCAACAACATGATGATAAACATACTGCAACAGTTATGGAATTAACATCAACACACATGATCAAGGAATTAAAACATACTGCAACAGTCACAGTCATAGAATTAACAATCACATCAACAAATTCTGAACAAACATTCTGTAACAGTCATGATGAAAACATTCTGGCAACAATGGAATAACAATCAACATGATAAAACACACTGCAACAGTCATGGAATTAACAATCAACAACATGATGAAACATACTGCAACAGTCACGGAATTAACAATGATCAACAACATGATAAAATCAACAGATGCAACAGTCATAGAATTAACAATCAACATGATGAAAAAAACAGTCTGAATCAACAATCAACAACATGAAAAACATACTGCAACAGTCATAACAATCAACAATTAGTCATAGAATTAACAACATCATCACTAACATGCTGAAAAATGAAATGGAATTAAATTACTCCAACAGTCAAGGAATTAAATCAACAAATAACAATCAAAACATGAACAGTCATGGAATTAACAAAACATGATAAAACATACTGCAACAGTCATGGAATTAACAACATGATAAAAGATACTGCAACAGTCATGGAATTAACAAACAACATAAAACAACAACATGATAAAACATACTGCAACAGTCATAGAATTAACAATCAACAACATGATGCAACAGTCATAGAATAACAATGCAACATGATAAAACATACTGCAACAGTCATAGAATTAACAATCAACAACACGATGCAACAACATACTGCAACAGTCTGCAAATCATAGACAACAATCAACAACATGAAGAAACATACTGCAACAGTCATGGACAGTAACAATCAACAACATAACAATCAAAACATGATAGTGCAGTCATAAAATTAAAAACATAATAAAACATACTGCAACAGTCAACAGATTGCTGGGAATCTCAAGGGATCCCGACCCACCCACAGTCCAACCCTAGACAAGGGATACCACTGGCGGAATCACTGGTAACCTGGGGCTGGACTGCCAGGCAATTAGACAGTGCCACCAAACCCTTGGTGCCCATGCGATACCCAGCCGCTCAGACAACCTGACCAACCTCCACAGGTAATTTGCTCACCCAGGAGCACTTATTTACCAAACACCCCACCACTTCTTCCCTCAAATAATCAAATTATTCACACATCCACCAACACCATTAATGGTGGCTTCACCCTAGCCAAGTCTCCGCAACCATCAGTAGCCACAACATCACCACTGGCTAATCAGATGGGGATGAAGAAGAATGACAGAGTGAGGCGCAACTGTCAGAGACCCAAACGATGACGATGACTGAAGCTTACCAGATGATGAAGACTGAAGACTAATAACAACGGAGACTGAAGATGATTGAAGATCACCAACTGATGAATAGTGTAGAGTGCACTACCTATCACAAAGTGTGTGTCTGCAGTAGTGTGTAACTATCACACCCTACGTGTAACACCTGAGGACCACAGTGGGAACAACCTTGCAGTCACAGCGTCGCAGACTGGAAGCTGGCGGTGAGGACACATGTGACCTGGACAGGTCACGCATGTATGGCTCTCCTCCAATGGCAGATGCAGGTGGCAGGTGACACCACACCCACACCCCTCGCGGCCTCACTTAGTGCCCACCCAAGGTCGGTTCCACCTCAGACAGGTACGGGTGGTGGGCGCATCAGAGCCAAGCCAAGGCGGAAGTCAGGCGACCATCAGAGCAGACATCACAGCGGATGACAGGACAGCTGCCAGGGTAGATCCAGGCGAAAACCAGGAGCGACACAGCCAGGCGGGAGTCAAAGGCGGAAGCCAGGGCAGTCTGTCGGCACCTACAGTTACAAAATGTCCTTATGACTACACAGTACCGATATTGGTTTAACGCCACTTAACCCAGCCCACTGCTGTTCCTACCAGAGTTTTTGACTAGCAGTCGTAAATGTTATCGGTCCAGACACCAGTTTTTTTTCTAAATCACCAGAGTTCATTTGCACATGGGGCTGAGTTTGTATTTATCCATAATATACCCCCCCCCCACCTCATACAACACTACTACTATAAAGGTGGACTGTGCTCACACCAGTGGCACACTAATCACAAACCAATATTGTCACCAGCAAAGTAATAAAACTGACCAGTCCGACATTAACAGCACAAGGTCTGTCTTAATGCCATAGACGATTTTAACAGCATACTGTAGCTCTTGTTCACATACAATTCTATCACTACTAAACCATTAACAGAACAACAGAACAGTCGACAGTATTCCCTCTACGTTTGGTACTGAACTGAACTAGAATAGACAAACCCGCATCGACCTCAATCTCTAATCTCCATTGACAAATTTTTAAAGCCGTATTGACAAATGCTTGTGGTAATACTCCCTTAGTCTTAAATTACATCCCCATCGACATTAAATCAGTCTTGTTAAAAAAAAATGTAAAAAAAAAAGAAAAAAAAAAACATGACCGCATAAACATTTCCCCACAATCAAACATGGGATAGCATATCACATGTCATAGCACAACACCATGGAAGCCTATTCATATATATACACACATTAACATTAACATCCCTGCATATATATGACAATTAACATCCCTCTCACTTATATAAGTATTATCCTTAACCTAAAGATACCCTTAAGCTACCCCCTCTATAATACCCAACCTTAACCTAACTATTGTATAAGCTATTATAGTATCATAAGTTACCCCTACCCTCATCATACCCACCCCCTCCCTTTACCTACCCCTTTTATTGATTACCATAGCAAGCCAACTAGGGACTACCACCCTCTCCATTCTCTACATCACCCTATTCCCTACTCCTTATATGAGTGAACTTCACAACATCTACACGTACGTTTAAACGCGTCTGCTCAAAATACGAATGTACGAAAGTATTTTTAGTTACGCGACCGCTTTTCTTACTGTCACAATTCAGGCGGCTTTACCAAGCACATGTGGCGTTTAACCATTCGCGCACGACATATACGACGTCACACAAACAATACCACTTTCACCCTCCATCTTTCCTCCATCACGGAATAACCACAATCAGCGCCACACCCGAGATATTATGGTTTGCGCCTTCACAAATGTGACCAAACAACGCCACAGCTTCACCTTAAATACATAACCAACAACTAACGGCACAACTTCCCCAGTCTATACATTATTTACATGGTCACTATCGTTACCACCTTCCACTCCTCACATCCCATATAACCTCACTGGGATCAAAAAAACAGCACACACCGACGCCTGGAAGCAGGACCCGACCTTGAAGACCTCCGTCTCCCTCACAGGACGGTCGACACCCAGGACAGGACAGGACACCCGCGGTGCAGTGTACCAGTGGACGCCTCTGCACCACTGCTCAACGTAAACTGCAGACGGCACACCGAAACATAGAAACAAACGCTCGGAAGCCAAGCCAACACACAGTCGACGAGAGCTCACCGTGACACCCTACCAAGCCAGGTAGCAAGAGTGTCAGACACCATACTGCAACCGCCGAACCTTCGTGGACGGTTCCAGGAGTCGGAACTGATGAGAGAAGGCAAGCTAGCATCCCAGTCGACAAACTGACCACAGCTCACCAACTTCCCTCAACCAATAGACAATAAAACACAAGCTGACCTTCAAGGTGATCATGGTCACACACACTGAACATCGCACCCACAGACTTTCTCGCCTGGACTTACCTCCCTTAGCACGCAAGCCAGAATTACAACGGCTACACACCTCAACAACAAAAACGCAACGGCCTTTGCACGTGACAATCAACAACATGATAAAAAACATACTGCAAAAGTCATGGAATTAACAACATGATGAAACATTCTGCAACAGTCATAGAATTAACAATCAACAACATGATAAAACATACTGCAACAGTCATGGAATTAACAACATCATGAAACATACAGCAAAATTCATGGAATTAACAATCAACAACATGATGAAACATACTGCAACAGTCATGGAATTAACAATCAACAACATGATGAAACATACTGCAACAGTCATGGAATTAACAATCAACAACATGATAAACATACTGCAACAATCATAGAATTAACAATCAACAACATGATAAAACATACTGCAACATGCAACAGTCATGGAATTAACATCAACAACATGATAAAACATACTGCAACAGTCACGGAATTAACAATCAACAACATGATAAAACATACTGCTACAGTCACGGAATTAACAATCAACAACAC
>JADBJO010000016.1:1673304-1695687 GCA_016801955.1 Conus betulinus
AAACATACTGCAACAGTCATGGAATCAACAATCAACAACATGAAGAAACATACTGCAACAGTCATGGAAGTAACAATCAACAACATGATAAAACATAGTGCAGTCATAAAATTAACAACATAATAAAACATACTGCAACAGTCAACAGATTGCTGGGAATCTCAAGGGATCCCGACCCACCCACAGTCCAACCCTAGACAAGGGATACCACTGGCGGAATCACTGGTAACCTGGGGCTGGACTGCCAGGCAATTAGACAGTGCCACCAAACCCTTGGTGCCCATGCGATACCCAGCCGCTCAAGACAACCTGACCAACCTCCACAGGTAATTTGCTCACCCAGGAGCACTTATTTACCAAACACCCCACCACTTCTTCCCTCAAATAATCAAATTATTCACACATCCACCAACACCATTAATGGTGGCTTCACCCTAGCAAGTCTCCGCAACCATCAGTAGCCACAACATCACCACTGGCTAATCAGATGGGATGAAGAAGAATGACAGAGTGAGGTGCAACTGTCGAGACCCAAACGATGATGACTGAAGCTTACCAGATGAAGAAGACTGAAGACTAATAACAACGGAAACTGAAGATGATTGAAGATCACCAACCGATGAATAGTGTAGAGTGCACTACCTATCACAAAGTGTGTGTCTGCAGTAGTGTAACTATCACACCCTACGTGTAACACCTGAGGACCACAGTGGGAACAACCTTGCAGTCACAGCGTTGCAGACTGGAAGCTGGCGGTGAGGACACACGTGACCTGGACAGGTCATGCATGTATGGCTCTCCTCCAATGGCAGATGCAGGTGGCAGGTGACACCACACCCACACCCTCTCGCGGCCTCACTTAGCGCCCACCCAAGGTCGGTTCCACCTCGGACTGGTACGGGTGGTGGCGCGCATCAGAGCCAAGCCAAGGCAGAAGTCAGGTGACCATCAGAGCAGACATCACAGCGGATGACAGGACAGTGCCAGGGTAGATCCAGGCAAAAACCAGGAGCGACAGCCCAGACAGGAGTCAAAGGCGGAAGCCAGGGCGGTCTCTCGGGCACCTACAGTTACAAAATGTCCTTATGACTACACAGTACCGATATTGGTTTAACGCCACTTAACCCAGCCCACTGCTGTTCCTACCAGAGTTTTGACTAGCAGTCGTAAATGTTATCGGTCCAGACACACCAGTTTTTTTTTTCTAAATCACCAGAGTTCATTTGCACATGGGGCTGAGTTTGTATTTATCCATAATATGTACCCCCCCCCCTCATACAACACGACTATAAAGGTGGACTGTGCTCACACCAGTGGCACACTAATCACAAACCAATATTGTCACCAGCAAAGTAATAAACTGACCAGTCTGACATTAACACACAGGTCTGTCTTAATGCCATAGACGATTTTAACAGCATACTGTAGTTCTTGTTCACATACAATTCTATCACTACTAAACCATTAACAGAACAACAGAACAGTCGACAGTATTCCCTCTATGTTTGGTACTGAACTAGAATAGGCAAACCCGCATCGACCTCAAATCTCCATTTTTAAAGCCGTATTGACAAATGCTTGTGGTAATACCCTAAGTCTTAAATTACATCCCCATCGACATTAAATCAGTCTTGTTAAAAAAAAATGTAAAAAAAAAAAAAAAAAAAAAAAAAAAACATGACCGCATAAACATTTCCCCACAATCAAACATGGGATAGCATATCACATGTCATAGCACAACACCATGGAAGCCTATTCATATATATATAACAATTAACATCCCTGCACTCAATTTATAAGTATTATCCTTAACCTAAAGATACCCTTAAGCTACCCCCTCTATAATACCCAACCTTAACCTAACTATTGTATAAGCTATTATAGTATCCATAAGTTACCCCCACCCTCATCATACCCACCCCCTCCCTTTACCTACCCCTTTTATTTGATTACCATAGCAAGCCAACTAGGACTACCACCCTCTCCATTTCTCTACATCACCCTATTCCCTACTCCTTATATGAGTGAACTTCACAACATCTACACGTACGTTTAACGCGTCTGCTCCAAATAACGAATGTACGAAGTATTTTTAGTTACGCGACCCGCTTTTCTTACTGTCACAATTCAGGCGGCTTTACCAAGCACATGTGGCGTTTAACCATTCGCACGACATATACGACGCTACACAAACAATACCACTTCACCCCCCATCTTTCCTCCATCACGGAATAACCACAATGAGCGCCACACCCGAGATATTATGGTTTGCACCTTCACAAATGTGACCAAACAACGCCACAGTTTCACCTTAAATACATAACCACCAACTAACGGCACAACTTTCCCAGTCTATACATTATTTACATGGTCACGATCGTTACCACCTTCCATTCCTCACATCCCATATAACCTCACCTGGATCAGAAAAAAACAGCACACACCGACGCCTGGAAGCAGGACCCGACCTTGAAGACCTCCGTCTCCCTCACAGGACGGTCGACACCCAGGACAGGACAGGACACCCGCGGTGCAGTGTACCAGTGGACGCCTCTGCACCACTGCTCAACGTAAACTGCAGACGGCACACCGAAACATAGAAACAAACGCTCGGAAGCCAAGCCAACACACAGTCGACCAAGAGCTCACCGTGACACCCTACCAAGCCAGGTAGCAAGAGTGTCAGACACCACACTGCAACCGCCAAACCTTCGTGGACGGTTCCAGGAGTCGGAACTGATGAGAGAAGGCAAGCTAGCATCCCAGTCGACAAACTGACCACAGCTCACCAACTTCCCTCAACCAACAGACAATAACAACACAAGCTGACCTTCAAGGTGATCATGGTCACACACACTGAACATCGCACCCACAGACCTTCTCGCCTGGACTTACCTCCCTTAGCACGCAAGCCAGAATTACAACGGCTACACATCTCAACAACAAAAACGCAACGGCTTTGCACGTGACAATCAACAACATGATAAAACATACTGCAAAAGTCATGGAATGAACAACATGATGAAACATTCTGCAACAGTCATAGAATTAACAATCAACAACATGATAAAAAAACATACTGCAACAGTCATGGAATTAACAACATCATGAAACATACAGCAAAATTCATGGAATTAACAATCAACAACATGATGAAACATACTGCAACAGTCATGGAATTAACAATCAACAACATGATAAACATACTGCAACAGTCATGGAATTAACAATCAACAACATGATAACATACTACAACAATCATAGAATTAACAATCAACAACATGATAAACATACTACAACAATCATAGAATTAACAATCAACAACATGATAAAACATACTGCAACAGTTATGGAATTAACAATCAACACACATGATAAAACATACTGCAACAGTCACGGAATTAACAATCAACAACATGATAAAACATTCTGTAACAGTCATGGAATTAACAATCAACAACATGATAAAACACACTGCAACAAGCATGGAATTAACAATCAACAACATGATGAAACATACTGCAACAGTCACGGAATTAACAATCAACAACATGATAAAACGTAGTGCAAACAGTCATAAATTAAAATCAACATGATAAAAACATACTGCAACAGTCATATAATTAGCAATCACTAAACATGATGAAAAATACTCCAACAGTCAAGGAATTAACAACTGAAAACATGATGAAAACATACTGCAACAGTCATGGAATTAACAACATGATGAAACATCCTGCAACAGTCATAGAATTAACAATCAACAACATGATGAAACATACTGCAACAGTCATGGAATTAACAAACAACATCATGAAACATACAGCAAAATTCATGGAATTAACAATCAACAACATGATGAAACATACTGCAACAGTCATGGAATTAACAATCAACAACATGATGAAACATACTGCAACAGTCATAGAATTAACAATCAACAACATGATAAAACATACTGCAAAAATCATGGAATTAACCATCAACAACATGATAAAACATACTCAAACAGTCATAGAATTAACAATATGATGAAGCATACTGCAACTGTCATGGAATTAACAATCAACAACATGATAAAACATACTGCAACAGTCATAAAATTAACAACATAATAAATGATACTGCAACAGTCATAGAATTAACATTCAACAACAGGATAAAACATACTGCAACAGTCATGGAATAAACACTCAACAACATGATAAAAGCATACTGCAACATTGATGGATTAAAATCAACACGATGATATAAAACATACTGCAACAGTCATAGGATTAACAACATGATGAAACATTCTGCAACAGTCACGGAATTAACAGCATGATGATAAAAACATTCTGCAAGAGTCACAGCACTCAACAACATGATGAAACATACTGCAACAGTCATGGAAGTAACAATCAACAACATGATGAAACATACTGCAAAAGTCATGGAATTAAAAAACATGATGAAACATACTGCAACAGTCATAGAATTAACAACATGATGAAACATACTGCAACAGTCATGGAATTAACAATGAAGAACATGATGAAACATGCTGCAACAGTCATGGAATTAACAATCGACATCATGACATGAAACATACTGCAACAGTCATGGAATTAACAATCGACATCATGATATGAAACATGCTGCAACAGTCATGAATCAGCAACATGGCATGAAACATACTGCTGTTGAATCACAGAACTGATTATCGGCAGCAACATGAAACGTACCACAAAAGTAATCAAACTGACGATCCACACCGTGAAACGAAACATACTGCAACAGTCATGGAATTAATCAGCATTGTGATATGAAAAGCACTCCAACGTTCCTGGCATTACCAATGAGCATCATGATGTGAAGTACTGCAGCAGTCATGAAATTAACCTGTGGCTTCTGGACATGAGACACAGATCATGAGAGAGATGGTAATGGAATGACATTCAGCATTCCGACGGTAAGCATCGCAAAGAGTGCGACAGGAAAACAGCACTCTCATTGCTTTGATTTGAACAGGGTGGAATCCTCATGATCTGAACTAACTCCTTGTCCGCCCTTGGTTACTGAGCACAATGGTGGGTAAATGTGGTGGCAGTATGAATTGGCTGTAAGCTCTCTGCAGTGGTGTTGGTAATCTAGTTCAGGAACCAAATTGAGGTAGATTGTTTTTCACATAACCTTTTTCTTTCCAGTCTATCCGAATGATAGTAAGGTGCCGATTCCAAATTTAATTTTTGCTGGGCCAAAAATCTTTATTTTGTTACTCCAAAATCCAGTATGGTCGTCATGCTTTTCTGTTCTGACCATCAAAGACTAACGAAATTTAGAAAGAGAGAGGGTTAGTTACCGCCAAGGACATTGACATGATGCATTTCGACCTCTTGGGTCTTCTTCAGGCAAAAAACAGATCACATTTAACATTTAGGACAGTACAAACAAAGAACGAAGAGAGACTCATCTGGTGTCCATGTGGTAGGAAGAATGGCCACCAGACAGAAATGACAGTGGGGATATGGAGAGTAAAAGGAGGGGGGGGGGGGGGGGCGTGGAGTGGAGGGGGGGGGGAGTGAGACGATGGGGTTGTGTAGCTAGTTTAGTGGGGTGGTGTGATATATGTGACGGTTGTTAAGGTGGATTGACAATAATGCTAAGTATATATATATATATATATATATATATATATATATAGTAATGATAATAATGATAGTGATAGTAATGATAATAAATAAGCAGATGAATAAAATGAAAGTAACTGTAATGAAAAGAAAAAAAATTAAGTGAATAAAATACATAAATGATTTCGCTGGGTGATGAAGGAGGTGGTAGTAGTTATGAATGGGTAGTTGTGAGAGGTGTGTGGGTAATGTAAATAAGGGAGGGAAGGGGGTGGAAGATTAATGGGTGATAAGGTATAATTGAAGAGGGGGGGGGTGTTGGGGAAAAAAAAAAGGAGATGGGTGGGGAGGAGGGTAATATGTGTATGTGTGGTGGGAGTGGGGGGGGGGGGGGGGCAAGAGAAGGAGAGAGCTCATATCTCTCCATCTACTATGGGGTAGAGTGTGGGTGTGGGAGGTTCACACAAATAGTGTTGTTGAAAAAGTAAACAATGCTGTGGGATGATGTTCATTGTAACAGGTGAAATAATGTGTTGGCATTAATATGCTGATGTTAGTTGAGAAAAGATATAGCAGTGATCAATGAAAAACAGGGTATCATGTGCTACACACACACACACACAAAAGGGGGGGGAGCCACATGTAACAGTATTCTGGGCGAGTTATGATCATAATGAGACTAACTGTGGAAAGTTTTCACACACATTCACACCCACGCACACACATATATATATATGTATATAATACTCGTTTTTAAGAAGAAAAAAAAAAAATCATAATCAATCACTGATGGGTGATGATCATGTGAGATCACAGTACTATAGGCAGGTCTTCTTCTCCGTTCACTTAGGCAGGAATCCTGGAGGTACTGGCAAAGGCTGCTGTATGGTGAAGGCCCTCCAGTGGTCAGTAAAGTTTTGCACACATCGGTGTGTTGGCAGGCTAGGTTTCTACTTTTAGTGTTGTTGGGAATGTGTTCCGCTGTCACTGGGGCTGCATGGATAAATTGAAGACTCGCCAGTGTGGAATATTGTGGATATGTGATGTCACAGTCTGGAGTGCCCCGTTCTTAGTCTCACAATGATGGTCGTCTTCTTCGTTTTTACTTAGGTAGGAATCCTGGAGGTGCTGATGGAGGCTGCTGTATGGTGAAGACCCTCCAGTGGTCAGTAAGGTTTTGCACTCATTGGCGAGTTGGCAGGCTAAGTTTCTAGTTTGGGTTTAGCTGGGAATGTTCCGCTGTCTCTGGGGCTGTACTGCACTGATAATTTGAAGACTCACAGGTGTGGAATATAGTGGACCTGTGATGTTAAAGTCTGGAGAGCCCTATTCTCAGTCTCACAATGTTCACTTGGTCTGATCTGGGCATCCAGTAGTATGCATCCCTCTTATTGAAGTCTGGGTCCTGCTCAAGTCATCTTCCTATTTGTCGCCTTGGAAATAAGGTGGCATTACTATAATATTGCAAGTTGAGAAAAGGGTGGAGGGGGGTAGGGGTAGATGACTGATGGGTGATGATCATGGATCATTTGATTTATTCAAAGGAGGCTACTTTTTACAGCTGGGGCTGCTGTCCTCCTTTCTTTGTTAATTGGTCAGCTTTTTCATTTCCATATATAGTGCAGTATGAATGTGTTCACTGGATGGGAGTATTTTCAGTGACTGATAAATGGTAATCATTTTAAATCAGTAGTACCACAGGATGATGATTATTGATATATGAGTGGGAAAAATGTGGTGATGGTGCAAGTTGGGGGATAAAGGAAATTATCAATGACCTGTGGGTGATGCTCATTGGCATGGGTGAGATCAATAGTACTGTAGGATGATGGTCATTGCGGTAAGTGGAATAATAAGGTGGCATTAGTATAATATTGCAGGTTGAGAAAGAGGTTGGAAGGGGGTAGGGGGTAGATGACTGATGGGTGATGATCATGGATCATTTGAGATAAACAGTACTGAAGGATGATGCTAATTGTTGTATAAGTGGGATAATGTTGTGGCATTGGTGTAAAATGTCGGTGGGGGAATGGGGGAGGTGTTCAAAGATGGGTGGATGATGATCATGGTCAAGGTGTAGGTATGATCCACAGTGGTGTAGGATGATGGTCATTTTTGTTGTAAAAGGAGTAGGATAGTGTATTAGCAAGTATGATAATGCCAGTGGGGGATAAAGGACATGATCAATGACTGATGGATGTTTATCACTGAGATGAGATTTAAAGGGTGGGGTGGTGACCATTGTCATAAGTGAAATAATGTGGTGGCATTGATGTAGTAATGCCGTTGGGGGGGTTGGGGGGGGGGGGGGGGGAAAAAAAATAAAAATTGGTCATGTGATTCAATGATGATCATGGAAATTGTCTTAAGTGGGACAAAACAGTGATATAGGATGTTGATTATTGCCATAAGTGAAAAAGCATGATACCATTGGCATGACAATGCCAGTTGAGTTTAAAAAAAAAAAAAAAAACTTGGGGGGGGGCCAAGGGGGGGCAATGATCAATGACCGACTGATGGTGATGGTTGTCATAAATGAAACCAACACTGTCTCACACACACACATGCATGATACATGCACGCACACGCATGTACACACACACACACACACACAGGTACATACATACACTGGCACATCCACACGCACACACACATATGCAAAAAAAAAAAAAAAAAAAAAAAAGGATTGGCATACACAGGACATCTTATGAGCGGTGGTAATAATGATAGTGGTCATATATGGGAATCTGTGTATATATATATATATATATAAAAAAAAAAAAAACACCAAACACACACAAAAACACACACACACACACACACACATGGCAAGCACACGTACATACATCCAAGCATACCTACATGGAGAGGGGAGACACGAGCCCCTTAGTATACTTGTACACAGAGGGTTGGGGTGGGGGAACATATGTGAACAAAGGAAAGGAAGTGGTCAGTAGGGGAAAAAAAAAAAAGGGGGGGGGGGGGGGCCTGCAAGTTAATGTGGTGTGAGTGGGTGTGTGATTTTGTGGAATATATAGTGGGTTGCTGTTGAGGTGGTGGACAGGTGTAATCATGTAAGCTGTGTTAGGATGCTGGTGATATGGGAGTGAAGGGAAAGAGCGGGGGGGAGTTAGAGGGGGGGGGGGGTTTTGAGGTGGGAGGGTCAACTACTTGGCCTACCCTTCTGATAGGGGTTTTGGGGGGGGGAAGGGGGAATATTGTGTGTGTGTGTGTGGGGGGGGGGGGGGGGGGGAGTACGGGATAGATCAAAGGGTAGTCAGTTGATTGGTATAGGACATGGGGTGTGGTGGAAAGGGAAAGGTGAAGGAGGGTGGCTGTAAACTTAGTAGGAAGTAGGGGTTTTGGGGGTGATGATGTGTGTGTGTGTGCGTGTGCGTGTGTGTAAGTAAATAAACAAACTAAAATTAAACAAATTAATTGAAGTAAAAGAAATAAAATAAAACATATTGGGAAAAAAATATATATATATATATATGGTTGAAATGTATCGTGTCTTGTCCTGTCCTGTGCTTTGTCAATGTCCTTGGCAGTAACTAATCCCCTCTCTTTCTAAATTTTGCTGTGTTCATTTTGAAACTAAAGAAATTGTCAAAGAAATTAACTGAACAGATCTTAACTGAAAATCATGATCTGCATCACATTCTGAATTATATCCAATCACATCATGAGAATTCTTCAAGTGCAGGGTCAGTGGTATCTATTCCCCTTCCTCCCCCACCTTCCCTGAAGACCGTTTTACTGTCTAGTGATATGAACATTACTTGTCACACATTCAAGCAGTGAATACACGTACTCCTCTATTACACCACAAGAAAACATATTTTACAAAAGCCAATCATTAATCAGTCGGTGCTTTGTTGTCCTTTTTTTTTTTTTTTTTTTTTTTTTACATGTAGAGGCATGCTCAGAAGAGCCACTCTCTGATGACATTTCAAAACATAATGATTTATTCCAGAATAAACAAATCACTAATATCAAAACAAAAAGAGGTGGAAGGGGATAATGGGAAAGGGGGGGGTGGCAAATTGCCCCATGTTCCTGTGCTTCAGCAGGTTCATAAGGCTATTTGAAAATACACACACACACAAAAATGCGCGTACGCATACACTCGCTCACACACACACACACACACACACACCCCTACCCCCCCTACACACACACACACTCATACCTAGGCCAGGGGGAGTTGAAGAAGGCGGTGAAGACCTGGATCCGTGTGATGTAGGCCAGCTGAGGAAAGATGCAGGTCAGCTGGAAACACAGGCCTGCCCGTGCTGCCAGGCCCAAACGGTCGTCTGACGCAATGTTGTCCAGCAGTTCTGCAATGCACACCGGCCACTGGCGTTAGCGAGGAATGACCGGCAGCTGGTGTGCCTCACTGTGGCTCATCTATCATCACTGCTCCCACTGTCTGATTATAAGCACCACAATAATGATAATGTTATGGCCCAAGGTGGCTGTGTGGGCTTTAAGCAGTGCCTATACTCAAGTGGAGAGCGCGTCATTGGTCCCAAGGTTCACTGGTCCCATGGTTCATTGGTCCCAAGGTTCACTGGTCCCATGGTTCATTGGTCCCAAGGTTCACTGGTCCCATGGTTCATTGGTCCCAAGATTCATTGGTCCCAAGGTTCGTTGGATCCAGTGTCAATATGCTTCCCTCTGTCTCTGTCTGTCTCTCTCTCTCTCTGCTGCTGTATTTTCAAGATAGCCACATACTACTGTATATTACACAGATTTACTGACCTTGGGATCAATGGACCTTGGGACCAATGGCATGACCCCTCAAGTGCCGCATTCCACCAGAGCCCATACAACAATCCCTCAAGCCTCTAGGCTCTATTTGGTGAATGGTACCCTCTAATTTATGCCCTGGTGAGGTGCTGGGACACATAATTTTAATCAGGATGAGTTGTAGCTGCCTCTTTTCCAGCTTCCACTAGCGTATTTGAGGACTTTTTTTTTAAACGGTTGTAAGCACTCCACACTAGTATTCTAGAAGATCTGCATTAATCATGGGGAAGAAAATATTTTCGGCAGGGTTTAAATGCAACTTTGCCCATGTATTTACCGAACAAGTCCAGAGAATGCTTGATGGCTGTAGTATTAATTCATGTTACAGTCTCTCTGGGTGTAGACTGGGTGTAAACCTCCCTGGTTGTTTGGGTGCCACAAGGGACGAATAACCGCTATCTTTTGCCAAGTGATAGTACGACGATATTTTCGCGTCTGTCTCAAACAAGTTAGACAGCTTGACAGCTGGTGTAAACTAGCATTGCTCCTAAATGAAAATTAGTATTGCTCCTACATGGTAATTAGTATTGATGCTAGATCGAAAATGGTATTGATCCTAGATGGAAGTTAGTACTGGTACTAAGTGGAAACAAGCAGGCCCTAGTTCTGACTGAAAATTAGTATTGATCTTGTATGGAATTTAGTATCAATCCTAAACAGAAATTAGTGTCGATTCTATATGCAGATTAGTAATACGAACTATTTCTGAAGATGCTCAAAAGATTTAACAATAGGAAAACAAACAACAACAAAAACAAAAATCTATAGTTAAATCTTCAGAGCATCCTCAAAGGTAGTATCGTTGACGCAGAAGATCGCAGTCAAAAAAATCAATTGGAAATTAGCACTTTGTTTGTACATAGAGGTTATTATTTTGCTCCAGAATAGGAACTGGCATTGCTCTAAGTGGAAATGAGTATTGGTATTAAATGAAAATTAGCATTAATTTTTTTTAAGTGTCCACTTGGCGGCCACTTTTTAGTATACGATTACAAGCAGTATTCCTATGTTTTAAAAATTCTAAGCTGGTCATTAATTCTTCCTCATGTTTTATTTTCCCTACCTGCTTTGAAAAAAAATTAACCTGTTATTTCAGTTTCACTCTTCCTGGGTAACCATAATTATGTTTTCTTCACATTACCATTGACTCTGCCTTAACTTTGTACAGTGTTTTTTCTCTTCTTCATGCTGTTTTTCTAGCTTTTTGTTTTTTGTCTTTTATTTCTTTCCCCGCTCTCTTCTTTCATCCTGACCCCTTATCCTCTCTGTTCCTTCCTTTCGTCTTTCAATTTTGCCTTCCTTCCTTCCTTCGTAATTGGACAGGAAAAAAAGGCCTATTGGTCGTCATTCTCAACTTGTGATTTTCAGGTCCTATGCTTCTTAAACTATTAAGATCTTTTAGCCATTGATGCACTGCCCATGGCAGGAAGCGATACTACAGACAATGACCTTGGTGACGATGATCTTAGAATATAGGTTGTGAATGTTAACAACATGTGTATGGCCAAGGTGAGACTTTAAATGGTCATCAGCATTAAACAGACCCAATGTGAATACCCAGTACTTCAAACATTCTATTCGCCTGAGTCTTATATTCCAGAGATGTTGGAAGTTTTCAGTCTTGTGTCTTGTTTTGCCTGCTCTGAGGCAGCTCTAGTGACTGTCTGCCTGGACCAAAAACAGTGTCAGTACTGGAGTGATCACAACACCCAAGAGCCTTTCTTCTAGGACTCAAATTTACAGGCCCAACTCCTCCAACATCCTTTGAGTCATGGCACCGTAATCCCCAAAGACAGGCCACCAAGGCCATATTTATTCTATATCCCAATTCAGTACTCCTACGCCAAGTCTTTCAGATCTGGATATCTATGCTCAATAATTTCAAAGTCCCCACCCATGTCCTTTTTATTCTTTTTTTTTTTTTGTGAAGCTGCAGTCATTCTTTTCCATTCCAACCTTCCAAGTATTCAAGTTCCAAAACTATTCATCACCCCATTGAACTGTTTGGCTGGGCTTCAAGCAGAACATGTAGAAGCTGCTCTATTCTAAACGCCCTTTTATCAGCAAAGGATACTTCAAGAACATTACCTTTTCTAGTTTTACATCAGGACGTGTATTCCCAATGATGTATTTAGCGGGCCACATGGGTGTGTGTATGTGTGTGTGTGTGTGCATGTGTGTGTGTGTGTGTGTGTGTGAGTGTGTGAGTGTGTGTGTGTTTGCATGCATGCGTGTGTGCGTGTGTGTGCGTACGCGTGTATGTGTGCGCGTGTGCATGCGTGTGTGTGTATGTCTGTATGTGTGTGTGTGTGTGTGTGTGGATGTGGATGCATGTTTGGTATTCTGATTCATCTGTTCATGCAGAGCAGCAATGGTAACTCACGTCAACGATGCAATTTTTATCGAAGGGGAAGGAGAGGTAGAATACGACTCCCACGTATATAAAGGTCACTGCTACCAGACTGTAAGCCAGAATGAGGTCACGTGTCTGCACACACACACACACACACACACACACAATCAGCGAGTTCACATGAGCTTAGGGGCTCTGCATGAGAGAAGCAGAAGAAGAAGAAGAGAGAGGTAATGATATTAGCTTTTATACCCCTTGCACACACACACACACACACACTCACACACACATATATATATATATATATATATATATATATATATATATATATATACGCACGCACACACACAATATCAATCACATACAGTATCGGTTTGAGACATATCAATTACATGTAATATCTGTCTGAGGTATATTAATCACATGAAACATCTGTTTAAGGCATATTAATCACATGTAATATCTGTTTGAGGTAAGGCTCTACATCTTTGCAGACAGAGGTGGGGGGGGGGAGCTTAAAGAGGATCAAGAAATTACAAGGTAAGGTAAGGTAATGATGCTTTATAGCCCAGCCGACTGCAAAGGGCCATATCAGGGCTGTTACCATGTTGAAGTCAACTCACAAGTCATCAAAAAACAAACAAAACAAAAAACCAGCACCAATCACACATCTCTTTTTAAAATACATGTTCTAAAAAACGCACCAGAAACTTCGTTAATAATCTTTCTTCCGTGAAATCTGAGATCAAATGAAAAATGTTAATCTCTTTCAGAAATTCAAAGATCATGTCAGGTGGGACATCTCAGAAGAACTTCGTTTAATAATCTTTCTTCCGTGACAAAGTTTTCATGGATGGAGTCTGCTGTGAAGAGTTTATGTCTCACACTGTGAAGACATCATGAGGAGAAAGACAGACAGACAGACAGACAGACAGACGCACATTATTTAGAGAGACAGACAGGCAGGCAGACGCACATTATTTTGGGGGTGCCTCTGATTCCTGACGAGAGGAAGAACAGAGTTCTGTACAAAGTAGCCCAGTGACGCCACCCCTGTCAGGGCCGGAAAAGACCACCTGAACTCTGCACACACGTATACACACACACACACACACACACACACACACACACACACACACACACACACACACACACACGCACGCATGCACACACACGCGCACACGCACACACACAGAGCCGGTGAAACATTGAATAAAGCAGTCGGACATCGTTGCTAAAAGACGCTGGCCCATACTCACAGAAACATAGAGCACAGGAATCATTACAGATTTCTTTCCCTCTAACTACTGCCCATGCCTCATTTCTTCAACAATTGCTCCCTCACACACACACACACACACACACACACACACACACACACGCATCCAGAGGAGAGAGAGAAAGGGGGGGAGAGGGGGGAGGAGTGAGTTTGAGCGAGAGAAAGAAATGGAACAAAGAGGAGGGAAGAGAAAAAGACAATAAAAGAAGGAATAAAAGAAAGACACAAATGGGAAAAGAGGGAAGTAGGGCTATGGACAGAAAGAGACGGACAGACAGACAGACAGACAGACACTGAGAGTGAATAGGGGTAAAGGGAAGTTTAAGGGAAGAGTAGGAGCAGGGAAGGGGAGGGGGGGGGCTTGAAAAGAGAGAGAGAGAGAGAGAGAGAGAGAGAGAGTTGTCAGCGTCCTCCATCCCAAGGCGAGGAAGGCGAGTGGTGGTGTGGTGCTTACGTGATGCGCCATGGGCCGAGTTGTGCAGAGCTCTGTCTGGTGAGGCAGCCTGGGGGTTGAGGTTCCACCCCCACGCTGCCGCCTTCATCGCCACGAACACCACCAGATACACCAGCGACAACATGCCTGCACACACACATACACATACACACACACACACACACACACACACACACACACACACACACACACACACTGAAGATGGTTTATTTTGAAATGACCATATTCCTATAAGCACATTAATAAATGAAAGGATAGAACATAGAAAACATACACAATCTGACAATACACTAACTTATTAATATGTGCAGGGTGGCAAATCTTAAAAGATGCTATAAAAACATGTAAACATGGCATTCAGTAACAGACAACTCTTAATAATTAAATTTTGTTTAATAGGCAAATTTATCTGAACAGAAGATAAACAAATGAATGCAGATCAGATCAGAGGTTCTCCTGTGCTACAGGTAACCATGTAAACCCAGTACTGTGGGGAGTAAACTCAACCAGCAAACCTGACCTGGAAAGGGATGGGGAGGCCAGGATCGACTGGCACAAGCCGCCTTGGCGTAAGGCTGTGTCAGGCCAATTGACATAGGCTAAAACACCAAGGCCACATCAAAATGTTATGTTCTGCATAGTTATGCGGGGATTGTCTTCAGTTGTGACAAGCTCCTAGCATAACATTATCAGTCTCCCAAATCTCCCGAAGTCGGAGTGTGGCTGTCCATGTGGCGGGATAATCAAAAACGGTCACACACATAATGTTCTCATCCCCAGCTGATGTATTTGTACCATATATAGTACTTCGGCTGTTTGGATGATCTCTGGAGTCTTTAAGCCAGGGTAGGACAACAACAACAACCTGGAAAGGTTGGGAACGGCCAGGATTGACTGGCACAAGGAACACCATGTGGGAGAAGAAAATGCAAAGATCATACCGGATCGGCCTAGATTATCTTAACAATGACCGTGCCTTCCGTCGTCCATAACTAGGGCAGACATGCAAAAACATGCTTCTGGGGAAGACCTCACGGTATACGTAGAAACCCTAGACGACAACAACACACAGAAAGAATGGATGCTCTTTTTGCAGGCCATCTTATCATCCTGGACTGCGCATGTCCAGCGAGGAGGCTGCCTGGCTCTTGGAGCTCCTGTTTTAACTTCATTTTTACATCTTTTTTGTTACGTCTTTACATCTGTTATTCAGACGAGTAACTGTGAATTTTAATGATCAGCACTGTTGGCTGTTGGTAGTTTGTTTAATGCTATTTTTTTTTAAACAAAATTGTGTTTAAACCCTTTCAGGTAAGGTGTTGTGTCTTATTAGGCTTTTCAAGATGGCTACCGGCTTGTTGTTCCTCGGTTTCGTTAAAAGTTTTCTACTTTTTCTTGCTGTTTGCACATGTGATAGGAACAACGATATCCCTAGCAATCAGTTTAATTTTGAAATTTTAGATATAGATGTAGACGTCTTTAGCTCCATTTTTGCAGGTTATAAAACTTTAGGCAACCTGAACCATGTTAGCCTTCTGTGTACACCTGTGCCAAGCACTGTTCTCACGTCGATTACTAGGCCCAGATTTGAACCACTGATTTCAATTAATATCAGAAATAGTACAGTAATAAGGAATTGTTTCATTAAAAGAGTTAGACATAGAGGAGTTGAATCATGGCTCTTAAGCCTTATCCTACTATCGGGAGACTTTGAGCTCAATCCTGGTCCGCCCACCAAAGAAAAATATCCATGCGGAGTCTGCAATTTGCGAGTCACATGGAAACATAAAGCAGTTGCCTGTGACGTTTGCAATACATGGTATCACACCAAATGTATGTATTAAACTCAGCAGTTTATGAAGCATTATGTAATAGTGATGTATCTTGGACGCGTTTTACCTGCAGGCTTCCAAACTTTACTTCGAGACTTTTTGAAGATTCTGTTGAAGATTGCAGCTCAGAAAGCAACCGTTTTGACCCTATCTCACCAGACCGATCCCCAAAAGAAAACTTGAAATTTTGCCCTAAGTTTGCATCCACTCCTGATTCTAAAACTGATAAAACCCCAAATCACAAAGTGCAACCGAACTCCAAATCATCAAAAGAAAAAGATAAACTTAAACGCATAGTCATAAACTTTCAATCACTTATTAAGAAAAAGGAAGAACTCAGTAACTGAGTCACCGAAAAAAACATTGATGTTGTAATTGGAACAGAAACTTGGTTAGAAACTGGAATATCCAGCAGTGAGCTTCTAATGGAGGATTTTGATATTTATAGATAGGACAGACTTGGGAAAAAGAGGTGGGGGAGTCTTGACTGCCATTCGGAAGAACTTAGCCAGTGAGTTTTTATATCAAGGCAAAAATAGTGAAAGTTTATTTTGTAGGATTAATTTTAAGAATAAGAGACCTGTCATTGTTGGATCAGTATACAGACCTCCACACTCAGATGAAAATGTATGTTCGTCTATTTGCAGAGACATATCTGACATTGTTTTGGCCAACAGGAAGGCAATATTATGGATTGGTGGAGACTTCAACTTACCTGATACTGATTGGCATGAAGATGCTATACTTGGTAATCAATACAATAAAAACATTAATTCTCAGTTTTTTTATACCACCAAAGACCTTGGATTAGTGCAGTCAGTTGAAATACCAACACGTGGCAATGCATTCCTGAATTTATTTTTTACCCATTGTCCAGGCACTTTAGGCAATCAGGAATTAATTGCAGGCCTAGGTGATCATGACATAATTCTCTTAGAGAGCAACTTTCAACCCTTTCGAAGAAAACCCCCTAAACGTAACATCAAACTCTGGAACCAAGCAGACTTACTAAAATTACGCAGGAATACTCATGATTTCAGTCATCTTTTTTTGAGGTCTCATAGTGTTAAAGATAATGTCAATGGCCTTTGGAAGTGTGTAAAAACTAACCTGGAATTTATTTATGGATGACAACATACCTACTAAAATAACTTCAAGCAAGAATCACCAGCCATGGATTAATATAAAAAACTAAACGTTCGTTGAGAAGGAAACATCGGTTCTTTAAGAAATTAAAACTACACCCTAATTCAGAAAGATTATTGATTAGGTATAAACATTAAGAGAGAAGGTGTCAGAAGGAATGTAGGCTTGCTCACTCCAGTTATGTAAATTCAATGATTTCAGAAGGTGATCATCAAAACAAGACATTATGGTCTTACATAAGGAGTAAGAGACAGGACAACGTTGGGATTCCAGACCTGAGAAACAACCAGAATAACCTAATACAGGACCCTGAAGGGAAAGCAAATTTACTAAACAATCAGTTTTGTTCGGTTTTCTCAAATCCCAAGCTTTTAACTAACGTTAGACTAAAGGATGATGATAAACTCCCTGAAATGCAAAATATCAAAGTAAGCAAAGCAAGAGTATTTAAGTTACTGACCAACATCAATGAAAACAAGGCTACTGGTCCTTATGGCATTCCTGGCAAGCTCTTAAATTTATGTGCCAATGAATTGACTGAGGTATACCAACTACTTTACCAAGCTTCACTGAACCAGGGAGTTTATACCTGATGAGTGGCGAGATGCTAGCATTGTTCCTTTATTCAAAAAGGGTGACAAAACTAAAGCAGAGAACTATAGACCCGTATCTCTTACATCCATATCAGCAAAACTACTTGAACACATAATATATAGTAGCATAATGGACCATCTTGACAAATATGACTTATTAAGTAACATCCAGCATGGTTTTAGACAGCGAAGGAGTTGTGAGACTCAACTTATAACAACTCTCAATGACTTTAATAACTGTCTTAACGACAGACAGCAAACAGATGCAATTTATTAGACTTTCCCAAAGCCTTTGATAAGGTTGACCATGAGGGCCTGCTGCTTAAATTAGAACACATCAGCATTGGCGGTTCTTTGCTAAAATGGTCTAAATCACTCCTCGTTGGGAAAACGCTGAAAGTTGTTGTGAAAGGGTCGTCATCCCATTGTAAGCCAGTCTTGTCAGGTGTACCACAGGGAACTGCTCTGGGGCCCTTGTTTTTCTTAATTTATATAAATGACACAGCTTAGTATATAGAACAACCAGAAACAAGAATGATACACGCATTCTACAAGAAGATCTAAACTGTTTACAAGAGTGGGAAAGAACCTGGAAAATGGAATTTCATCCCCAGAAGTGCCAAGTGTTGCGTATATGTAATAAACGCTCACCAACTAGATCAGAATATTCTATTAATAATACTATTCTTAAAGAAACCAATGCTGCAAAATATTTAGGCGTGATTATAGATAGTCATCTCAAATGGAAAGAACATTACAATTTAGTATGTAAGAAAGCAAATAACATCTTAGCTTTCTTATACAGGAATATCAACGACTGCCCCCAAAAGGTAAAGATGACTGCTACAAAACACTGGTTAGACCAGTACTGGAATACGGTTGCTCAGTCTGGGACCCTTACCATCTAAAGGACATTGACAACCTCGAAAAGATTCAGAAGAGAGCAGCACGGTTCGTAACAGGGAACCATATCAGAGAGAAAGGGAATAGTAGGAAGAACATGAGGAAATTAGAATGGAAACCTTAGAAGAGAGAAGAGCTTTTATCAAACTAATATCTTCTTCAAAGGCAGAGCTAAACTAATTGATATTCCAATGGAACAACTAGTACTGAATAAAAGTAGCACCAGGAGTGGCGGCCAATCTTATGCCATACCTGCATCAAATATGACAGCCACTTACATTCCTTTTATGCTAGTTCTGTACGGCTATGGAACTCACTGCCGGGTGCCATCAAGATTGCCACAAATGCAGTCTCGTTTAATAATCAAATTGATACGACAGTCTTGAGATCTGCATATTGACTTGCTTTTCTATTTTAACTTCCCCAGATATTTTACGGTTACCTGGGCCTGAATCTGGCCATTGCTTTTTAACTTTTTGAATATCGTGTGCGACCCCTTGTCGCCAAATTTTGCTCCATGGACCAACAGGCTGAGTTGCACTTTATTTTATTTTATTTTTTACTTATTAACATGTGCGCTGGTGACCTACTCGTTTTTGAGTGAACCAGTATTTTAGGAAGAAGAAGAAGAAAAAATGACATCAAAAGGAAGCCAACTGAAGCACGAAAACTAACACAGAACTGAAGCCGTGAAAAAATAAAGAAACGGAAAAAAAAAAAAGAAAAAAAAATATTCGGAGGCAGATGGTGAAAGAGTGGAGTGGCTGGCTAGGTGGGGTGGGGTGGGGGTATCAATCATATTGGTACATTATTATTCTAAATATAATTAAATGACTGACATGTAGAGTAACGCCAAGTAAAGAATGTATGGAGGCTTGGGCTAACTTAAACTACCATATCAGAGCAAAAGAGACAGTGGTTTCTTATTGTCCATTGTGAAAAACATGCTGTAAAGAAGATAAGGAAAACTTACTGACCAAAAGAATTCATGACTGTGAAGACTGTGGCCCGCTTGAAGTGGAGGAGGGGAAAGAGAAGGGCGACGAGGAAGACCGGAACGGTGCGAGTCTCGTTCCACCAATGAGGAAACTGGCTGCACAATGCCCTGCTCTCACTGCTCTGGTTGACTGAACAGGGTTCCCTCCCCTGGGCTGTGGAGACATCACACACCGCTGGAAGGAAGTGGAGGAGAAGAGGCTCAGGGATGAAAGGAGTTTATATATTGATTCACACACCACCACACACACACACACACACACACACACACACAGCACGCCTAT
Source organism: Conus betulinus (assembly GCA_016801955.1). NCBI lineage: Eukaryota > Metazoa > Mollusca > Gastropoda > Neogastropoda > Conidae > Conus > Conus betulinus. Next base: position 1,693,569 of record JADBJO010000016.1, read on the forward strand.
CCGTGGAGACATGCGCGCGCGCACACACGTTCACGCGCGCGCGCACACACACACACACACAATGACTGCAAATATTTGACCAACAACATTATGACCTGATGACAAGGATCACAAAAACTGATTTTCCACCACAGACTAACATGACAAAACTCTCGGAGCTCATATTGTTGGACCACTTCTAGCCTGTACTTGCCCAGTATACCCTGTTGTGTTTTTCTCTTCAGAGACAGAAAATTTAATCAGACTCTGATACACACTGTGCTTTTCCTTTCCGCTACTAATGTTATGTTGCAAGATGGGACAACGCTGGGATTAGTTTAGTTTCATTGAATGTCTGAACTTGGTCATCTGAGCCCCACAAAACCTCTGGTTTTCATACGGCAATAAAATATGTTCTTGTTCATACACACACCCCTGATTTTTTTTTTAAGAGTGGAGATTTTTTGACATATTGTAAGAGAGAGAGAGAGAGAGAGAGAAAAGAAGAGAGAGAGAGAGAGCAATAGTCTACTACCACACACGAGCACCTGGAAACAGGACAGAACATGACACAACACATACTCACACAGTCACCAAATACATACAAATCAGCAAAGCTATGTCAAAATTATACAGCGACATAAAAGAAATCTGTGGAAGGAACATCATCACATTTGCCACCTGTAATGTAATAACACTCAGGCAGGTTATCAGACTGAAAGAATTAACCGTGAGAGATAGTTATTACCGACACAATCCCGGTCTCTGTAAAATCATAAGGTAGAACGGAAAAGTACAGATAGAAGAAAGGTATATCCCATATTACAAATCACGTTAACAAAAACATCCTCGTCCTTCTGAGTGACTGAAATGCAAAGACAGATATAGATTCCCAGGAAGACTGGAAGAATATCTGCAACCTCTGCTGTTATGAGACCACCTTTGAAAAGAGCAACACACGTTAGAATTTGCATGCGATGGCGAGTTGGTCTTGCCAAATCTTTTGGTGAGCATAAAGTATCCTGATGATGGACACGGCACTCTGAAGTGGTTAGTATGACAGCCAGATACACAATGTCTTGTGGAGAACCGGGACTGGCCTGACTTAGGGCTGAAAAATGAAAATTACCGGGAGCTGACGCCGATAGTGACCACGATCCTGTAACGTTAAACTTTAAAGTACGTTTGAAGAACAAGGGAGTAAAGACTAGCCGTCTGAAATCCAGTCTTGACAAACTGAAAGCCTGACATTGCTGAACCGTTCCAGAATGGCACAGAAAAGAACTTTTTCTGTACACTTTGGCTGGAAGAAGACAACAAAGCCCTCATAAACAATTTCAACAAGGTATGACTTTCACAGCAAAGGTATTCGATGGAAATCAGGCCCATGGATCACAAACAATATCTTGAAGAAATGTGACATTAGAAGGAGCTTAAGAAGATCGAGGGGAAGAAACAAGGAGACATAAGTAAGAGAATCAATGAGACAATGAAGAATGGAAAAGAAAAGTGGATCAAAAAATGATGGAGAACCGAAACAAAAATCTAGACAACATGGACACAACAATTTTGAGAAGAAATTAAATCAGCATCCATCGGGACACAGACTGGAATACACAGGAAGAAGACGTCATTAAAAGTGGACTGAGACTGCTCTGAACTTTACAATCACAGAGCAAAGGAATTCCGTATGTGCTTCGTCAAACGAGAATGACGCAAAAACTTCGTGAAGAAGTCGTAGCTGACGTGAAAAATGAGAAGGATGCAAACAAAGACAGTATCCCTGCAACGTTTATGGCTACTCCATATTCTTCTATCTCTGCCTGCCTGCTTCTCTCTCTCTCTGGATAGAAAGCAAGAAATCCAAATCACTGTCACCGCTAATCCGAAAGTAGATATAAAATCCAACCTCCGAATATGATTGACACAAAGGATGAACCAAATCTGTGACAAGCATTCATGGATTCTGTTTGAAGGCGATGTTAACATTTACAAAGCAACAACCAGTCAGAGCAAGTAGGCCTACAGTTTCATGCATACACTCCATGGGTTAGTACAAACCTCGTTTGACACTAACATCTTCGCTCAAGCATTTAAAATGCGCCATGCCAGTGGAGGCAGCCTACAAACAACGGTGAAG
>JADBJO010000017.1:0-10000 GCA_016801955.1 Conus betulinus
TTTTGCTTGCGCCTCACACAAAGTCTAGGCTGTCCCCTGGTTTGTCTTCCAGCTGTCCCCTCTGATCATGTGGGTTGGCCCCCATCATGAAGAGCTGGGTCCAGTCTCTCCCACGGCGCTGCAGGGACAGGAGCAGACCACAGGTGTTTGATCACTGGTCGATAACCTGATCAGGCGGGCGTCGGCCACTGTGTCATCCTGTTAACCATCATGGCCGACAGTCACGTGCCGGCCGTCTGTTTCCTGTCTGATTGGTGAAGGGATAAGAGGAGAAGACAGCTGCGTCGCTGTCGCTCAAGGGTAGTGTGCCCTTGCTGTCGTTTTCTTCGTTTTCTCAAAGGCCAGTGTCTGGGGGGGGGGGGGGGGGGGGGGGAGCTTGTTCTGCTTTTGTCACGAGCCATTTGCTGTCAGAATATGATGACAAGGAAAATGTGGCATTCACACACCCACGTGTGTGTGTGTGTGTGTGTGTGTGTGTTTGTGTGTGTGTGTGTGTGTGTGCGTGCGTGCGTGCGTGCGTGCGTGCGTGCGTGCGTGCGTGCGTGCGTGTGTGTGTGTATGTGTGTGTGTGTGTATGTGTGTGTGTGTGTATGAGGGGGTGGGGTGGGGGTGGGGAGGCGAGGGGGGGAGGGCACGCCCATGGTTGTATATGCTCAGTAACGTATTTCAAGTTTCTTTCTTCCGCTGTGCTAAGGTTATTTTCCTTCTGAATTCTCCCCCATCCTCCTGAAAAGTCTCCATTTTCACCATCCCTTCCTCCTTTGGCTTGGCTCCCATCTCTCTCCCATCATTCCCCATCTTCTCCCCCATTCACTGCCAGACCTGTGGCATAGGATACCACCCATTCAGTTGAACCCCTTTGCTGTTTTGTGAGCAAAAGTGGGTGTTGAGTATGTTCCAGTCCAATTTCTGAGATGGCTGAAACCAGGTATGTTCCAGTCTACTAACTAAGACAGTCAGTACTAAATGTGTTCCAGTACAGTTTCTGAGATGGTGGGAGTTTCTGAGATGGTGGGAGCTAAGTATACTGTGTCCAGTTTCTGAGATGGTGGGAACTAAGTATACTGTGTCCAGTTTCTGAGATGGTGGGAACTAAGGACACTGTGTCCAGTTTCTGAGATGGTGGGAACTAAGGACACTGTGTCCAGTTTCTGAGATTGTGGGAGCTAAGTATACTGTGTCCAGTTTCTGAGATGGTGGGAGCTAAGTATACTGTGTCCAGTTTCTGAGATGGTGGGAACTAAGTATACTGTGTCCAGTTTCTGAGATTGTGGGAGCTAAGTATACTGTGTCCAGTTTCTGAGATGGTGGGAACTAAGGACACTGTGTCCAGTTTCTGAGATTGTGGGAGCTAAGTATACTGTGTCCAGTTTCTGATAAGCATGTCCCAGTCTAGTTTCTGAGATAATTGATACCAAGTGTGCTCCAGTTTAGTTTCTGAGACAATGTGAAATAAGTATGCTCCAGTTTAGTTTCTGAGATAATGTGTAAAAAGCATGCTCCAGTTTAGTTTCTGAGACAATGTGTATTAAGTTTGCTCCAGTTTAGTTTTCTGAGACAATGTGTAATATGTATGCTCCATTTTAGTTTCAGACACAATGTGTAATAAGTCTGCTCCAGTTTAGTTTCTGAGACAATGTGTAATATGTATGCTCCAGTTTAGTTTCAGACACAATGTGTAATAAGCATGCTCCAGTTTAGTCTCTAACACAGGTGGAAAAGGATGCACCAGAGCAGTTTCTGACATAACGCTAATAGATATGCTCCAGTCCTGTTTCAGAGATAGTGGTACTGATTATGTTTCAGTCCACTTTCTGATGTATGTATGCCCTGTTCATTGATCTATGCCGACACGTTTTTTGTCTGAGGCTGAAACAGACCGCAGAATCACTGAAAACAAGGCAAACACTAACAAAACAAAGTGTAAAGTAACGTTTATTTTCATACACCCTAAAAAAACAGACGAGCCAATTTTCGCCAAATGTCTCCACAGACATCAGAATTAACACACATCAAATTGCACAAAGTATTTCTCCCCGGATGGCCAGTAGCATAATGTGGGAAGTGTTTTTTGTTGTTTGTTTGTTTGTTTATTTATTTATTTATTTGGGGGGGGGGGGGATGTTTCACTTGCATGCGTGATCTTCTACAAGCTTGTAATGCACACAGATTTGGACATAGCGGGTTTGCACACAGCTGTGGACGTGGGACAAACGCCACCAATCGTCTTCCAGCAGCTCTGTCCAGATTCCGTTCCCGGTTCTCCTGGTCCATGGAGATAGGTCATCCACCAGCGTGACCACTTGTCCATCACGCCTGACAGCAGCGGACCGCAATTCCCAGGCGCACCGCTAGGATAAGGAGAGGGCTGCATTTGGTTCCCTCTCCCTGAGAGGGACCAGGAGTGAGCAATGTTTTCTGACGTCAGGAACGGCAACAGGCGAGACAGGTTCAAGTGGATCACGTTCTAGGCAAAGTAGCAACACAAAGTGCGGGTCAGTGGTTCGAGTCTACGTTAAGCGGCGGCCTAAGTGCTAGTCTCTGAGATGAGAGCATGCACCAAACGTCCAGTGTTTGAAACTCATCTATCGCACGTAAAAAAAACACATAGAGGGGAGTCGTGCCTGGCAACGGGTCTGTCAAAATATTCACTTCGATACGTAGCAAAAAGAAACAAAAACATAGACAGACAACAATATGGGTGCCGCTATTATGTGGTGACATCCCCTCCCCTCTCCCTCCACCTCCCTGCCTCCTCCAATATTTCTCCTATCTCGCCCGGGTGGAGCACTTCGGATTTTTCATACAGACATCCGTTGGGCAGAAAAAAACGAAAGTTATTGTGACAGAAGCTCTTTCCTTAAGTGTTTAGCAAAACCAGAAAGTTCTTGTGACAGAAGTCCTGTGCTACAGTGTTGTCACGAAACCATTGCTGTGACGTAAGTCGTGTACTATAATGTCGTGGAAGAACAGAGAGTTGTTGTGACAAACGTCTTGTACTATAATATCGCCCAGAAACAGAAACCCATCACCCCAATGATGTGTCGAAAAAAGAAAGTTCTTGTGGCAGGAATATTAATGCTACAATCTGCACAAAAAACAAAGCGTTGCCCTGACAGGAGTCCAGTATCAGGGATGCTGTGTGTGTGTGTGTGTGTGTGTGTGTGTGTGTGTGTGTGTGTGTGTGTGTGTGTGTGTGTGCGTGCGTGCGTGCGTGCGTGTGTGCGCGCACGCGCGCGCGCGTGTGTGTGTGTGTGTGTGTGTGTGTGTGTGTGTGTGGTGTGTGTGTGTGTGCGCGCGCGCGCGCGCGCGTGTGTGTGTGATCTCAGAATAATAATTACATTGTCGGACCATCGCCGCGGGGAATTGTTTACTAAACCAGTCAATCGATACACCCATCCCGCCACCCCCACGCCCCACCCCCTTTTTTCACAACAGCACGACAACAATCTTTTTTTTTATGCCAGCTACATGCCTTCCCGCAGTACTCCTCTGAGTACTCTGTGAAATGAAACGGGTTACTGTTGGAATTGTTTTCCTCCGTGAAGTTGGAACAGCAAACACAAAATGGGTTGCTGTTGCAAGACTCCCCTTTCTTCCGATCAATCATTTCAGGAAAACTGAAACGTATTCCAGTTATCGGACCCCCTGTTCCCAAACTGCAGGCGCAGTTTGCCAGGTTAGGTGTTTACAAGGTTATATTATACAATGTGGGTTGTCATGATAAGGGTTAGGGTTAGAATTAGGGTTATGTGACGAGAGGGGTAGGGGGTTTTCTTGTTTGTCTGTGTTTTTTTTTTTTCTTTCTTTCTTTCTTTCCCTTCCGCGTACGCAGGCTGATACTCCTGCGGACACTGCCTGTATAGATAGACAGTGGAGTTTTGTGTGTATGACCCGTTTTTTTATCCCGCCATTAAGGCAGCCATACTCCATCTTTGGGGAAGGTGCATGCTATGTGTAACGTGTCACCCATACCAACGGCCAAACTGGCCTTCTCTTCCAAAAGTTGGTGATGGGGATTTTACTTGTGTGCAAGATGTTATGCGTGCGTTCACACACGGAACCTCGGTTTATAGTCTCATTCGAAGGATTGTATGGGGAATGGAGTCAGAACCAATGTTAACTCCGAGGGAAAAATCCCCCTGTAAATTCGAACCCGCAACCCCAAGATCACGAGTCCGGCGCTCTACCAGCTGAGCTATTCCGGCCCCCGGTAGGGTTTGTAGTCCGCATCTTCTGGGCAGTTGCAGAGTTTTCTGTTTTTCCTGTCAAAGTTCCAAGTCTCTAATGCCTAACCACCCCGCGCACTTTGTCTCACGTTTGATTAGAAATTCTGCAGGACCTGATTCTATTATTGGTGAATTGTTGAAATTTGGTGGAGCTCAAGTTGTTGATTTTTTACTAGCTTTTTTCAATAGGATTTTTGATGATGGTATCTTCCCAGAAAACTGGAAAGAATCTGTAACCTTGCCAATATTCAAGAAAGGCGATGTAAATATTCCTAATAATTATAGAGGTATCTCTTTAGTTGACATTAGTAGCAAATTATACAGCATGTTATTAACAATAGATTACGGGAGTGGGTTGAATGTAATAATATACCGGAGAACATCAAGCTGGGTTCAAAAAGGGTTACTCTACTGTCGATCATATGTTCACTCTCCTCACGTTTGTTCAGAAACAATTTTCTTTAAATCGTAAACTTTACGTTGCGTTTATTGACTTTTGAAAAAGCCTTTGACTCCATAAACAGACAGCTTCTATGGAGAGTATTACTTAAAAATGGTGTCAAGGGGAAATTATTCAACTGTATTAGAGCTATGTACAAAGTTGTTAAAACAAGGGTAAGAAGTGGGTCCAGTCTGACAGATTACATTAATTGTGTTGCGGGAGTAAGGCAAGGTGATGTCTGTAGTCCTTTATTATTTTCAATTTTCATTAATGAGCTTGCCATTGAGGTAATTAATAACGGCCTTCATGGTGGACGATTTACACAGGATGTGTTAGAATTATTTATTCTACTGTTGGCAGATGACGTTGTTTTGGTTTCAGAAACAATAGTTGGCTTACAACGTCAACTAAATAATCTGAGCAGGGCTGCATCCTCATTAGAGCTAAAAGTTAATATGAGTAAAAGCAACATTGTGGTGTTTAGAAAGGGAGGTTATTTGGCGGCGAGGGAAAGATGGAAGTATGATGGACTTTATTATACCTGTGCTGAATGTTTATAAATACTTGGGAATCTATTTTTCTACACGCTTAAGTTTTACCTTTGCCTGTAAAGACCTTGCATGTAGGGCAAAGAATGCTTTGATATGTGTAATAAAAAGATTGCATGCTTTGAATAATAATTCGCTGGAATTATTCTTAAAAATATTTGATTCCCAGATACAGCCTATGTTGATGTATGGGGCTGAAATTTGGGGTTTAGATAATGCCGTTGTTCATTGTGAGGCTGTGCATTTATTTGCTTTGAAGAGGTTTCTAGGTCTCGATAGGCGTATCTCTAATGACTTGGTGTATGGAGAGTCCATAGATATCCACTGTTCATTGGCTCAGCCGTTAAATGTGTGCGATATTGGTTAAAGCTCTTAAACATGGATCATTGTAGAGATTGCCTCGTAAGTCTTATGAGATGTTGTTTGATTTGGATGTAAAGGGAAAAATGAACTGGGTTTCAATGTGCGTTTGTTTCTGTGTAAGCATGGCTTTGGGATGTTTGGCTGGCTCAGGGTGTTGGAAATCAAAAACAGTTTATTCGTGTTTTTTCGACAAAGGTTGATTGACTGTAGATGGCAATTATGGGACGACCATATTCAAACTAGTGAACGGTATGATTTATACAGAAATTATTCTAGCTTCCAACATATTCAGCCTTATCTAAAACTGGATCTGGACATGCGTTTGAAAAGATTAATTGCTAAATTTAGAGTCGGTGTTTCTGAAATTAGGACTCATTACTTAAGATATAGGAAACATACACAAGCTGACTTGCTTTGTCCTTTGTGTATGCAAGGTGAGGAAAATGAAATACATTTTATGTTCCTTTGCCCAGCTTTAGAAGATCTTCGCCAAAATTTATCCCACAGAAATATTATAAGCGCCCGTGTATGTTTCGATTACAGTTACTACTTAGCTCTAACAGTTATAAGATAATTAGGAATTTAGGTATGTTTTTGTGTAAGGCGTCTAAGATTAGAGGTGGTGTGTGTGTGTTGTGCGTGTGTACGTGTGCACGTGCCTACGTCGTTAGGTGTTGTGTGTGTGTGTGTGTGTGTGTGTGTGTGTGTGTGTGTGTGTGTGTGTGTGTGTGTGTGTGTGCGTGCGTGTGTGTGTGTTGTGTGTGTGTGCGTGTGCACGTGCCTACGTCGTAGGTAGTGTGTGTGTGTGTGTGTGTGTGTGTGCGTGTGCGTGTGTGTGTGTGTGTGTGTGTGTGCGTCTGTGTGTATGTCTGTGGCTGTGTCTCACTCCTAATCCTCTCTTTTTTTTACAGCAGTGCAACAGCAATCTTGTCGTGCCCAACCACATGCGTTTCTCCAGTACTTCTCTGCGCACTTTACCAAATGAAACGGGTCCCTGTTAGATTTGTTTTCCCGTGAAGTTGGAATAGCAGACACAGCATGATTTGCTGTCACAAGAACGAATCACTTTTCTGTCCATCGATCAATTCAGGAAAACTGGAACGCATTTTTTTATATATCCCTGTCTCCAAACTGCAAGCATAGTTTTACCAGTGATCCAGCGCCCACTTTGTGTTGAAGTGAATGATAAGTGATTGCTCGTTTCAGTTTCATTTTCGTTTGCCCTGAGTGTGCTGTATCTCGCCTGAAGAAGACCTAAGAGGTCGAAACGCGTCGTGTTTTGTCTTGTGATTCGTTTTGTCTACGTTTTGTTGGCGGTTCGCTATGAATTACATTTCAAATTTGTTTGCAACGCCTCACTTTGCAACGAGGTCCATTTAAAGTTAAATACGGCGTGGAGTAAGTCATGGTTAGGGTTAGAGTTAGTATTAGGGTTATGTGAGGTGAAGGTTAGGGTTGTAGTCAAGAATTCCGCAGCTGCAGCGTTTTCTGGTTCTCTTATCAATGCTCCGAGTCTTGAATGCATAAGCAAGCTGTCAACTTTGTCTCATGTTTGATGAGAAATTGATTACTGTGCTGGCCATAGAATTCCCGGGAATGAATTTCCTGACAGCTTTTCTTTTTTCTGAACCAATGTTGGAGTAGGGTAGCTCACCAATAGCAATCAGTTCCATTAGCTTCTTCCCCTGGCCCTGTAGAGAGCTTGTTCGTTCATACATACATTGATACGTATATAAATACACATACATACATACATGCATGCATGCATGCATACATACATACATACATACATACATACATACATACATACATACATACATACATACATACATGCATGCATACATACACACATACATACATATATGCATACATACATACATACATACATACATACATACATACATACATACATACGTACATACGTACATACGTACATACATACATACATACATACATACATACATGCATGCATGCATACATGCATGCATACATGCAAACATACATACATGCATACATGCATACATACGTATGAAATAAAACGGATAGACAGATGGCCAGGGTATGGACAGACTCAGATAGAGAGAGAGAGAGAGAGAGAGAGAGAGAGAGAGAGAGAGAGACAGACAGACAGACAGACAGACAGACAGGCAGACAGACAGACAGACAGACAGGCAGACAGACAGACAGACAGAGAGACTCTGAAGTCTGTTCAAGTACACGTCAAAAGTTTGGTGGAAAGAGAAATGCCTTGCGTTTGTGGAAGGTTTAAATTAGGTCATCTTAGACTGGGCGAACTTCGCTCTCTCTTCTGTCAGTCTACAGAGCCTGACAACGGTCCGCTCAGTTTCATTCGCTGAATGAGGGAGCAAAGCTCGTGCTTTTTTTTCCCCCCTTCTTTGTTATTTGCTTCCTTCTTTGTTTCCTTCCTTCCCCCTAAGAATGAACACTGTCAGCTATCTCTCAGTCGACTATCCTTTCCTCGAACTGTTTGAATCGGGAAATCAACCCAACTGACTCGTGACTCGTGACTCGTGACTTTAATGTGAGGCCGTCAGCCTATTCACATGAGTGCACAACAAGAAATAAATGAATTTTATCTAATTTGAACAACATTTACCATGACTGCAACAAAACATTCTTCCGTGACAGTACGTAATGCAGAATTCTATCTAATTATACATTAGTGCTTCTTGGTACGTTCCTCCTTATGAACGTAATGTAAGTATATATATATATATATATATATATATATATATATATATATATATATATATATATATATATATATATATATATATATATATATATAATATATTATTTTGAAAACTCATGATATAAATGCTGTTGATACTAGCATACAAAACATATGTTTTTCTTTTTCATTTCCCTCATCGTATTATCGTTTACATATACAGTGAAGACCTTCTACGCCTGCGTCGTACGATTCTCCATGCAACAATTGATAGTAGTCACCAATGTGTATATTGCAACCAGTCTATGAAGTATCGCTCTAAATATTTTCACAATTCAATATGTATTCCACCACAAGCAATCTTATCCTTTGACCCGAAATGTTAAACTACAGTAATTGAAAACTTTAGCTGGACAACAACTCTTAGAACCATCTATAATGGGGTGTTTGCGTTCAAACCCGTACCAACTCATCCCAGCTTAAGACGCGGAATATGGTCTCCTGAATACGTCAGTCCAGCTGGCGTCTCTCTCCTGCTCAAGGGTTCTTCAAGTCACGCAGAGAATGTTCATCAAGATAGATGTTCACGATGTATGGAATCCCAGCCAGCCACACAGACTCCTCTTCTAGCTGAAAACCTAACTGTAGAATACACACATAACACACACGTATGCTTACACACACGCGCGCACGCACGTTCGTGTGCACACGCACGCGAGCACGCGCGCGTGCACGCACACACCCACACCCACACACACACACACACACACACACACACACACACACACACACACTACACACACACGTACACACACGTACACACACGTACACACACACACACACACACACACACACACACACACACACACACACACACACACACACACACACACACACACACACACACACATATAAACAGAGAGATACACACATACAAACACATGCATACTTGGACATGTGTACACACACACACACACACACACACACACACACACACACACACACACACACACACACACACACACACACACACACACACACACACACACACACACATGCGCGGCGCGCGCGCACACACACACAGACACTCACACCGAGGGAGTTACTACGCCGATGCTGTAAAAGATCATTAACGCACAGTCAGCCATCTGCTATTAATGTACAGTCAGCCATCTGTTCTTAATGCACAGTCAGCCATCTGCTATTAATGTACAGTCAGCCATCTGTTCTTAATGCACAGTCAACCATCTACTATTGATGCACAGTCAGCCATCTGCTATTAATGCACAATCAACCATCTGCTGTTGATGCACAGTCAGACATCTGCTATTGATGCACAGTCAGCCATTTGCTATTAATGCACAGTCAGCCATCTGCTATTAATGCACACTCAGCCATCTACTATTGATGCACAGTCAGCCATCTGCTATTGATGCAAAGTCAGCCATCTGCTATTCATGCACAATCAGCCACCTGCTATTCATGCACAGTCAGTCATCTGCTATTCATGCACAGTCAGCCATCTGCTATCAATGCACAGTCAGCCATCTGCTATTCTTGCACAGTCAGCCATCTGCTAAGTCCTGTCCCTGAAACCCTCCTCCCAACATTTCCTTCTTCTGTCTGTTCACTTTCCCTCTGTCTGTCTGTTCACTTCCCTCTGTCTGTCTGTTCACTCCCCTCTGTCTGCCTGTTCACTTCCCTCTGTCTGTTTACTGCCCTCTGT
>JADBJO010000017.1:17500-22500 GCA_016801955.1 Conus betulinus
GTAGTGGTGGTGGTGGTGGTGGTGGGGTTGTGGTGGTGTTATTATGGTTACAATTGCCATGACTTCCCAGTGTGGATGGAACCCTTTCATAACAGTAAACATTTAACCATTCCTGAGCAAGCCATACCTCCTGACCAACCAAACACGAGATCATGAAATGAAGGTTTCAGAGAAATCAACACAACTCTCCGATGTCAGGTATAATTGGGACACACATCTCTATCGACCAGCTGCCTCTGCCGCCCCCTTAACCCCAAGACCATCGTGCTGAAGGTCATGGCTTTTAGAGGTCGATGATTCCACAGCCGTTTCATTTGTGAAAGAGGATTGTGGCGTTGTCGGCCTCTCCTGTGGCCCATCGTCTCCTCCAGTGATCCCCATCAATAGAACCAGCGACAGCGCCGAACGACGGCGGCTTTGTCCCTGCTCTGCGATAAAGGACAGAACATTTCATAATGGTTGTCTGGGATGTGCTTTGTATAAAAGGTGAAGAACAGTTTAGACAGCTTCTTTACCGGACATAAACACTGGATGGTTGTTGTAAGGAAAAGGAGGATGGGGAGTGACAGGTAGGGAATGTCTGATCAAACATGATTTGTTCTTTTTCTAAATCTGCATGCATGCAAAAAAAAAGTTCAAGTTAGGTTTTCATTAAACGATTCACTAATAGTTATAGATCATGTCCATGCTTTAAAGAAAAGTGGTGAACCAGAGGCTTAAACGGGACTTATTGTCGCTTAGCTCCATCGGGGGGGAAAACCGGTACTTGTAGGTAGTTATAGGTTCTGAAACAGGCACAAAATCCGAATCTTTTATGTCTTTTTTTTTCGTCTCTTTCAGCTCGTGAAACATTGATGAAGCTGGTCATCACAACATACTTCCTGTAAATATCGATAAACATCTGTAATGATTCAGTCATGTCATACCTGTAATCAGCATTGTATGCAACGAGACTCACACGCTTTCGCAACAAGTGATCTCTGGATTTTGAATGCTACAGAGCCAGGCTTTTTTTTTCTCCAATGTTTGTGGCAAAAATCACATCAATAATGTCAACAGCATTGATAGTAATGATATGAATCCCAGGGAGACGATTGTTGAAATTACGTCAAAATTGCTCGATTGACGCTTTAAGATTGTATGTTTAAAAAAAAAAAAATTTCCGTTGCATTTTTTGTTGATGTAACAGACTTCAGTTTCCACTTTCAAAGATAAAGTTCACATTTACTACAAGAACACAGTAGATTCAAACACAGTCACGCACGCGGGCGCGCGCGCGCACGCAAGCACGGACGCACACACACACACACACGCACGCGCGCGCGCGCGCGCGCACATATGAGCGTGCGCACATACACACACAAGCGCGCACACACGCATGCGCGCGCGCACACACGCACACGCACACGCACGCGCGCGCGCACACACACACACACACACACACACACACACACACACACACACACACACACACATGCTCACACGCACACACATGGGCCCGTGCCCACACATCCACACACACACATGTGTACATTCACAACACACACATATAAAAAAAAATAACAGACAACCAATGTTAGGTAGGCACTCAAGGTCTGACCAGCGCATTGGGCTAGTGCGTAGGTCAGACATCTGCTAAGTCGCAGCCACGAGTCCCTCTTCTTCATTTCTTTCATCTAAGTTGTTAATTCGTTTGTCCATCAGCTTAAAATCATGCGTAGTGTGGTCTCAAAACTAAGCGGATGTGGGTGTAACGTATATGGACTAGTCCGCATGCAGTGACGCCTTGATGAAACTGGAACGGAAACAGAGCTTTATGGAGCGGCGGTGTCTTTTGAAATCAGTTCATTTCTGCGATCCTCTTCTCTCCCCTCACCATTACCCACCAACCCCACCCCCACCCCCCATTCCACACTTCCTCGACCCTATCCTCCTTCCCATCTGCTTTGACTAACCTGCTTTCCCTTCCTCACCCCTAGCCTTCCTCAGTTCTCCGTCCTTTTATTCCCATTTGACAAAACAACGCCTGGCCTCTCTGTCTTTTTAAAACATGCATTGCGCTAACTCCCAATTCAAAAGCGCAAACGTTTTGAGAACACAGCCGTTTCAAGCTGGTGGTGACACAAATTGTGAAACCATGTCATCTTTTCTTCCTGGGAGAAAGTTCTTTTTCAGGTGTAAAATATATACTGTCAGTGAGAACATGAATCTGTTTTTCACAACAAGGACTAATATATCAAACGAGTCATCAGAAATTATATAATGTCAGTGAGAACATGAATCCGTTTGTCACCAAAAGGACTAATATATCAAAACGAGTCATCAGAAAGTCACCCATATTGTTATTTTTTTTTAAACAGTGCTTTTAATTGTTTAGAAATTAAGCGTCAAATTACAATGCATCACACATTTATGAATGACGATGTTTCCATCGGTGCAAATTGAAGACTTTTTCTGCTGGTTTTTGTGTTCGTTTGCTTATTACTTTTACTCTTTGTTGTCTTCTTTGTTCTTTTTGTTTTTCTTCTCTTCATGAATTAGTATCCATGAAATTGTTCTGTTTGTTCTTGAGCACTGTCTGTTTTTCTTAAAGAAAATATATGAAGACTGTGTTGTTCCTGACTTGGGGTCATACTGACATCCATGCCTTTGGCATCCCGTACTCCACATGAGTTTGGAGACGAGGCCTAAAACAGACAGCAGTATAGGTGAACACGTGCGTAAATGAAAATCAACATAGAAACAGAGGGCAATGGAACGCTCATTTAAAGCATAAGACGAAACAGGTAGATCACAAATTCATCAGGCAATATTTGTGACTGAAAAGATGAAGTTGAATTCCCTTCCCTTCTTTCCCCATCTCTCCCTGTGTCCTGCTCTGCATCTTAACAGACTTCACTCACTCCTCTTCCTCCCCTCACGTGGCCATTCTGCAATGGACAGGCACACGGGAAGCATTATTCTCTTCATGTTCTTATGTCAGGCATTTGTGAAAATAGAACGCACTTGTCATAAGGTCCCTTGCCGGTTCACTATTGTGTATTACACAGGCCTTGCTTGGCACTCTGTTTTTGTCTTTGTGTTTTTGCTTTGACATGTTTTCGAACATTTATCTGTATGTAATTCACCGGGTTAACTGATAAGTCCGATTCAGCAGACGAAAGTTAACTCTGCACAAGCAAAGGATGAAAGGTTCTGTTTTCAAGACAACCTTTAATGACCTCCATACTTTGCTAGTGAAGGATTCGACACTCGACATTCTGACAAACCTTCCTCTTCAGCCTCCTGTTCTACTCCCACTATTCCAGTCCATCCTGACCTCTCCAATAGTTCTGTTGAATGTGTGCACCGGCATTGTTTGAATGATGATAGCCAATGGCCTGCATTGTTTTTCCTCCTTCCTGTTCAGCGCAGCGCAGAGAGAGAGAGAGAGAGAGAGGAGAGAGAGAGAGAGAGAGAGAGATGAGAGAGGAGACGAGGGGAGAGGAGAGACCGACCGACAGTCCGACAGGCGGACAGAAAAGACAGACAGACAGACAGACAGACAGGACAGACATACAGGACAACACGAAATTGTCTCCGGCCTGCATTAATTTTAGACCCTCCTTCCTGTCATCATGGAGAGAGAGAGTGGAGGAGGGAGGAGTGAGAGAGCATCGAGAGAGAGAGAGAGAGAGAGAGGAGAGAGGAGAGAGAGAGAGAGAGCAGACAGACAGACAGATAGACACAGGACAGACAGGGACACAGACAGAGACAGAGAGACAGAGAGAGACAGACAGACACACAGATACACAGACAGACACACACATACACACACACAAGGAGGGAGGGAGAAAGAGAGGGGGGGGGAGGGAGGCACTGACCCGGAGATAGTGGGCCAAAGCCAGGGTGAGTGCAGGCCCACAAGGGAGCAGTAAGAACACTCATCTCTCTCTCTCTTCTGCGGGCGGGATCTCAAAGGTGGAGGGAGGGGGGAGGGAGTCTCTCTCTCTCTCGATCTCTCTCTCTCTCTCTCTCTCTCTCTACCTAGAGGCGCCACACACACACACACACACACACACACACACACACACACAAGCGCGCGCGCGCGCGCGCGCACGCACGCACGCACGCACGCACACACACACACGCCACATCTACACACACACACGCTCATCTACAAAGCAGGACTCTGATGATCTGAATTTTACACATGGGGACATTCAAGAGCCCAATCCTCTCTACAGCCTATTTCTCACACACACACCAATCCCTCCCCCCCCCCCCCCCCCCTCCCCTTCCCCTAAGAGCTGCCGTTTTTTTTTTTAGAATCCGAAAATGGTCGTTTCGTCCATCTTCCCCCGAGTCAACTGTTTCTTCAAATATTATCCATAATTGTGATGCTGATGTATTCCAGATTTCTTGTGTATGTTCAGTAATCATGATAGTCTTCTCAACATCTTTCTTCCTAGTTATTCTAACAGTATTTTCTGACGGGGAAAAAAAATCCAACATGAACAGGTGAAGGACAGCATAACTTTCCAGACTTCCAACCTCATCACCCCCTCCTTCTCCTCCTCCTCCACCTGTCTCTACCCTCCCTATCCCCACGTTCTGCTCTTCCCCTTTCGCCTCAACCCCCCCCCCCCCCCCCCCCCCCCCCCCCCCCCGGTCTGTTAACGTATTGTAATTATCTTCGCCCGTCATTTCAAATTGCTATGGCAGAGCAGTTCTGTCTGACCTCCTGGCAGTGTCACCCCCGTGTCCAATAACACAAGACCCTGTCTGTGTACTGTAGCCCATGGTGAAGCCAACCAGCCGTGGTCTACCTCAGACAGGCCACAGACTAACTGACTGAAGCCATTTACTGTCAGAGTAAAGTATTGTTCTACTGACATTTAAAAAATACAAATAACGTCTAAATGACATACAATCATTTAGGAAAATGACAGCGAAACATTTAACATTTATCAATAAAACAATCAATAAAATAATAAAATCAGAAATTGTAAAAATAAAAC
>JADBJO010000017.1:37500-42500 GCA_016801955.1 Conus betulinus
CAGATTTGTTACAGAGATATTCTTTGATATTTAGGTCTTCGAAAAAATCAGTGACGTGAGTCCGTGTGTGTGTGCGTGTGTGTGTGTGTGTGTGTGTGTGTGTGTGTGTGTGTGTGTGTGTGTGTGTGTGTGTGTGTGTGTGTGTGTGTGTGTGTGTGTGTGCGTGTGTGTGTGTGTGTGTGTGTGTGTGTGTGTGTGTGCGCGCGCATGTGTGCGCGCGTGTGCGCGCGTGTGTGCGCGCGCATGTGTGTGTGTGTGTGTGTGTGTGTGTGTGTGTGTGTGTGTGTGTGTGTGTGTGTGTGTGTGTGCACGCGCGCGCGCGCGCGTGTATGTTGATGTGTAAGTATGCGTTTTGTGTGAAGAGGGAGTAAGATAGGCCGACGGATTTGACTTTCAATTTCAAATAAACACTTTTGGTTTTATAATTTTGTCGATTACTAAAAGCATTGTAGACTCGGAATCTTAATTAAACTATATTACCAGATCACCGGTCTACAACCAAAGTGCAATAGAATTCGTCATTCTAGCAGCAGCAGCAGCAACAGCAGTAGTAGCAGCAGTAGCAGTAGCAGTAGTATTAGTAGTGGTGGTGGTGGTGGTGCAGGTAGTGGAGGTGGTTGGTGTGGTGGTGCTTATGATTTTATTGTTAACATAAACACAGCATGTTTTCCCAGTTGGATTCAAACCCTTCCATAACAAGACCCATTCCATCATTCCATTCCCAGACCAGCCACACCACCACATGTCGGGAACACTGAACCTCTCAGAGAGGTTGATGGAATCTTTGATGCCAGAGATATCTGGGACACACATCATCTCTATCGACCAGCTGCCTCTGCCGCCCCCTTACCCCAAGACCATCATGCTGAAGGTCATGGCTTTTAGAGGTCGATGATTCCACAGCCGTTTCATTTGTGAAAGAGGATTGTGGCGTTGTCGGCCTCTCCTGTGGCCCATCGTCTCCTCCAGTTATCCCCATCAATAGAACCAGTGACAGTGCCGAAAGACGGCGGCTTTGCCCCTGCTCTATGAGCATGGACAGGTTTTCACCGAAGATTTTCTTTTTTTCTTCTTTCTGCGTACGCAGGCTGACACTCCTGCTGACACTGCCTGTATAGACAGGCAGTGGAGTTTTGTGTGTACGACCGGTTTTTTTTTTTTATCCCGCCATTAAGGCAGCCATACTCCATCTTCGGGGAAGGTGCATGCTATGTGTAACGTGTCACCCATACCAACGGCCAAACTGGCCTTCTCTTCCGAAAGTTGGTGATGGAATTTTACGTGTGTGCAAGATGTTGTGTGTGCGTTCACACACGGAACATCGGTTTATAGTCTCATTCGAAGGAATGTATGGGGAATGCAGTCAGAACCAATGTTAACTCCGAGGGAAAATCCCCTGTACCAAAATTCGAACCGCAACCCCAGGCTCACCAGTCCGGCGCTCTACCAACTGAGCTATTCCGGCCCCCACCAGATATTTTAAGTGGTTGGTAGAAAAGTGCTCTGTGTAAAAGGGGAACGACATTTAGGTAAGCTTTCTCTCCCTGACATAAACACTTGATTCATGCAAGGGAGAGAAAGATGAGGAGCAATAAGGGAAGGAATTCTTGGTCAATCGCGATTTTTGTTCTGTCACGAAATCTTTATTATGGTTGATTGCAAACAATGTTATTTGATTAAATTCTATGCTGATTGCAAACAATGTTGTTGTTTTTTTTAAAAATTAAATTCCATGCTTTACGAAAACAATATCGAATCAGTGAGATAATCAGGACTTGGTCACGTTTAGATCCATGTGGATAAACAGGTACTTAAGGTAGTTACATGTAGCTGAAACACACACGATTTTCGATTAGCATGTATATATTTAAAAACAGAGAGAGAGAGAGAGAGAGAGAGAGAGAGAGAGAGAGAGGCATGGAAAAACGCATGCACGCACGCACGCACGCGTCCCCCCCCCCCCCCCCACACACACACACACACACACACATACGCGCGCGCACACACTCACACACACACACACACACACACACACACACACACACACACACACACACACACGCACGCGTACCACCACCACCACCACCACCACCACCACCACACCGACACCATCACCTTCAATGTCACAGACAATTCTCAGTCTCCTCGCCCTGTCTGCAAATCAAACCCAGAGCTGACACAGACACACACTGGAACATGTTCATGAGGTTCAGCTCCGCTGCCCTGGGGAAAAACTGTCCACATTTCAACCGGACGACGGCCAGTCTGATTTATTTGACGCCTCTGCTCTGTTCACAGATGTATATTCACAGTTGTTTATTCTTTCTTCCTTTTTTGTCTATTGTAATCGTTCTTTGGTCTGCAGCTTTAGGCTGAGAGACAGAGAGAGAGAGAGAGAGAGAGAGAGAGAGATCGAGAGAGAGAGAGAGAGATATATGTGCACTCACACACACACACATACACACACACACACAGAGAGAGAGAGAGAGAGAGAGAGAGAGAGAGAGAGAGAGAGAGAGAGAGGGAGCCTCAGACACACACCAACTTGATAATCTACCGATGAGTCCACCACTGATTAACCTTCTTTCTGTTTTGATTTTATTTTCTTTGCTAATTATGTTTCGGTTGCTTCCTCCGTTTACCTCCCTTAGTTTTTAATGTAGTTATCTTACCTTTCTCCTTTTTATCGTTCCTAAGTTTATATCCTGCTTTTTCCTGGGCTTTTTCTGGGCTTTTCCTGGGCTTTTTCTGGGCAGTCAGTGTTCGTCTTCTTCCTCACATTGTTTGCCTCTGCAGTAAATTTAGCCAGCAATATTACGATTTGTTCGTTTTCAGATGCGAGAAGATGTAATAATCATGTCTCTCAGACAGGGAATGAAATCCCGTTACAATTACTTCGGGCAGCGTCAGAGGCGGAACAGCGACAAATATAACGACGTTCGTCTTCAATTTATTTCTAGCACGTTGAATACAAAATGATCTCCTTCCGGGTCATCAATACGTCCTACCTTCTGTTTTAGCGTTTAGTCCAAGAGTTTTTATTCTCTGACAAAACATTTCTTTTTTTAATGACTGAAATGTGAGTGAGTTTTTGTGTGTGTGTGTGTGTGTGTGTGTGTGTGTGTGTGTGTGTGTGTGTGTGTGTGTGTGTGTGTGTGTGTGTGTGCGCGTGTGTGTGTGTGTGTGTGTGTGTGTGTGTGTGTGTGTGTGTGTGTGTGTGTGTGTGTGTGTGTGAGAGAGAGAGAGAGAGAGAGAGAGAGAGAGAGAGAGAGAGAGAGAGAGAGAGAGAGAGAGAGAGAGAGAGAGAGAATAAAGATTCAAATTCACATATTTTATCTTTACTTGTATCAGCCTTTCAGAAAATTTGAATCTTAATTCTCTCTCTCTCTCTCTCTCTCTCTCTCTCTCTCTCTCTCTCTCTCTCTCTCTCTCTCTCTCTCTGAGGTATCAGTCTTCCAGAATGTCAGAGGGAGACAGACCAAACATGACAAAGCAATCAAAGCGTGCTTGGACTCAACCACATAGTGTGCTACCAAATGTTTTGTGATATCAGTTAAATTCCAATATTCTGGCCGGGGACATGTGGAATCAGATGTCCATATCGGACAAAACAGATTGCATCTGTTCGTTTTAGGACACATTTCATTCTGGCACTTTATCTAAAGGAATCTCACTTTTTTCCTTCCTCGGTGCTCATATATTTGCCTATGTTTGTTCGTGTGTTTGCTGTTATTGTTGTTGGTTTTCTTTCTTTTGGTTGGTTGGTTGGTTGGTTGGATTTTTTGTTTGTTTGTTTTTAGTTTGGTTGGTTGGTGGGTGGTTGGTTGGTTGGGATTTTTGTTTGTTTGTTCTTGTTTTGTTTGTTTGGTTGGTTGGCTGGTTGTTTGGGTTTTTTTTGCTTGTTTTTGCTTGTTTGTTCAGACAAAACAAACACCCCATTGCAACAGCATTGAAACAGACTGTGTGTGTGTCACTACCAATGTGTTTGTTTGTGTGTTTTTTTTGTGTGTGTTTTTTTTGTATCTCGACAGGGTATTTCACTAAACTTTCATGGGCGAGTGCTATCGATTCCAATGATCGGTCTAGACGTGCAGAGCTATACAGCACAAAGCATCGGGTGTCAGTTACACAAGTTATATCAGCACAGCAATTTTCAGCCATGCTAGTTCACGTATCATGCTTTACCAACATGAAGTTCTCTTACTCTGTGTTCTGATGCATCAGCTCATAACAAAACCAAAGTTGTGTTAAGTTCATCAGCTCAATAACAACAAATCCAAAGCTGTGTTAAGTTCATCACTCAATAACAAATCCAAAGTTGTGTTAAGTTCATCAGCTCAATAACAAATCCAAAGTTGTGTAAGTTCATCAGCTCAATAACAAATCCAAAGTTGTGTTAAGTTCATCAGCTCAATAACAAATCCAAAGTTGTGTTAAGTTCATCAGCTCAATAACAAATCCAAAGTTGTGTTAAGTTCATCAGCTCAATAACAAAGCCAAACTTGTGTTGAATTCATCAGCACAATAACAAAACCAAAGTTGTGTTAAATTCATCCGTCAGTAAAGCCAAAGTTGTTTTGATTTCATCAGCATTAGCTAAACCAAAGTTGATTTTAAAATCAGTCAAAGCCAAAAGTTGTTAAAATTCATAAGCTGAAGAATTAAACCAAAGTTGTTTTAAATTCATAAGCTGAAGAATTAAACCAAAGTTGTTTTAAATTCATTAGCTGAAAGAATTAAACCAAAGTTGTTTTTAAATTCATTAGCTGAAGAATTAAAGCAAAGTTGTTTTAAATTCATCAGCTCAATAACAAAACAAAAGTTGTTTAAATTCATCAGCTGAAGAATTTAACCAAAGTCGCTATAAATGCATCAGCTCAATAAATAAACCAAACTTGTTCCAAACTCAGATGCTTAAAGAAAAGTACGTGTGACCAGCCATTGTGTCGAAGTCGTTAGCGTCGGGGACTCTCAACCGGGGGTCGTGGGTTCGACTCCCA
>JADBJO010000017.1:55000-57500 GCA_016801955.1 Conus betulinus
ATACGCTAATTCTTTTGTTTTATTATAATCAGCTAATGCTCCACTTACACTGAGCATTCCAAGACAGAAAAGGACCTTCTTTGCTAGTGAGGAAAAGACGTAAACGTCCCAGGCTCGCTATTCTGCATAGAGACTGGTGTTTCTCAAGTGATTCGTGCAATGTATGTTGGGGGTTCGCGTCCAACTTACTTTGTGAAGGCAAAGAGGCCACAGACTGGTTTTTGTAAAGAGGGAACAAAAAAAAAAAAAAAAAAAAAAGCGCGAGAATCGAAAAAAATGTGGGATAGGATGAAGGGGAGAAGCAGAACAGGAAGGGGAAGGGGTTGAAGAAGAGGGTGGTGGAATGGAGGGAGGATTGGAGGGGAGGGGGGGGGTGGTGGGGGGGGGGGGAGGGACGAAGGGATAGGTTTGAGTTGCAGGACTCATGAACTGATCTTGGAAAACGTGTCTTTTTTTTAATGGCGCCGCTCAATGCCGCTCCATGCAGTGCCTACTCATCACTGACGGGACATGTTCAGCAAATATGAACGTGTGTGTGTGTGTGTGTGTGTGTGTGTGCGTGCGTGCGTGCGTGCGTGCGTGCATGCGTGCGTGCGCGCGCGCGCGCGCGCGTGTGTGTGTGTGTGTGTGTGTGTGTGTGTGTGTGTGTGTGTGCTCGTGCGTCGTTCGTGCGTGCGCGCGTGCGTGCGCGTGTGTGTGTGTGTGTGTGTGTGTGTGTGTGTGTGTGTGTGTGTGTGTGTGTGTGTGTGTGTGTGTGTGTGTGTGTGTAAATGTACATCCCCCTGCGTGCGTGTGTGTGTGACTGTGTGCTGTGTGTGTGTGCGTGTGTGTGTGTGTGTGTGTGTGTGTGTGTGTGTGTGTGTGTGTGTGTGTGTGTGTGTGTGTGTGTGTGTGAATTTACTGTGTTACTGTAGCATATGTGACTTTCATTGCTAAAAGGGGAATATCCAGACCTTTACATCTGCAAAAATTGTAACATAAATGTCATCTTATACTTTCACCCAAGCAATTTAATCATCACTTCAAAAGCGTTTTCTCCGGGAAATCGTCGACTTTAGAGAAACAAATGATGTGATTTTTGCTACAGGCATTGAAAGATTCCAGCGGTGCAGAATGTCTATTCCATATTTGTTATGTTTGAGGAAGCTTGTGGGTCTCTTTGAATACAACGCCGCCCACAATCATGACAGAGGATTCATTGCAGATCGCCAGCAACAGTTTACACCTAGACTTTTATGATTGCCAGCTGAATCAATGTTTTCCTGCTCTGAGAGAATATGAAAATAATACAAACGTTTCAAGCAAATTTTGTAAGTGTGCGTGTGTCTTTAACTACCTCTGAGTACTGATTTCTTTTTTTCACGGAGCTTGAGCTTGATCCAGTCCTGACTATCTCACTGATTCAGTATTGCCCTCTGACGCGAGGAACAATATCCACTGAAGCGTGAAAAGTTTCAGAATAACTTCTCCTGCAATTCGCCACGTGAAATTTTCGGGTTAAAGCAAATTCATGTTCGATCAGACATTCCCTCTCCTGTTGCTGCCCATCTTTCTTTCCCCTGCATTAATCAAGTGTTTTATATGTCAGGCAAAGAAGCTGTGTTTGATGTCGTTCACCTTTCACACGGACCTCTTTTCAGACAACCATTGTGAAAATATTTTGGTTAAAGGCTCTCTTTTATCGTAGAGCAGGGACAAAGCCGCCGTCAGTCAGCACTGTCGCTGGTTCTATTGATGGGGATACCTGGAGGAGAGGTTGGGCCACAGGAGAGGCCGACAACGCCACAATCCTCTTTCACAAATGAAACGGCTGTGGAATCATCGACCTCTAAAAGCCATGACCTTCAGCATGATGGTCTTGGGGTAGGGAGGCGGCAGAGGCAGCTGGTCGCTAGAGATGATGAGTGTCCCAGATATCTCTGGCATCAAAGATTCCATCAACCTCTCTGAAAGTTTCAGTGTTCCCGACCTGTGGTGGTGTGGTTGGCCTGGGGATTGAATGATGGAATGTTTCTTGTTATTGAAGGCTTTCAATCAAACTGGGAAAGCATGCAAAGCTTGTGATAATGTTCATGGTAATGACAATGCCATAACCGCCATCACTACTACCACCATTACCACCACCACCACCACCACCACCACCATCACCACGACCTGGTGATGGGCAGCCATTAAAAATCACAAGCGAGCACATTAAAAAAATGACACATAAAATTAACCAAAAGGTGTACATTAGGAACTACCCAGATGGTGTGCTAATGCGACAAATAAAAGATATTCAGTGATAACTGGAGGAACAGACATTTTCCAATCTGGCGACCTACATAAAAAAATATTTAGGCTTGGTGTCATGATAGGCTGTGAGAATAATGGAAAAAAGGTAGGTGGGCGAGATAGATTTGAAGTCGAACTGGTGCGGAAACTCCATAGTGAACAAAACACTTGAGTATTGGTGGTGAGTCGGAAGTTCAGCTTGCGTTAGCAACCCCCAGGATTTGCG
>JADBJO010000017.1:62500-75000 GCA_016801955.1 Conus betulinus
AAATGATCTTGCATTTATTATATGTTTGTTTGATGGCTCGGGCAGCATAAAACACAAGAAAGTGTTGTTCTGTTGCCTGGCTGTCAATGTTCGGGTGAGTGGGTTTGTGTATGTGAATTGGAAAAGTCGTGCATGCATCCATAATTTCTGTGTGAGAGTCGGACAGTCAGACAGCCCTCAGACACAACCCATTCCATCCGTAACAAACGTCTATACATATTAGATCAGACGTTAACTCCGCGCGCGGGCGCGCGCGCGCGCGCGCGCGCGCGTGCGCATGTGTGCGTGTGTGTGCATATGTGTGCGCTTGCGCGCGCGTATGTTCGTGTGCGTGTGTTTGCTGTTTTGTACTCCGCTAGTTTGTGTCCTGTTGCGTTTGTTTTATGAATCGCGCGCGCGCGCGCGCGCGTGTGTGTGTGTGTGTGTGTGTGTGTGAGAGAGAGAGAGAGAGAGAGAGAGAGAGAGAGAGAGAGAGAGAGAGAGAGAAAGAGAAACCGATTTCAACACAAGATTAGTATTCGAATATTTCTTTGGTTTAAGGAAAACTATTTATCAATCAAATAGAAAAAAAATGATCTATAGATAATAAATAGGTAGATGAAAAGATGAATCGATCAATCAGTCACTCAAAACAGTTTAATAATCCGTCACATGGATACTCGTTCATTGACTCTTTAATGCGACAGAAAATATGTCCAAAGTTTTGTCTAGCAGCGACATCAAACAGTTGATATCGTCCTTGTCGGCGAAAAAGCAAAACCATGGCACGTCATCTATGAACAGGCACTTGCAATGAACAAAATGGCTCGTAAACACCAAGATCCCATTTGGCAAGATTTCCGCCCTTTCCCCTTATCTGACGTTTTTTTCTCCATAGGTAGGACAACGAAATCTTTCTTTACTAATCATGTTGACGACCATGTTTCCTTTCTCAATGTGTTCCCCATCCATCTTTACATTCACATAATGTCCTCACCATCTTTCATTTCTCAGGATGTCCACACCCGTCTTACCTTTCTCATTGTGTCCACGCTTATCTTCCCTTTTCTCTTGATGTCCTTATCCGTCTCTCTTTCCTCATGATGTCTACTTCCAAACCTGTCCTTTCTCACTATATTCTCATCCATCTTTGCTGCTTATGATGTCCACACCGATCCTCTGTGTGTTAACTTTCTCTGTAAAAGGCGCAGTCGGGTGTTTCTTTTTTTTTTATCTCTCTCTTTCCTTTCTCATGATGTCATCATCTGCCTTTCCAACTCATGATAACCACACACATCTTTCCTTTTGTCATGGTTTCGTTTTATCTATTTTTCCTTGTGTTGGTTTTTTTTTTTTAGCGAGCATTCGTTTTTCCCCAAGGCTTCGTCAGTCTTTTCTTTTTCATCATATCCTCATCCTCTATTTTGCTTAAAATCGTGATGATGCAGCTTTTTATTATTGCCTTTCCCATGATATGGTCGTGAATCTTTCTTGCAGTTGGCGATATTAGGGCTGTCCACTGTGTAAACTTGTTTGGATGTTGCGCTGACCTATTCAGGCCTGTCTACGTTTTTAAACAGCTGTTGAGATAGATACGTTGGCCATATCAGAGCTGTCTACTTATTACAGTTTTGGTAGGCGCATTCAGGCGCAATGTTCACATGCACAGCGACTTCTGTGACAGATAAGAATGACCATTTCAGGCTGCGTGTGTGTGGGCGGGGAAGGTGGAGCGCGGGTAAGCAGGAGAACAGCGCATTCATGTTGGCAGTGGGAATGAATTCTTATGTCGGTCGGAACTTGAAACTGCAAACGCGATGCGCCTCTCCTAGGTCAACCAGGCAGCATGTTATTTTCGGTGTAGAATATCTGTTCATATCCGGCACCATGCTCTTTTCGCTGTAGGATATCCGTTCATATCTGGCGCCGCGTTCTTTTGTATAGGATACCCGTTCATAACTGGCACCTTGCACCTTGTTACTTTCGGTGTGGGATATCCGTTCATAGCTGGCACCTTGTTATTTTCAGTGTAGGATATCCGTTCATATATGGCACCAAGTTTATTTTCGGGTAGGATATCCGTTTATATGTGCCACAATATCACTGGCGCCATGTTATTTTCGATGCAGGCTACCCGTTCACATTTACCGCCATGTTACTTTCTTCGTAAGGTGTAGCCTATCCGTTCACATTTACCGCCATGTTACTTTCTCCGTAAGGTGTAGCCTATCCGTTCACATTTACCGCCATGTTACTTTCTCAGTAAGGTGTAGCCTATCCGTTCACATTTGTCGCCATGTTACTTTCTCCGTAAGGTGTAGGCGATCCGTTCACATTTGCCGCCATGTTACTTTCTCCGTAAGGTGCAGGCTATCCGTGCACATCTGGCACCATGTTTAACTTTCTGCGTGCGCTCCTAGCACCATGTTTCTTTCGCCGTAAAGTGTGTACTGTGGCAGAGTGAATGGTCTAATCAAATTCATAATAAACTGTTTAAAATTTGCCCAGATTTAATCAATCCTTTCCCATCGGTAGTACGTAACCGTAAAGAGGAATCGGTTTTGTCACGGTTACATATGGGCACAGCTATATAACGCACAGTTGGATACTCAGAAGGGAAGACCCTCCATGGTGTGTTGCATGTGACAGCTTGTTCAGTGTTAATCATTTTTTTTGACTGAATGTGCTGATTTGATGTGTATCAGAGAGAAGTTCTTTTCCACCAGTGTGATTTATCAGTTCTTTTTTCGTGAGATTTCAGTGGATCTTATTTTTTCTTTTTTGAAAGAGGTAAACTTATTTTATAAATTATAGTGTTTTAATAATGTATATAGGTGTTGCTGGAGTTGAACAGATAATTGTGCTTTTGTCTTTATAAATTTTAAGCGATGTGTGTTGATACTAGTGTGGGTATTTGTATCTAGAGACTCCGCAGATGTGATAGCTGGGGTCCTGATTTGGCTCCTAGTAGTCCGCTGGACCCTATAAACACTAACTAGCTAACTAACTAACTATCCGTTCACATTTGTCGCCATGTTACTTTCTCCGTAAGGT
The DNA here is from genome assembly GCA_016801955.1 of Conus betulinus. NCBI lineage: Eukaryota > Metazoa > Mollusca > Gastropoda > Neogastropoda > Conidae > Conus > Conus betulinus. Next base: position 65,534 of record JADBJO010000017.1, read on the forward strand.
GTAGGCGATCCGTTCACATTTGCCGCCATGTTACTTTCTCCGTAAGGTGTAGGCTATCCGTGCACATCTGGCACCATGTTAACTTTCTGCGTGCGCACCTAGCACCATGTTTCTTTCGCCGTAAAGTGTGTACTGGTATTTGCGGTACTTCTGCCGGAAGATGAACTATATCCGTGCACTTCTTGCAACATGTTACCTCATCCGTAATGTGTAGGCTGACCGTGCTCAGCTGGCACCAGGCTACCGTCGCCGTAAGGTGTAGGATACCCTGTCCACCCCTGGCATTGTTACTTTCGCCGTAAGGTGTAGATTACCCGGTGCAGGTCTGGAATTGTTACTTTCTCTGTAAGATGTTGAACTCGAAGCACGCCTGACACTGTGTTACTTTCGCCGTAAAGTGTAGGATGCCCGGTGCATGCCTGACACTGTGTTACTTTCGCTGCAAAGTGTAGGATACACGGTGTCACCTGACACTTACTTTCGCCGTAAAGTGTAGGATGCCCGGTGCACGCCTGGCACTGTGTTACTTTCGCCGTAAAGTGTAGGATGCCCGGTGCATGCCTGGCACTGTGTTACTTTCGCCGTAAAGTGTAGGACGCCCGGTGCACGCCTGGCACTGTGTTACTTTCGCCGTAAAGTGTAGGATACCCGGTGCACGCCCGAAGTTACGTTAATTTCACCATAAAGTGTAGGATATACCCCGGTGTGCGCCTGGCATTAATATTACTTTCGCCGCGAAGTGCATAATACCCACACATCGCGCCTAGCATTATGTTACTTGCTCTGAAAGTTGTAAAATAGCTGTGCATACCTGGCTTCGGCGAAATGTCCTCTCTGGTGTTGTAGGCAAACACAACATGACCGCATCTGTTATCTCCGTCAGCTCAGGTCCTTGCAACCCTTTGTGAAACGAATCCAGATCAGCTGTCTGCAATGTTGATCAGTTGGTGTCATTTTGTGACGGTCCAGCCGACCAGCAGGGGCCATTTCAAAACTGTCAACTCGCGAAGGATAGAACGCTCTGTCAACACGCACGCACGCACGCACGCGCGCACGCACGCACGTACGCACACACACACACACACACACACACACACACACACACACACACACACACACACACACATGCACACGCACGCGTGCGCGCAAGCACACACATACACAATTGTAACCGCGCGCGCGCGCGCGCGCACACACACACACACACACACACACACACACACACACACACACACACACACACACACACACACACATACACACACACACACACACATGCACGCGCGTGCGCGCGGGCGCACACACACACACACACACACACACACACACACACACACACACACACACACACACACACAGTGAGAGATAGAGAGAGGGGCGGGGTGGGGTGGGGTGGGGGGTGGGTCCAAAAACTGGCATATGTGTGCATATAGTTGGTAAGTGGATGCTTGTTATACAAGCTGGACGGTTGGCATGGCAGGACATTTCAAATCAAGCCATGCTGAGTTTGGCAGCCATTGGATCTTGCCATAAGTAAAGATGAATTTTAACATCGGCCTGACCATGGCTTTCTCTCTGCCTTTGTGTGTGTGTGTGTGTGTGTGTGTGTGTGTGTGTGTGTGTGTGTGTGTGTGTGTGTGTGTGTGTGTTATTTGTGTGGTATGAACAGCGGTTTCGGTTACTTTTTTTTCCAGTCTGCTTTTCATATTCTTCATGTTATTTTTGTTTTCAGTCGGTTGATGTGATTAATCAGTTGAACCGCTGCTCATTGAAAATCGCAGGACCTGACAGTGTTTGTATACAGAAATAAACATTTTTTGTTTTTTTTTTTTTAATGTGATAACCCTTTCATGCTAAAAACTTGGCAGTAAACTGGGGGGCAGAAGGGGGTGGAAAGCGGGGCTGCTTCTCTGTTTCTCATTGCTGCCTATCGTCGACCATCTCGTGCAGATTTCATGCACGCTCATTTCTTTTTTTCTATACAATTTGTATTTTTTTTTGCTTTCCCTCGAAGTCAGTTTCTCTCTCTCCCCTGTTTGGCTTGCACCCTTCTTACCCCCCCCCCCCCCTCGACTCTCTTTTTGCACCAAAATATGAAAACTGTTGAACCATATAGAGATGTTCGTGTGTTTCTCATTGAATGATACTGGCTTTATGAGAAAGGATGGGATGCTGAAGAGCGTATAGAATGCACATCATGACAACGCTTCGCAACCAGAACCTTTGTCTTCCTTTCTCAGCGGCTGGTTTAGAACACTCTCCCCTGCACCTTTCTTCCATTTCTTTTCTTTCTTTTCTTTTCTTCCTTTCATAGATTTGTTCTTTCTTTAGCATGTAAACAAGACAAGTAAAAAAAAATGAGTTTCTCAATGGGTATATTACGTGACATGCCTCTCGTTTCAACTGCGCTGTTCACCTTGCGTTAGTCACACTTTCCACGTTGAGCACAGAATAGTATGTTCCTTCTGCTCCTGTCTTAATGAAGAAGCTGTCTCTATTTTTATATGCGCTTCTTTGTCAACTATACACCAGAAGACGGATCCCCCCCCCCCCCTCCCCCTGGTCCTGGGGGATCTTTCCTCAATAAGATACAGAACAGCGCTGTATGACGTGTCTTCGGATCTTCTTACCATGCTTCTGCTGTTCCTGTCTCGGTTGTTCCCCTTCGCCGGTTGCACGTTGAACTAAGGCTATTTCCAATCTCTCCTGTCGTTTGAGCCGCTTGAAGACCAGGCTCCAGCGTGTCACTCTGAACCCTTCAGCCCGTCCATACCTCTTATCTTCGTTCTGCTGCTGACATCCATGTCTACAGGCTCCCTTCCTGTAGGCCAACACCATACGGCCAACGTCCTTCCTTCTGACAGCCACACGTACACAATTCCTGTTTTTTTTTTTAGGCCTAAATCCTACAGCTAGCGGTATCCTTTCATACTAGGGTCGCTCCATTTGTGACCAGCCCCCTTTCTCTGTTCGCCAAGCAGACCTGGCCACGCGGTTTACAGCTTTCCGAAAATTGTTTCTTCGAAGAAGGCGTTCTGACTCTTACCCTTCCGACTCTTATCTCTTTATGCAGGAGATTCCCAAACACTGCTGTTTTACAGTTTCCTTTCAGCTGTGGTCCGTGTCCGAAAAGGTCGGTATTGGCGACAAAGGATTTTTTTTCGCCTTCATCCACGATGGAAAGGCCGAGGCTGGGTGGGGGGTGGTGCGTTGAGTAGGGTGGGAGACCGTTTGATTTCAAACTTACTTTGAAGATTTAAAAGCGTGCAGAGTGGAGGTCGAACGTTCTTGATCGTTGCTGCTTTATTTCCAGCAGACTGTTGTTCGTCATCCGATTTCCAAGATGACCATGACTTCAATCTCAAATGGGAGATCGCAGAGTGTGGGGCCGCAGGTGGCTGGTGAGGCCGATCTGGGCCCGGAAGGGGAACGCCCACATGTGGGACACATGTGGGTGAGTGCTACAGTGGAGGTGGAGGTAGCTCTGGCCTTGCACGCTGCTCGCTTTCTCTCAGCATCTGCTCTGCGTCTCTTCTCTGACGTATATGCACCCTTTGTGATGCTGCTTCGCCAGGCTGGGCGGTCCAGGGCAAGCGACTCCCAAGTGTGTGAGGCTGATGTTCAGGGATGATCCAGATGACAAGCTGAAAAATAGAAACACACTGATGGGACGGTCAAGCAGGTTCGGAAAAGTGTCACACAGAAAAATCCTTACAGAAGAACTGTGTTCACATGTTGGCATCACTGGAAAGTTATTTCGGGATACTCAGAGAATATAAGCTAGTCTAGGAATGTGTTTCGTGAGACGTCTACCGTCCTTTCCTCTAGGATGTTGTGAGCTTTTGTTTCACTCACAGAAAGAAAGGAAGCGGGGGTTTGCATCAGTGAATGAGGAGCCAGGAAGGCACTCAAGGAAAGAGGAAGGGGGGGGGGGGGGGGGGGGGGGGCAGACGTTCGGAAGGGATTAAGCGGGCTCTTGGATTATGAGAGATGAACAGTAGTAGCATCAGTCAAACAATAGATCAGATGAAGACGAAAAGACGTTCGACATGACCTAGCAAAGTGATCAGAAGAAAATGTTGTATCACGTAGATTTAGAGCGTATATCGTCTAAGACTTGAAATATGCTTCGCTTTTACGTCTGATCCACTCAAGATGCACAGTTCAAAGAGATGCCGCTTATGATTCTTTATGAATATCCCACCTTTTCCCTGTGCCCATTCACGTAGGATTTCTGATGCTCAGCACAACACTTTGTTTTTTTTTTACTTCCTTTCCTTTGCCTCTCACTTACATTCTTTCACACCAGAATAGCTGTACTTTTCAGTCCAATTTTCTCTCCCCTCCCTACTTTCCCAGTTTGCTCCCTGATGTTACCTGAGACCCTTCACTTTATCGTATCAACATATTGCGGACATGCTGAGAGGATTGGACACACCAGCACCAGTGGCCATTTCCGCCCAGTGACAATTGCTGGCTTTTCCTCTGTGGTTGTCTTCTTTTAATATTTCATAGATTTGGACATGGAAACTCTTCAGTGCCCCACCCCGTCCCCCAGCCTGGAGACCTTCCTTCAATTCTTTAGCCCTTCCATTTGGGCTATACCCGCTGTTGTACATTATTCATGTTTCTATATTCCCCATTCCCTTAAAGTCGTATTTGGTCTTTTCCAACCCGCCTCCAACCTTTGAAGTCCTGTAGTCTCCCTTCCCTTTCATTCTTCTCTGTTACAAACAGTTCCTTTTTACACACTGCTGGCCTATTATCCTGCTTTGATACGAACTTACGACACATTTGCTCCTCTTCTTCAGCATCATTGAACAGTAGGATGGACATACCATATTCAACTCCATCCAGTTCTCCCCTTCCTATCGCGCCCGTCATTTATCAATCTTATGTTCCTTTCCCATTTATCATTCATTCTCTAAACCCCCTGTCCTCCTCCACAGCGTCATTCATCAGTTTCACGTTGTCTTCTCCTCACATCCACTGATCTTCTTCTCCTTGTCTTCACTCGTCCATCATTCGTCCTTCTCATGTTCCGCAGTTCCGTTCCGTCTCTCTGTTATCATTCCTATGTTCTCTTCTTCTCATCTTGTTCTGCATTTAGTACTGGCGTGCCCTGCCTCCGTCTTGCACACAGCAGTTTTATGTTCTTTTTGTCTCGTCGTGTCGACCATTCATCATTAACGCTTTCCCGTCTTCTCATTCCGTCTCGTTCTGTGCTGATTGTGCCCACTGTTACTCTGTCTCTGTCCTGTTTTCATTACGGCCGTCATTCTCACACTCTTCTCGTTTCTTCCCTTTCCATCATCTGTCCTTCGTTCATCAGCGTCCCGATACCCTTCCGTCTATTCTTCATCTGTCCTTCGTTCATCAGCGTCGCGCCACCCTTCCGTCTATTCTTCATCTGTCCTGCGTTCCGTTCTTCCCCTCCAGTCCAGCATTCATCATTCTCTCAGTTTCCTCCAGTCCAGCATTCATCATTCTCTCACCTCCGCCACCCACGCATTCCCGAAGCTCCCCCCCCCCTCCCCCTCCAACTTTCATCATTCTTGCCTTTTCTCCAGTCCAGTATTCCTCATTTTCACCACCCCCCCCCCCCCCAAATATTTTTTGTTCTCACTTTCTTTTCCACCAGTCCACCACATTGGTCATTCTCATGTTTTTCCCCCCAACCCAATATTCATTATTTTAGATTCGAACTCTTTCCTCCTTCCGACACACACACGTGCGCGCGCACGGACACACACACACACACACACACACACACACACACACACACACACACACACACACACTCTCTCTCTCTCTCTCTCTCTCTCTCTCTCTCTCTCTCTCTCTCTCTCTCTCTCTCTCTCTTTCTCTCTCTCACACACATACGCTCTCTCTCTCTCTCTCTCTCTCTCTCTCTCTCTCTCTCTCTCTCACACACACACACACACACACACACACACACACACACACACACACACACACACACACACACACACACACACTCACTCACTCTCACTCACTCACTCACTCAGTATTCATCGTTCTCACATTTTCCCAGGTCAACATTTATCATTTTCAAGTTTTTTCCCTGTTCTACATTCATTACTCTTACTTTTCCCCACTCCAACATTCATCTTTCTCACATTTTACTGCGGTCTAACATTCATTATTTTCATGTTTTTTCCTTTCTTTATTCGCATGTCTTTGCCCGCCAATGTTCATCCTACTCACGTGTTCCGCCATTCCGAAATGTTTTATTTTCGCCTGTCCTCCATCCGGTGTTCACCATTATCATGTTTGCCTCGGTCCAACATTCATTATTTTCACCCTTTTCCCCTATCCGACAGTCAGTGTTTTCACCATTCCCCCTGGTCAAACATTCATTATTCTCACGTTTTCCTCATTCTCAACATTCATCATTCTCACGACCCCCCTCTTCAAAATGCTTTATACTCACAATTTTCCCTGTCCGATATTTATCATTTACAATTTGCCTGCCAAGTCCAACATTTCCCACATCATCATTTCACGTTTCCCTTTGTCCCACATTCATCATTTTCACGTTTCCCTTCGTCCAGCATTCATCATTTTTACGTTTCCCTCCGTCCAACATTCATCATTTTCACGTTTCCCTCCGTCCACATTCATCATTTTCACGTTTCCCTCCGTCCAACATTCATCATTTTCGCGTTTCCCTCCGTCCCCACATTCATCATTTTCACGTTTCCCTCCGTCCAACATTCATCATTTTCGCGTCATCCTCTGCATAACGTTCGTCATTCACCGTCGCCACTTGTTCTCTAATTTAATATATCTGTCATTCGTCATTCTCTCCTTTTTCTGATGGCTTCCAGCATTCGTTTTTTTTTTCTTCTCGTTTCCTTCTCATTCCATTCATCTTTGGATTGCTCATACGATATACGGTTTTCATGTACTCCATGATTGCCACGTTTTTCCCTCTTATCTCCCTTTTTCTCACTTTTCCTTTTTGTCTTTTTGCATACAGTCATACAGTCCCTTTGTTTCCTTTGTTTTGTTCTGGCCATCACCGCACCATTCCCACGCTGTCCAGTGTTCATGACTCCATTGGTCTCACACTCCTCTCTTCTTCTCCTGCCTGGCCTGGCCTTCCGTTCTGACGTTGTTTTCACAGCCACGGTTCTGTCCGTCGCCTTTCATCTTTCTCACATTCCTCTTTTCATATCTCGTTCATCGATTTCACTTTCTCTTTCCCACCCCACCCCTCATTCATGATTCTGACGCTTTAATCATCTCGGTCATGATTCGTCTCCTGTTCTCCTTTCGCCCATCCCTTTTATCATTTCGCGTTGACCTATTTTCTTCCAATCGGGGCCACAATGCGCCATCCTCAATTTCTTGCCTTCTCATTAGGTTTTCATTATTTTGACGTTCTTCTCCCATCTCTCTTTCATCATTCTCACGTTCGTCTTTTGTCCTGTCTTTCACCATTCTTTGGTATTCCTTCCTTCCGTTATTCACCCCTTTGCCTTCCCCTGTTGTCCCGCTTTCGTCATTCTCACGCTCACCGTTCATACTTGTGATGTAGTCCCATCGATCGTTCAGCATGTTCTCGTTTTTGTCGTGTAGTCATGATCTTCACGGCTTCTTGTTTTCATTGTGTCTGGTTATTCAGATTCCTCTTTCCTTCTTTCGTCATATTGACGTTCTCCTGTTTTTGTCCTTCATAAATCATCCTTCCGTGAATGTCTTCTCATTCTCCTTATCCCGTCTCTCGTTCGCTACTTCCAGTCCTGTCAATCGCTGAAATTTCTCACGTTCTTCCCCCCGTCCATTATTTGTCAAGTTCTTCTCTATTCAATTCGTCTATTTCGCATTTGTGTTTCCTGACTGCGTCCAACTGTCGTCATTCTCGCCATCGCTTCATCTATTTCTTCCTTCATCAAATTATTCTGACAGTATCTTCGTTGTATGCAGTCCATCGTCCTGACGCTTGTTTCTCTTCCTCTCTTCTTGTCCCGTCTCCTGTTCGTCATTTTCAGCTTTTGTTCTTTTCACCTCGGGGGAAAGATGCATTGTGTTCTCTCGTTTCATATCCCCCCAGTTTGTCCATGAGTGATGATTCTCAAGCTGTTCTATTTTCATGTAATCTGTCATTCTCATGCTCCTCTTGCTTTTCCCTTCTTCTGAACCCTTTCCATGCTGCTGTCCGTCCACCGTACATCATCTCCACATTCTCCTCTCTTCGCCTCTCCTGCATGGATGTAATGGCATCGTATCCCCCCTATCCTTTATCATTGTCTATTGTTCATCATTCACGTTTGTTCCTTTTACACTTCCTTCTCTGTTCTTACCTTCCATTTTCATCCTGTCCATTGTACGTTCTTCTTACGTTCCTGTTATCTCGCTCGAACAATTTTTCACCATTCTCTCTTTCTCCCATCCCACGTTCGTTCGTTTCTTCTCCTTTTTTTTTCTTCTGTCATTTATTCATCATTTTCTTATCCTTCTCATATTGTCTTCACGTCCTGTTCATCATTCATCATTCTCATGCTGTGGTTCCATCAGTCATTGATTGTGTTCACACTCTCTCTCTCCAGTTGGCTGGTCAGTCGTTTTCACGTTCTTCTGGCATCAGTCATCTATCGCTTGCGAGTTCTTTTTCCGGCCAGTCACTCATCATTTTTTCAAGTTCTTATCAATCATTCATTCATCGTTTCCTCATTTTTCTGCAGTCAGTCATTCCTTTTCACGTTAAATCATGGCAACAGAGTTACACACTATCACCAGAAATATATTATTTTCTGATCTTCATTATTCTGAATTATGTGTACAATGTAGAGAAAGAAATGAGATGAATTAAGAATGATTACAAACTATCATTGTATCGTCCTAAATTGGGAAGCTTTGTTTGCATAAGATCTTTTGACAAAGCAGCACAGGCATTTGTAAGAGGAAGCTTTGTTTGCATAAGATCTTTTGACAAAGCACAGGCATTTGTAAGAGGAAGCTTTGTTTGCATAAGATCTTTTGACAAAGTACAGGCATTTGTAAGACATCTGGAAGAACAGCGTATCGTCACGCTTCACTTGTGATATCAAGAGAGCTGAAGAGAGAAAGAGGGGACTGTATCTGTTCACCAAAGACCACATTGTTCTACTGCACACAAGGAATTTAATGAACATTTGAAGTCTTTCTTTCTGCGTGAAAATACTGCTCGAATTTCATTTGCTGTTGAAAGATTCCAGAAGATCGTTTTAATGAGCCTCTGAAAAAAAATAGTCATAGTATGTACATCAGGCGCTTAAAAAAAGTTGATGCACTTTCGAAAAAAAGCTGGAAGTGAAGAAAACAGGTTAGCATTGTATTTTGTTTTTCTTCATGAAGTCCAGTCAATTCAAAATCACGCTGCGCACTCCAGCCAGGTCCAGCAAACTGCTTAAAACCATGTGCTGGCTTTCAGTGAGGACGTGTGCGTGGGTGCATGCATG
>JADBJO010000017.1:87500-90000 GCA_016801955.1 Conus betulinus
ATTATGATTATGATGATAATAATAACAACACAACAGTTAGTGATAATAGCAATAATGGCAACAACAACAGCAACAATAACCTCTACCATTATGACAAGAACAAGAACAATACTCTAACATGATGTATGAGTGCACTAGTCAGCATAAAGCAAACATGACATTATAATTCTCGTTGCATTTTTTGAAATGGGATAGATGTTGCATCAGGAACGACAAGATCTAGCAAAACCCCCAAATACCCGGGGATGTTGCGCAAGCTGCGGACGGCGGGGTGACAGGGGAGGAGGGTGAAGGAGAGGGAGACACTGAGGGAGACACTGGACCAGCACCCCTATCAACATTTCATCTCTTCAGGTAACAAACTAAAAGCCAGAAAGGAACTGCAGTGCATGGAGGACAACAATGACCAGCTACACAAATCGACACATGATGTAGTGTAATGAAAAAAAACCAACAATTGCTGTATCTTTGTGCTCAGATAGTCCAGCAGGTAGAATGGAACTCGTGGAGAGCGCGTGGCAGCAGAGAGTCCTCAGAAAGAGAAGCCCCCTTCAAGCAAGTGTGTTTCGGCCCTTATTTCCTGACACTCTAGGGAGGTTGGGCCACACCCGGTTCATGACTCCGGATGTCCCTCTGCTGCCCCCTTTTTCCCCCCGATCTTGGGACGAGCCATGACTGGGATTCGAACCCATGACCCTCTGGACATGCTCATTTTCCACTTAAAGACTCGCTACTACACCTGATACGTGTAGGAAAGTTAAGCCTTATGAATTCACTTTTTTGTTCCTCCTTGACCAGATCCAGCTTGAACACCTCTCTGCCGCTTCTGCCATTGCTTTCAGGGCTCTGGTTTTTTTTCCCTCCCTGCAACTGAGAGCTGTTTCATGAGGCTGTATGCAGACGTTCCTACAAACCCCCTAGCTCCAATTTCTGCAGTGAGGACTTTGACCTGATAGCCTTCTCTCCTCAGGCTGTTTGTCAGATCAGCATACTTTTCAGTCTTGTAGATTTGATCTGCCTCCATTCTGTTCTCATGTGGCACCGTGAGCTCGATCATGATCAGCTGCTTGGTTGACTGAGAGTGGACTACTATGTCTGGTCTCATGCCACGCTTGCTGATGATATCTGGGTGACTCTTCCATTCTGGGAGGTCTGCAGTGTGCACTCCCAGTCATCTGCCCCGTCCAGCAGACTCTGCCTGCATGTTCCGAGTGGCATTGTTGTGTTCTTGGCCATGATTTGCTGCCTCCTGCCGTGAAGAATGTTGCGGGTGCTTTTGGAGTCCTGATTTTCCCTTTTGTGGTGTTGGTACTAGCCCAGACTACTTGTACAATCTCTTTGAGCACTTGGTTGTGCCTCCATGTGTACCTTCCTTGAGCCAGGGCTATTTTACATGAGCTTAGGACATGCTCCACTGTTGTTTTTTCATGGCAGAGGGGACATGAGGATCGTCTCTTTTTCCCCACTTCACCAGGTTTGCATTTGAAGGCAGAAGGTTATGTACAGATCTGAGAATGAAGCTGATCCTGAGAGGGGCCATGTGCCAAATGTCATTCCAAGTGAGCCTTCTTTGGAGAGCGTACTCCAACGTGTCCATTGCCCTTGCTGGCTCTGCTGGACTGATTTTTGGAGTCTTTTAATGTTTTTTTTTTTTTGTCCTGTCATTTCTCTGATCTTGAGACTTTCTTTTGCAGAATCCATCACCTCTTGAACCTTCCATTTTCTGCCTGTCTTCAGCTGGGGCTTGACTGCTTCTATCACTTTGTCTTCTGAGTCCTCCAGCATGCTTTGAAGTCTGATCTTCCCTGCTTTGTATTCCTCCAGGATGGAATTCAGTGGTAGTTTCAGCTTTGCTTGGCGACAGTACAGCGCTATGTCAGTCAGACAGGGTGGGACACCAAGCCATTTCCTTGTGAACTTGTTGATTTTTGGCTTCCATTGCCTCCACTATGCCGGTGCAGATGTCGTATATCATCAGAGGCCATAGGAGCTTTGGTATCAGCATGAACTGCAGACACCAGACCTTTCATTGGACATCTGTACATCAGCAGACCATAAACTCTTGAGCTGCTGAACAGCGCATAGCGACGAACTCTGGCTCAGATATAGGTCCCCAAGGAGATGGACGTATTGCAGGACAGTCATAACGGACACCAGATATCACCATTCTTCATATTCATTGTCCACGATTTCGCCTTCACTGGGGCTTTGATGTCGGGAAATCAGGAAATATTTCTCTTATTCTTAAGAAGCTGGAAAAAACCTAATAGAGAGAATTGGGAGGAGGAAGGGAGTGGCAAGAAGGAGAGGGGGATGGAAGAGAAGAGGAGGGAAGAGAGTGGGGCGGGGGGGGGGGGGCGAATAGAGAGAGAGAGAGAGAGAGAGAGAGAGAGAGAGAGAGAGAGAGAGAGAGAGAGAGAGAGAGGAAAACGAAAACGATGTTACAAGAGAGAGACAGACAGACAGAGAGTTTGGGGTGGGGTGGGGAGGACGAATAAGG
>JADBJO010000017.1:95000-102500 GCA_016801955.1 Conus betulinus
TGTGCTGCCGTACGTGTCTGCGTGTGTGTGTGTGTGTGTGTGTGTGTGTGTGTGTGTGTGTGTGTGTGTGTGTGTGTGTGTGTGTGTGCGTGTGTGCGTGTGTGTGTGTGTGTGTGTGTGTGTGTGTGTGTATGCGTGCCTGCGTGCCTGCGTGCGTGTGCGTGTGTGTGTGTGTGTGTGTGTGCGTGCGTGCGTGCGTGCGTGTGTGTGTGTGGATGTGTGTGCGTGTGAGTGTATGTGTGTGTGTGTGTGTGTGTGTGTGTGTGTGTGTGTGTGTGTGTGTGTGTGTGTGTGTGTTGTGTGCGGCGAGGGGGGTAAGTGCGTAAGACGGGGAGAGGTGGTGGTGGATGGAAGTGGGTAGGACACGTAAACATGTAAGTCAAACTGTGGATGCTCTCAAAATCACTGCACTTTGGATGTTGAGAACCAAGGGAGGCGCACACAGACGGAGAATACTTTGGGCTGGCGAACCCATAGTAAATCTTTGTTAGCGATGTTCTGTCCTTCAAAGAGCAGTTGAGAAAATTGCAGTTCTAGTCATAGACACTCCGCATTGAAATTCATCATTCTTTACATGTCTGAATAATATTACACCTTCAGCACCTCTGAAACTTTTTTTCTAGAGGGCGCGTTCGTAGAAACCCATAGACATGTCAGTATGCAAATTTCCCCTGAAAATATTACAGTCAAATAAAAAAAAACCAATACACATGAGAACATTTTGATATAGGGAGAGAGAGAGAGAGAGAGAGAGAGAGAGAGAGAGAGAGAGAGAGAGAGAGAGAGAGAGAGAGAGAGAGAGAGACAGACAGAGACAGAAAAACAGGCAGGCAGACAGACAGACAGACAGAGACAGAGAGAGGATTTCTTTCCCCTGGAAACCCAAGGGGCCTGTCCTCTTTTAACGGGGACGAATTCAGGCCAGGGGCAGCAACCATAGACAGCAGAAGGAAACACGGGGCACTACATTATGTCTCCGGGGTACCTGTCACGTTTCCACCAGATGGACCTGATATACTGTCGAGAACATTTTGCCCAACTGTTCTGGACACAGCACAACCACCAGCGGCGCCGCCTGTCACCACGTCACGGAAGTCACACAGCAGACTAACAGGGATGGCACCAAGTCACTGAAGTCACACAGCAGACTGACGGATGGCACCAAGTCACTGAAGTCATACAGCAGACTGACAGGGATGGCACCAAGTCACTGAAGTCACACAGTCACAGACAGCAGACTGACAGATGGCACCAAGTCATTGAAGTCACACAGCAGACTGACGGATGACACCAAGTCTCTGACGTCACACAGCAGACTGACAGATGGCACCAAGGAGGACCTGCAGCCTACAGCAGCACGCACACACCACACCACACCACACCACACCACACCACACCACACCACACCACACCACACCACACCACACCAACCACATACATACATACATACATACATACACACATAGAGAGAGAGACAGAGACAGAGAGAAATGGTTAGGGTCTGAGGGTAGAGGGTGGGGGTAGAGTTGCAAGTAACAGCTAGCCAGGCCAAGCGAAAGGTAACTGATCAATTTCATCACAAAAATATCGAGAATATTAACTTTTTTTTTTTTAGCAATAAACGAACTCGAACTCAATGCCAGCCAAACTCCCATGGCCACCGCACTTCTGGTGTAGTATATACATAAACCAAAGATCTGGAGTTCAAATCCTGCTCGCTGCTCCCCCATCTCCTACCTTCTCCCCTTTCCCCCACCCCCTCCCCACTCCCACACCCACCTCTCACCTGACACCATCATAAGAAAGTAACATTCTTAAACAGATGACGTGTGTGTGTTTTCCCCTGTTGATTCGTTACTATGAAGCGACAGACAACGACGTTGTTTGCAGGTTGACAAGTAACAGGCAGACTGACTGAGCAAAAGGGTAACCGGCCAATTTCATCAAAGAAAAATAATTTTTTAAAGAAACTGACATGTGTTCAGCAAGTAAACGACCAACTCAGTTCCAACCCAAGTTCTGTGGCCACCGTGGTTCTGGTGCAGCACACACATAACGCAACTGTTTGGGAGTTCAAATCCTGCTTCTTGCACACTTCCCCCCCCCTTACCCCCCCCCCCCCCCCCCCCCTTTTCCCCAGCCCCCCACACCACTACTCACCTGACCCCACCATAAGAAAGGGATATTCTTAAACAGATGACACATGTCTATTTTTCTTCTCTTGAATATAATTATTGCTATCAAGCGACAGACAACTAAGTTGTCTGCTGTAGAATGTAATACGGCTCATCCAACTGGCGAATCTTGTCCTGCACTCTCTCCCACCCCCCCCCCCCCCCCCCCCTCACCCAATACCCTCTTCGTCCCCCACCCCCCCATCCCCCGCCACCTTTCCACTCCCATATTGCAGACACGAGAGGCGGAACTGAAGAAGAAGAATGACTGACTTCACTTAATCCTCTTCGCTCCAACGGGAGCATAGGGGGTCTTCACTGCAGATTTCCAACGTGTGCAGTCTTGGGCTGCCCGCTTTGCCTCACCCCAGGACAGCTTGATGGTAATCAGCTCACTGTCCAGCGTCCTACGCCTAGTTGTCACTGGGCGGCCGCGCTTTCTCTGTCCTTGAGGGTTCCAGTCCAGTGCCTGCCGTGTGGTGTTGTCCGGGCCTCGGCGTAGGATGTGTCCGATCCACTTCCACTTTCGGATTCTGATGGTGTCTCCGATTGGTCTCTGATTTGTCCGGCGCCATAGCTCCTCATTGGCAATTCTGTCAGGCCACCTGATGCGGAGGATCCGCCGCAGGCATGTGTTGATGAAGACCTGCAACTTGTGCTCCAGCCCTTTGGTGAGTCTCCAGGTCTCTGAGCCATACAGCAGCACCTGTGCTGCTGGTGCTGAAGAAGAAGAAGAAGAAGAAGAAGAAGAAGAAGAACGTTGATATAATGTGTTGACCTAACCACGTGAAAAACAATGTCGTGACAATGATTTTGTGAAAGTGACAAAGTGGTTTGCAAAAAGAAGAAAGAAGGATCCGTTGATGAAGGAGGCGGGAGCTAATGAAGACGAATGGAGTGAGGGTGATGGAGGGGGGGGGGGGGGGGGGGGGGAGGGAGTGGACCCAGGGACAGAGCATGCCTTCAGAGGAGACCAAACACGCTCAGCCTCTTTTCTTACCCCCTTTGTTTTCTTCTAAATTGAAACCTGATGTCCACATTATTTTCACTCACGCACGGAAACAAGCTGAGCGGATGGGATAATTCTGAGTCGGTTGCCTCTCTTTTTGTCTGTCTGTCTGTCTGTTAGTGTGTCAGTCTGTGTGTTCCACACGAACTAAAAAAAAAAAAAAGGCTAAACTTCATCAGATGCGCAGGATCAAAAGAATATTTTTTTTTCTCCGAATGGAATGAAAAAAAAAATGATCCAATCATGCTGATGCTTTGCGCGTTTCTCATCCTGTCATGCCTTTCAAATGGATGAAACTTGATGAGGTGCGCCGCTCTGTTCATGAATCATTTAGGTCTGATTCCTACAACACCCGTGTTACATATGGACAGAGAGAGAGAGAGAGAGAGAGAGAGAGAGAGAGAGAGAGAGAGAGAGAGAGAGAGAGAGAGAGACACAGAGACAGAGACTGAGACAGACAGATTAACAGAAATAGAGAGACAGACAGACAGAAATATTGAGAGACAGAGTGAGAGAATAGAGAGAGACAGAAATAGAGAGAGACAGACATACGGTGAGGCAGACAGACATACAGACAGAAACAGAGGGAGAGAGAGAGAGAGAGAGAGAGAATAGAGAGACAGACAGGCACAGAAATAGAGAGACAGAGACGGGAGAGAGAGACAGACAGACAGACAGACGAGAGAGAGATAGAGAGAGACACACAGGCAGACAGACAGAAGGTGTGTCTTCAGGGATACAGATTTGAAAAAAAAAATCGAATCTTATAATCAAATCTAGGCCAGAGGCTAAAACTATCAATGAAACGCAATTTGCATCAGAGTAGTTTTATCACTCCCAAAGGACCATGAAAGAGAGAGAGAGAGAGAGAGAGAGAGAGAGAGAGAGAGAGAGAGAGAGAGAGAGAGATTGACATCTTTTATTGACATTGGCTAATAGCCTTTTTGTCAAGGGGGTACAATGTCTTTTTGTTTTTGCATAGAAAAAAAGAACACGAAAGAAAAGTGCAAATTAGGTGCCTACACAGCTAAGCAAATCAAAAAAAATTATTTCCATTTCCTTCAATCATTTGTGTTTCTTGTCGATGTTCTAGAACAAAATCACTCTCACACAACACCCATTCCCTTCCATGCGTACACTGATTCATCCTAACTTCCATCGACTTGCACGCACTCCTTCTCCCCATTCACACATATTCTCTGTACAGATAATCTATCTGACTTGATATTATGAAAAACCATTCACTTGAACCATCAAGCTTCGAGGTCAAATAAGTATTCCAAATATAATTGATATCCCTTCAGTGCTTTCAACTTTTATTCATTCATAAATTTCTTCCGCGTGTCTACTGCTTCTGTTAGATATTTTGCCAACATCTTTAGCAATGTTTCATCACTTGTTTGCAAAATACTGTTAAGGTTTCGACTCTTGACTGTGTTATTTTCAAATAGTGTTGATTTTTTTCTTATGTTCCCATAAGAGGACAAGCGAACACAAAAATGTAACTCGTCTTCTCTAACTGCAATATCATTACACAATGGACATGAATCATCAACAGCATCATTATTTAGGTACCATCTTTTATTAGCCTTTAATCCCAGTGTTCTATTTCTAAATCTTGCAAGGATGCCTCTTTGCCACCGATTAGATACTAGATGTAAATACTTTTCAGCCTCCAAGTTACTTTTGAAGGACAGGAACCAGGAATATTTATCATGTTTTCTAGTTGGCTGTGCCAGTTTTGTTTATACGAAGAAATTAATCTATCTTTGATTCAGACATAAAAAAACGGTTTCGTTTTCCAACCCCCTGGCTCAACCACACTATTCCAAACCATTCTCTGTTAGCACTTTCTTAACCTTAGAAGCCCAGTTAACACTTCCTAACTCACACTGTTGTAGCATCATGTCGTAGGCTAGCCTGCTCAGTCTAGCTACTGGTAATCGTATTACTTTACACCAGTATCTAACACACTTTACAATACATCTGATGTACAAAGGGTACCTTCCTGTGTTCACCGTAAGCTATTTTATTGGACGAATGAATCGGAATATTCAAAAACCGTTTGATCGCATAAAGTGTGCACTCTTTCTATGTTTTGATTATTTTCAAGTCCCCATATTTCAGCACCATATGTAAGAATCGGTTCAATCTGGGTATCAAATAGCTTCCAAAATATGTGTGGATCAGTAGTATTTAATTTCTTTAATGTTCTCAAAATTTCTATCACCCTTTTTGCCTTTTCTACTTGTTTCACACCAACCTAAATTCCAACTTAATTTTGTCGTAAAAAACATACCTAAGTATTTGTACGAATTAGTTACTTTAACTTCTGAATCGCCATACCACCAAACTTCATTCTTAGCTAAATATCCACCTTTACGAAACACAATAATGTTGGTTTTATCAAGGCTTACTGTCAACTGTAGTTTATCAGCTTCCTGTTTCAAAACATTCAATTGGTTTTGCAATCCTATTGCTGTACTAGACAACAGAATTACATCATCAGCAAACATCATCATAAAAATCTCCACACCCCTGGAATAATCTGAATACCATGTTTACCCATTTTTTTGAGTTCTAAAGCAAGCTCATGATAAAAAAAAAAAAAAAAAAAGAAAACAACTGTGGGCTTAAAAGGCAGCCTTGCTTGACTCCACGTGGGCAATTGAAAAAATCAGAATAATAAACACATTTTCTCACGCACACATGCCAATACAGAGTCGTACATTCCACGTAATGCCATGTATAACTTTCCGTTAACTCCGTTTTTTAAGAACATTCCATAAAATATTTCTGTTTACAGAGTCAAAAGCTTTTCTGAAATCAACAAAAGCGACATACATTTTGTATTCTTAAGCATGCATTTTTGTACAAGAGCAAACAACGTAAATATATGATCAGTTGTACTGTACCCAGATCTAAATCCTGCCTGCTCCTCCACGATTTTCTCTTCCCGGTCTGCCCAACGTTTTAATCTCACATTTAAAATGTGTGTGTAAACTTTGCTGACAACACTTGTCAGTGCTACACCTCGGTAGTTATCAGGAGTGTTTACATCTCCCTTTTTGTGGATAGGAACGATGATTGATTAGCCCATTCAATCGGAAACGAACCGCTCTGAAACAAGTTATTGAATATCAATACTAGAACATCAATTACTAAAACATTAGAATCTTAACATTTCCCCTACAATCTTATCTGGCCCTGCACTCTTCCCAACCTTCAAATGTTTTATGCCGTCAATCACTTCTTGTCTAGTAATCGGTTCGTTGAATAAAGGTTCGTCTGTTTCCGTCATTTCTATTTCTAATTCTTGTCTTTGTACTCCATTACCTTCCACTGTGTACTAGAATGGTTAAAGACATTAAAGAAATGATCATACCATTGCTGAGATGTGATATCATTGTTTATCGTTGTCTTTCTGTTCACTTGTCTTACTGCCGACCAGAAACGCTTTGGGTCATTGGCTGACTCTTTTAATCTCTGTAATCTAATCTCATCAAATTCTTTCTTTTTGTTGTTCCTCAGTTTAGTGTATTGTGTTCTTTCTTTGACGTACTCACCTTTACGCTCTGTCTTATATGGCTCGGTTTTAGCTCTCCTGTATCTCTGAAGCAGATTTTTGACCAGACCTTGTTTTGCCGACATTCCATGTCAAACCAGTCATCACACTTTTTCCTTACGTTATAAACCTTTCTCATCATGCACGCTGCTGCGGCACCACACAAAGCATTCACAAAAAGTTCAATACATAAATCAATGTTATGACAATTCTGAGTAATTCTTTCCATAATGTTCTTAAAATCATTTGATTCTAATTCATTTTTTGACAAGTGTTCGTTTTCGTCAATCCATACAATCTTTCTTCATCACTCTGCGGTGCTGACTTGTCTTTTTTGGTTTCATTAAAACCATTCTTCCATTTCATTTCTACAGGCAAGTGCCAAAAAACAGTTTGTCCCCAACTTTCATATACAGAATTCCTTCAGCTCAGAAGAGACCAAAAAATAATCAATTACACTACACCCATTTGGGGAAATAAAAGTGAATTCCCCTTGTTTGTCATCAACACAACAACCATTCAATATAAAACAGTTCAAACAGATAACACAAATCTAACAATGATCTCCCAAAACTGATAATCGATAAGTCTTTTGAACAACGACATTTATGAAATTCCGAATCATCGTCATCATCATTATCATTCTCATCATCATTTTCATCACTCCACACCGGGTTAAGTGCCTGATAAATACGCATGTTTTCCAGCCTTGATTGTTTGCATCCCGTTCTTGCATTGAGGTCTCCACATAT